>WNWU01000054.1:5910579-5936199 GCA_012654045.1 Ptyas mucosa
TCCAGCCAGCTATGCTGGCTGGAGAATTCTGGGAGTTGAAGTCCACAAGTCTTAAAGCTGCCAAGTTTGGGGACCCCTGCTCTACAGGAACGAGTTAGTTTTTCAAAGTTAATTAGTTTTTATTATGTTATGCTTGGCCCAGTGGTCCATTACAGTTCAAAATTTAGGACAGCAGCCCCCAACTCTTTCACTGGGGAATTTCTCTTGTCCAATTTTTGCAGAGAGTCAGAGAAGCTGCTGCAAAACAGTGTCTATGTTACTCCTCATATCCCAAGATAGCATCTACAGGACTCTAGAATTAAATAAAAATAACTGTTTAAAAATATAACAAAGATGGAAAGATCAAAATCTCATTTGATTTTAAGTAAGGCTGTCCACATTCTCTGAATTTTCAGTCCTTTTTTTTAAAAAAAAGGACAATGACATCTCACTTGTGGATCACAATTTGATCTTAAAATGGGGATTACAACTCCAAAGTTTTCTCTAATTGCATGGAATTTTTTTCTGCAAAATTAAATTGATGCTGCTGTGATCAGCCTCCCCTCTTCTCAGGACATGTTTCCGCCCTTGCCAAAGATAGAAAATAGTTTTAATTCAATACATTGAAAATGATTCATTTCAGTGAGTGTTATATTTTCAGGATTTTTTTCATCAGAGACCAAGCTAAAACACTTTTCTTTCCCCACAGACCTTCCACCAACTGAAGTCTTCTGCCCTGATTTTGTTTTTGGCTTTGGAAATGACCAGGTTCGGTTGTTAACTGGAGATACTAGTCTCTAATAAAAATTCATTGCAGCCTTGTATGTTGTTGTGTCAGTTGTATCATGATGAAGAAAGTCCTGTTAAGTCAGAATACCATTCTTGAATCCCCAGTCTTATTAATCACTGAAACTCCCTTTTTACGCCTTATCTGTAAAATAGGATCTGGTTTATTTTATTTTCTGCATATATTAATAAATATTCATTGGATTACGAGTGCCTACACTGCTTAACAATATATGATTGCAGCTGTATTACTTTGTTTCAGCCAACCAACCCCCCCCCCCCAAATTAGAGTTACATGGGAGCTTAGTAAACAATTTTTCAAAGAGTGCAGTGCCATGTTCTCCTAAAATAATCAATGAACATGTCGCCCCATCTTCCAGTGGACAAAACTAATGATTTCATTGGAGTAAGGATTGAGCAAGGAATAAACTGTTAATAATTGCAATAGAAAGTCACCACCACTGAAGTGAGTGTCTCCACTTTGCACGTGTTCTGCATCAGAACGCTACTATTGAGATGGGTTGCATAAATAATGACCCCATAAAACACACTGATCATATTGCATGGCAATCCAATCCAAAACCAAAAACCAATTGGAATGAGCTGTAAGGCCAATAGATGGAGCTGTTGCTCATCAGATTGCTTGCTATGGGATGGGGTTTTTTTGTTTTATTTTATTGGCACCTTTAAGTCAGTGTGGATTCTTGATGACTTCCTGGACAAGTCCCTGCAGGTTTTTTGGTGAGATTTCAGAAGTGGTTTGTCATTATCTGCTTCCTAGGGCTGAGAGTGTGACTGACCTAAGGCTTTGAGCCTAAGAAAGGTTTACTGGTTTCTAAATTGTACCTTAATCATGATATAAAACTGGCTGTTATTCTTTTAAGATGAAGTTCAGTGTGGAGAAACTGGACCAGAGTTGAGATGGTCATATTTCAAAATAACAGTTGGAAGGGACCTTGGAGGTCTAGTCCAATTCAAGCAGGAAATTGTTGTGACCTAGGCTTACTGAGTCATTACAAGACACAATTAGTCCCAAATAAACCTATTTTATTGTAACAACTGAGAATTATGTTCATTCTCAGCTGAGTCCCAATTAGTTGCAAAACAAGTCCTTCAGGATAATCACCAACCTTTATCATCTTTGACACCCTGCCAAAGGCCTTATTTGGCAAAGCCCCATGAAGTTCAGAAACAAAGGAGATGCCGACTGGAAACAGGTAGCAACGTTGCTTTCCTGCAAAATGGCCCAAGTGCCTTTGTTTCTCTTTTAAGCCTTATGGGAGGGGTCAATCATCTCCTGGCCTTACTCCTGAGTCGTCCCTTTTGCTTTAGCTGCTCTTGCCTTCTGGCAGCTCTGCGCATGCGTGTACTAGGAATAGGCTCCTCCTGTTCCTCTGCCTCTCCCAGATGGCTCTGGCCCCATCTCTGCCTCCGACACAGAGCCCTCGTCCGGGCCTTCCTCAGACTCCAGGGCTGGCCCATGTTCCTCCCCAGCCTCCTCACTGTCCGACTCCACTGCCAGCTCCACAGGCTGCTGGCAAACCACAACAGAAACCCTATATCTGATCTCTTCTTAAAAATCCCTAGTGTTGGAGCACTCAGAACTTCTGGAGGCAAGTCGTTCCACTTATCAGCCACACTGTAGTATTCCACTCAGAAGTTGGGTATGTGGTGAGTGAAGAAAGCAACAACATAAAAATCCAGGCTGATGCGTGCAGTGAAAAAATGACTTGTACAATTTGCAGAAGAAGAAATGGACAAAAGCATAGAGGATGGAGCCATACATCCAATCTTTCGATGAGAAGTAATAGGTGGTCAAGGAGAGCCAGCAGAAGGCATAGAGGAAGTCACTGATAGCAAGGTTGAAGGAGTAGGCAGTGCCTACATTCCAGTTGCCTTCAAAAGCCCCAGTGCAATAGACTGTGATGCCCTTCCCAGCAGTAGCCAGAAAGGATTTGTATTAACAGGATGACCAAGATTTGTTCCTGGAAGGAGTGCAAATCATTCTGACAGAAATCAGTTCCATTTCCCTGCTTCGCTAGTCTGATTGTGTTCACATATCCTGATAATCCCATGGGTTTCTAAGCAAATACTACGCAGATAGATCTTGTTTAGCAACACAATCGGGACTGGCAAATGGTCATCAAATAAAATGGTCGCTAAGTAAAAGTGCTTATAATCTTCAGCTTTCTTTTGCATTACAGACCTGTTGAAGGTCGTAAATGCAAAGATTGGACGCAAAGTTCCTGTTTCATCACCATTGGAACTGAAGTGTTGCCAAATGAGGCAGTCGCTAAATGAGTGTCTTAGTGCTAAATGGTTAAAATATTTGCTATGCAGTCAAGGTACAGCAACAATATCTGACCTATAATAATGAATAGCAGCCACTTTTAATTCCCCTCTGGCAGTTAGAATATTGTATTTACAATTCTCAACCCTGTTTCATTCCCATGTAAACCGTGAGGGAATAGCAAAAAAATGCAGCACGTATTAGAAAATACAGAAAATCCTGGACTGTAGTGGATCAAATGGGCAAATGCTTGGTCCCCCAGAGTTGTTACTCAGATAATGGAATATCTTCTTCGGTAAAATTTTGGTCTCATGTTCCTTGTGAGTAGCTCAGGGAGCTCAGGAATATAGGACTGGACTATAGAGGCCTTGTTCGCAGCACAGGATTCAGATAATTCTAACTCTGACTTCATAATGGATTTTTATATAAGGGGGAAAATACTTTTAACTGACATATGAGGATTTGCAAAGCTAAAACAAGTTTTGATCCCTCTGGTATTAAAAATATTGTTTTTATAAAATGTATAGGGCTGTGATGGCTAACCTTTCTGCCGTCACGTGCCAAAAGTGGGGGGAGCATAGGGGGGTCGCGTGCGCGCGTGCCCACACCCATAATTCAATGTCCCCCCCATACAACCCCCCCACGCATGCACAAACACACCCCGCTTTTGGCAAGTGACAGTAAAAAGGTTACTGTGGGCCCGGTAGGCCCATTTTTCGTCCTCCCCAGACTCCGGAGGCTTTCGTGGAGCCTGGGGAAGGTGAAAACAGCTCCCCCCGCCGAGGCCCTCTGGAGGCTTAAAACGCCCTGCCAGAGCCTCCATGCAAGCCCTGTATTTACCTGGCATCCAAAACGGGCCACATGGAGACTCCTGGGAGGGGAGGGGCAGCATGGGCAGGGCCAGCCAAAAATCTGATGGTCGACATGTGCGCTGAAGCTGAGCTAGGGCAATGGCTCACGTGCCCACAGATATGGCTCTGCGTGCCACCTCTGGCACGCGTACCATAGGTTCACCATCCACGGGTATAGGGTATAAAATGTATAAAACAAGAACTTTGGATGGCTTAGATTGTGTTTCTCAACCTTAGCAATTCTATGACATGTGAACTTCAACTCCCAGAATTCCCCAGCCAGCAAGTCTGGCTAGGGAATTCTGGGAGTTGAAGTCTGCACATCTTAGATTTGGCAAGGTTGAGAAACACTGGGAATAATGAAAACAATACAGAAATTAAATAATAAAACATATGATGCACATTGTATAATTTTATAAGAAGTTTCCCACCCACCCTAATGCAAATCCCAGGAGAGACGCCATATTTAAAGCAACTTTTTAAGTGAGCTTCAAATAGGAGCCATCTGGAGAGATGTTCCAGACCAGCAGGTAGACATAGTGACCAAGAAAGTCTGTTTTCTGGGTAAGGAAAGGCCTCTCTCAAGGGTGCAGTGACAGGAGCATGTGTCACAAGCTGCATTGACATCCAATTGCCTTCTGAGATCAATTCAGTGATTTGGTATTACATGTACAAATATATCCACATAGAGCTAAGCCTCTTCCTGCTTCGAGCAGGTTCCTCCATATGTTGCTGTACTTTTTGTATAAACTGGCCCAGCAAGAAATTCACTTAGGAACTGACCTGGAGATATTTCACCTTGGCAGTCTAGTCACCAAAAGGCAAAACAAGAAACAATGGATGGAAACTAAATAAGGAGAGAAGCAACATAAAACTAAGGAGAAATTTCCTAACAGCAAACAATTAACCAGTGGAAAGGCTTGTCTTCAGAAGTTGTGGGTGTTCCAACACTGGAGGTTTGTAAGAAGAGATTGAACAACCATTTGTCTAAAATGGGGTCTCCTACTTGAGCAGGGGGTTGGACTAAGGGACCTCCAAGATCCTTTCCAACTCTGTTACTCTATATAATGTTCTGAAACAATCTCATCCTTTCAGTGTTATCATTTGTCCTCCACACTGCCTTTTCAGACATCTGTTCTAGAATCTTGCAAGATGGTTATCAATTAAAAAATATACATTTCCAAGATACAATCATATTTCTTTCATGTGGTTTTGGTAAAGCTGAAAAAGAACTAGGTAAAGTGTATTTTAATCCCAATCTATCTAACTCACAATCTCTCCATCATCAGCTTTTGGCATCCAACCTTTTGAAAATGTTCTGAGGCACTTTTCTCCTTTAAAAAAAAGGTGCTCAAAATGCATGTCTTAAGGAACAATATACGCCTAAAGGACAAAAGTAAAAAACTGTCAGATTCATCCAACCTTTATGTTTTCCTTCCTTCCTTCCTTCCTTCTTCAACATTGTCAGTGGCATGGGAAATATTTCATAGAGGGCTTCAGAAAATGATAAAGGTACTCCAGAACTTGTGTGACAGCAACATTTCCCTGTGACTCATTAACACAGCTGTTTCCTTTGGCGCCAAAGCATAGGCAGATAACTTACCTCAGCCTGCAAACCTCTACATTGCACTTTGGGATCATTTTCTTATCCAAAACATTAAGTCCAGGGAAGAAGGGTTGACAATCACACGGAATAGAATATAATCCCAGAGTTTGATGAACAGCCCTGCACAGCTGCCTGGTCTTTTAGCTCAGCTGCTCTCTGAGTTGCATTGTTGAACTACTCTGTATGGGTTTCAGATCATTAATCATAACCTAAAGGAACAAATAAACCTCTACATCTCAATCTGCCAGAGGGCAATTATGATAAAGTGCTCTTGCCAACTCTTCCAAAATAGCTGCGACATTGAGACCATCTTGCCTTGTAAAGCCTGCCCTGGGAAATCTTGTTACTATCATTTTAGCTGCTACGACCATCACTCAGAAAAGTTTTCACTATTGATTTATCTGGAGCAAGCTGGTGCATAGGATTGGCACACATTTTCCAAGTTCCGGGGAATGCAGAAAGTCTACAAGAAAATGTTTTCCAATCATCTTCTTTGGAAACAATGAGATCTGCTTAACTTTCCCCCACTTGAAACAGGTTAGAATTTCACTTCCACAGGTGCCAGCATTTGGCAGGCATTGATTCAGGACAATGCTGATCTAGGAGCACCTGAAAAAAATAAATTGCATGCTGACCTAAGGTACGTGGTGGCTCAGTGGCTAAGATGCTGAGCTTGTCGATTGAAAGGTCAGCAGTTCAGAGGTTCAAATCCCTAGTGCCGCGTAACGGGGTGAGCTCCCGTTACTTGTCCCAGCTTCTGCCAACCTAGCAATTCGAAAGCACATAAAAAATGCAAGAAGAAAAATAGGAACCACCTTTGGTGGGAAGGTAACAGCGTTCTGTATGCCTTTGGTGTTTAGTCATGCCAGCTACATGACCACAGAGACGTCTTCAGACAGTGCTGGCTCTTCGGCTTTGAAATGGAGATGAGCACCGCCCCCTAGAGTCAGGAATGACTAGCACATATGTGCGAGGGGAACCTTTACCTTTATCCTGACCTATTTTGCACCTGCCCAGAGCTCACCTTTGCAGAGCCTCTCAGAACAGTGAGGGATTGCCTCCCCTCACATCCCTGCAATCTGAATCAGCATCAAACTTGTTGTGGCCCAAACCTGGCTCCCCTAAGACAACCAAATCACTTCAAAGATACAGATCATATATTAGATGAAAACAGTAAAACAGTATATACCAAACTCCCAGCAAAGCATTGGCAGCTTGCTGAGAGCCTTGTTGAAAAGGAGAACCACAACTTATACACCTTTGGCCTACTACATTTCAAAGACAAGTCAAAGGAAAAAGGCAGACACAGTGGAAATTACAGCATGACGTTGGGATATTTTGATAAACCCATCTGGATGAAATTATTATTCTTTATCCCTTCCTAGTAAATCATCATGTTAGCCATACTATGATCCCATAGATCTGGTAGTGAATGCAGTTCACATGCATATTGCGGAGTGGGGGGACACTTACCACCATATGGGACAAATGGTACTTGACTTTTGCCTGTTAGTCAGATGCCATGTTATATCTGTTGGTGAGCATGTCAAACATCTGTTCAGTCTTTTCTGTTAATATTAAATGTTAACAAGTCTGCTCGGAGGGCTTGCTTTCACGTTCCACTAATTGCAGCAGAAATATGCCTCATTAGCTGTCTTTCATGTCCTCAAAATGCCACCTTTGCTCATCTGTAGCCCTCACAGCAACAGCCCAATTAATTTTTAGCTAGGCCACTTTTAAAATAGCATCTCACTCTTCTTCCAGTACAAGCCTTGCTGTACAATCTATGATGCCTAATTGATGATGGTGATGATCTACAGAAGTTGGCATCTTCCTAGCTCCCACTGACTATTTGAGGTTACTGTAGACATGCCCTCTCCTCCCTGGGCATTGCTCTCCAGGAACATTCTTGTTTCAGCTTTAGATTAGAGTAATAACCTGCCTCAGCACCCACCACAATTATAATGTTGGGATGTACGATGCAAGATAGCAATATATATATATACCGCTTCACAGTGCTTTACCAGCCCTCTCTAAGCGGTGTACAAAGTCAGCCTATTGCCCCCAACAATCTGGGTCCTCATTTTACTGTTAAGCTTAGGATCTAACCCAATAATGTTAGACATTTACTTAACATTTACCCACCTTGGAAGGATGGAAGGCTGAGTCAAACTTGAGCCTGGTGAGATTTGAACTGCCAAATTGCAGGCAGCCAGCAGTCAGCAGAAGTAGCCTACAGTACTGCACTCTAATCACTGCACCACCATGGCTCAAGATACTCAACATCCCCACCATATCCATCATGGAGATGAACAATATACCATATTTTTCGGAGTATAAGACGCACTTCCGCCCCAAAAGTGGGTGAAAATTTCAGTGCGTCTTATACAGCAAATGTTGCGGTGGGGGGGGGAGTGGGGTTGGTGCAGTGCTGATCAGCTGTTCTAGAATGGACTGCAGGGGTGGTGGCAAACGGGCTGTGGCTGCAGCAAATGGGCCACGCTGAACAGGCCATGGCAGCGGCAAACGGGTGATGGCAAATGGGCCGTGCTGAACGGGTCACAGCAGCAGTGAACAGGCCGCGGCAAACGGGCGCCGACAAATGGGCGCCAATGAATAGGCCATGCCAAATGGGCCAGATGAATACCAGATGGATGCTGGGAGGCAGAGGCAGATTTTTTTTCTTGTTTTCCTCCCCAAAAAGCTAGGTATGTCTTATAGTCCGGAGTGTCTTATACTCTGAAAAATATGGTATGTTTATAATCAAAAGAGGCAGGTGGCCAGGTGGAAGGTTCACTCACAAGAGTTAACCCTAATTTTTAGGAGCAGCCCTTACCCCCTCATAACATGTCAGCATGATACCTGACCTCCGGGCTTTCCGACGAGCCCTGAAAACACATTTATTTCATCTAGCCGGCCTGGCTTGACCCTATTGTTTCGGTTTTAAATTATAAATTGGTTTTAACTTGGTTGTTTTAAATTGTGGGCCAAAACTATTTAATTATTTTAAATTGTTTTTTAATTTTGTATGCTCTATTTTATTTTGGCTGTTCACCGCCCTGAGTCCAGCTGGAGAAGGGCGGTATACAAATTAAATAAATAAATAATAAATAAATAAAATAAACATAGGGCAATTATCAAAAGTAAATTATTAATCTGACATACTTCTGGAACTGAGGATAGTTATTCATTTAGCTCCAATTAAGCATGTCTCAGGTAATAGGCTAGTCATTCTCATAGGACTACAGAGACAGCAGGAGACATGAAAGCCAAGAAGACGTTGAACATAGCAGAGGAAGGATAAGGTGGAGAGGAGAGTGTGGGCTTGGAACTTCAAAACTCAGAATTGGCATCACCACCTAAACAACTTTTGATGCCCTTTTAGTCATATAGGGATAACCTGGCTTAATACCAGTTCCTTTTTTCCCTCGGGGAAAAACTCTACAGCAGTTGAAAGACTGGAAATGGGACTGAGGGTATGGACATACAATGGGGATAATTTTTTTTTAATGCCTTCGAGTCAGTGTTGACACCTGGCGACTGCTGGTCAAGTCCCTGCTTGTTTTCTTGGCAAAGTTTTCTTGCTATTGCTTCCTTTCTAGGGCTGAGAGAGAGTGACTAGCCCAAAATCACCCAACTGGCTTTGAGCCTAAGCTGAAACTAGAATTTAAGGTCCTCTGATTTCTAGCCTGATGCCTTAATCACTACTACAAACTGGCTGATACTAGGTGGCTTGCAAAGTTATCACTCCAAATTTGTGAAATAAACAGTTTCTCATCCAGATGCTTTTCAAGTGTGTTGGATTCAGGGGTGAAATGCTCCCAGTTTAGACTGGCTCGGGTGAGTAGATAGCAATGGCGGTGGGCAGTTCGGAGAACCGGTAGCAAAAATCCCTGCCCCTGCCCCTCATGCCCAGCTGAGCCATGTGATCATCAGAGCCTTTTTTTCTTTTAAATGGCTCTGACGATCCCAGCTGAGTTGCCTGCTAATCAGGGAGGCAGGGAGTTATGGACTTCAACTCCCAGAATTCCTCAGCCAGCAAAGCAAAGCTGGCTGAGGAATACTGGGAGTTGAAGTCTACAAGTCTTAAAGTTGCCAGGGACTGCCAGACAAAGAAAGTTGCCAGACCCCTGTTCTGTTGGGTAAGCTTTTTTCCCCTTTGGGAGCTTTAAAAAAATAGTTAATTGGGGGGTTTTTTAGTTGTTCTTTTTTTAGACCTAGCCATTTAAAGTTTAGGAAGTTTTAAATTTAGCTGCTTTTATGTAAAAATAAAAATAAAATAAAATAAAATAATATTTGTGCAGCTTTGTGAGATTTAGTGTGTTTCTGTAGTGTTTCACTCTAACTACACAAACACACAAAATCTCACAAATCTGTATGTGGAATTTTGTGCGTGTAAAGTGTGAAAGTTGGTTTTCTGGGCTTTTTGTGGCTGTGTGAGGTTCCTGCTTGTTGCAGGGGCCATTTTGAGTCTAGCACAGCTGCTTTTACATTGTGGGTGAGCCTGTTGTGTTGTGTTGTGTTGTGTAGGTTAAAAAAGGGCAAAGAAGTGACATTGACTTGGCCACGCCCACCTTACCAACAAGCCACATCCTCTCAGTCACTTTGCCAACAAGCCACGCCCACTAATTAAGCCACACCCACAGAACCGGTAGCAAAAAAAAAATTAGATTTCACCCCTGGTTGAATTATAGTCCCAACAAAAGTGTGTGTGTGTGTGTCTAGTTCCACATACAAGGTAGTGTGGTGAGAAAAAGTAGTAAACTATTGTCCATGGTCCTTTTTATGTGCATATTGTTATTTCCCATTTCTTTTGTCTCGTCTTGTAGTCATACGGTTGGTGTTAATTTTAAATAGTAATGAAGATTTTTTTTTTCCCCTAAAGGCTAAAGCCTCTTAAAAATCCAAAAGGGAAACATGTCCCCACTCTCCACTGACTCTTTTTCTGTGTAAGGGCCTGCAAAAATTCTGGCATAGAAAACCATTTCCTTCCTGGAAAAGCCATGTTTGGCTTTTTTCTCTAACAGACACCTAGTGAAAGCATCCTGATCACCAGGGCCTTCTTTGAAGCACAGGAAGTGCTGCGGACTGCTTTCCTCTTGTATGACCAGATAGATGATCCTTTGACTCAAGTCTCCATATACTGTACAGTTGCAAAATGTTGCTAAGACTAGCAGCATCTGAAGGCTTTGAGAGCTCATAATTACCATTATACTACAAAAAGGCCAAATATTCTGTAGTCTGTGGGCATTTCCTCACAGTCACTTTAATGAGTTGCCAGAAAAATGTGTTGACATAATTGTGCTAGTGATGAAATGTGCCCATCTTCAATCTGTAAGGACAGTATCACTCCTTGGCATGTTTGCCAAGGCTCAATGCATTTTGGTGCACCTCAGAGCCATGAGTGAGAGACTGAGAAAGTCACTGCCTTAAGCTGGGGATGAGACACATGAAGCAAATCTCTTAAAAATGGCTAGCAAGTTTGTCATGGGGAAGACAAAATTAAATCAAGAGAATAACTAATGAGAGAGGAACAGATTTGTAAATAGTTTTATCATAAAAATTTAAAATAACATAATTATTGAATATTGTGTGAAATGAATTGTGTACAAATAATGAACATGTGCTTGTTAAAATATATAAACATTTACTGACATTTGGAACGTAACAAATGAATGTATGATAAAGTGGAATTAAAATACGGTTATAATATACAGATGGAAGAGTGGGAAAATATGTGGCTGAAAGGATTGAAATTTGCACTATGTTATAATGTTAAAGAAGCCAGCTTATGTTCAACTATGTGTTACTCCATTTAGTCTAACAGCACAAGCCAGGGGTTCCACATAAATATCAAAAAGCAGGAGTGAAAGTGAACATCCTTGTCTGGTTCCTTTAAATAATGAGAAAGTAGTAGAAAATAGCAGGTGGCATGATGGCTCAGCAGTTAAAGATGGTGAGCATCCTGAGTTCAAGACCCGAGCTATGTGCAATGGGATGAGCTCCCATGACTTGCCCCAGCTCCTGCCCATCTACCAGTTTAAAAACATACAAATGTGAGTAGATAAATAGGTATCACTTTGGTGGGAAGATAACAATGTTCCGTGCACCTCAGCGTATAGTCATGCTAGCCACATGACCACAGAAATTGTCTTCAGATAATAGTAGCTCCTTCAGCCAAGAAATGGAGATGACAGTGCCCTAGAGCTAACATGACTGACAGGGAAATCTTTACCTTTAGCAGAAAATATATTGCAGTGGACAGCTTGTCAGTAAATAGCAACATTTTCATCATTGGTTTCAGTGGCCATAGGAAGGGGCTGGTTGCAATTCCACATTGTTCTCTTTTTCTTGCAGCTTTTTCTGTCGCTGTAATCTTTTACAGCAACATTTGGGCATGTTCTTAGCTAGAGCTGCATAGATGAATGGGTGGATGCAAACATGAAAGTTAACTAGGATCCTAGTTATTTGGTAGGTGATGTAAATGGTCATGTTGCCCATCCCACGATAATAAAAATTCACGTTGCGAAAGACATGAAAAGGCAAGTAAAAGAGGGCATAAAGGAGCACAACTGTAGAAATCAGTATCTTCACTTTACACTTTTCCTCCCTGGTGGTACCATGGCTGCGTCTAACAGCGCAAACAATGGCCACACAAGAAAAGAGAGTCAGGAGAAAAGGCAGTCCACAGCCCACCGTTAGGAGGAACCAGCTGTATGGCCAATAAGCAGGCAATTCTGACACAGAAGCACTTCCTATGCAAACTGTTGCATTGCCTTTAGATTCTACGTTGGAGAAATGAAGGACAGGGGCCGAGATGGCTATTGCGAGCAACCATATCACTCCGCTGGCAACTTTGGCATGGAAGGGTTCGATGCGCTCATGGGCAAAGAAGGGATGGACGATGGCAACGTAGCGGTTCAGGCTGATGCATGCAATGAAAAAGGTGCTGCCGTACAAGTTGACAAAAAAGACAAAACGATCCAATTTGCACAAAGGGGAGCCGTACCTCCAGTTCTTGGGGGGGAAGTAGTAAGCAGTCAAGGGCAACAAGGAGATGGCATAGAACAGGTCACAGAGTGCCAGATTGAAGGAGTAGATGATGCCAGGATGCCAGGTACGTTCCCAAGCCACAAAGTGGTAGATTGTAAAGCCATTCCCCAAAACAGCGAAAATGAACTGCAGACCTATGATGATCCACAGTTTTTCTTGGAAGTGGTCCAGGTCTTCTGTCCCAGTCTTCATCCTGGATGAATGAGATGAGAGATTTCCAAGACTACCTGTTGACTATAGACAGAGAACACGAAGGAGGATATTATCAGAAATGCTGATGCCTATCACTTCAACTGCAGCTCTCTTAAAAAAAATAAGTTACTTCCTTCAGCTTTTTTTTCTTTTTTGCTCCCTTGGAATAGATGGTTACTTGATAAACAGAATTTCCAGTAAGTCTAATGCAGTATGATTATGACAGTTATATAAAAATATGGAAAATAGAAAGTCACAAAACAACTTTCATATACTGTACAATCAGAACTAGTTTTACCTATGTATTCATGATCTGCTATGCAAATTAATATATACAGTAAATCAATTTGTTGACCATTAAAAGAATGAGAAAGTCAGCATATAAACAATAGATATTTGAAATATGGAATAGTCCTCTACCTGGGACTTCTACAGATAGAATCCTTCTTTAGGCCCAACAAACAGTTGTACAATGCATTAATGGATGATGGATATCCCTGAGGCTCCATTTGGGGGATAGGCAATATTTATTATTAGTATCTGCCAGTTGGTTTCCAGAGTAAATTTTAAAAATGCATTTACAAAAAAAAAATGAGCCCTCCAGAACAAATTAATAGTGGAATAGCATTTGCCTCAAGGTACAGATCCAGACTTCAACAGCAATAATTTGGACCAGAATTTCTGTAGCTAAGTGACACAATTGTAAATTACGATGTCACATGACCATGCCACACTTAGCAATGGCAGTTCCGGAAGTCCCTGGTTACTGGCCTTAAGAAAGGACCATGCAGGATGTCAAGTGAGGACCTCACATGATTGTAGCTTCCAACTTCCTGCTGGCTTCTTCACTGACTTTGTTTGAGGGAAACCAGCAGGGATGGTTGAAAATCCAAACCGGGTGACCATGGGATGCTGCAAAGATTGGAAATCTGAGTGTCTTCCGGAGCACGCAGATCATGATTTCAGGACTATGGGGGTGTTTCGCCAGCTGGAACTTTGAGGACCAGTCAGGAGTACCATTCTGTTCAGTGCTGTTGCAAGTTTAAACAATTGCTGAAAGACTGGTTGTTAAATGAGAATCACCTGTAAGCTGTTATAACACAAGAGCCAAGCCTAATTCCACACTTTGACACCACGTCTCCAACCATTAACTGAACTGATCAGTTTCTTCCAGAAGAAAAAGTATAATCCAAGAGACACAAAATAATATTTTTATTGTAAATCGTATGCAACTGGTATGCCTCTATGGAAATATATACATGCCAAAGTAGTCTTCCATCAATGTTCATGAAATACAAATTCCAGTTCTTATTTGGTGCCTCTCTAAACTTTTAACCATATAATTTAGTGTATTTTAGCAATCATTTATAAATAATGATAGGCTTTTGATTTCACACAGAATATGCTAAATATTTTAGTTGTAGAAGCATTCTAAGACATACAGGATTCTTGGCCTTTAGCCTAAAAATGCTTTAGCTGAACAAATGAAGTGGTTTGCCCTTGCCTCCTTCCCGGGTCTGAGAGTGAGTGATTGCCCCAAGGTTGCCAGGTTGGCTTTGAGCCAAAGGCAGGATTAAAAGTCACCATCTCCCAATTTGTAGCCTGGTGCCTTTTACTACTATACCAATTTATTACAAATAACAAAAAATATATATCAACATTTCAGTATTCATAGATCTCAAACATGCACTCCATACACCACAGGAGTTCCACAAGGTAACCAAATGCCCCAACAAAGAGCTATTTAGAAATTTTGAGAAGGCACTCTCCTCCTTATTTTACAGGTTATTATTCTGTTTTTACATTGGTCTTGTACAGAGGAAAAATATTGTGCTTGCTTTGCTCAACTTTAAAGGCTTATTCCAATATTTTAAATATAGTTCAATACAGACTGTTTCTGGTGCGTGTTTTAAAATTGGCCATTCATCCCCAATCACAAACAATTTATCAATAATAGCCCATACATTCTTAACTCCCCCACCCACCCCGGCATATACTGTATTCACAAGCAATTATTCTGCCTACTGGTTTCATCAAAGCACTTCTCTTATCTTTTTTTTCCACATTTGATCTTCTATTCTGATGTTTTAGCCATTTACTGTATTCTTTTTGAACTCTAGCATAATGAGAGACTATGCAGTTTTCTTCGTAATTTCCCAGAATTTGTTATTTCTTTTCTGGTTAGAAGCAAGTTCTGGATCTTAGGTTAGCCAAAAACTGTATTAGGCACTTTTGTTTAATAGTTTTAATACATTGATGCATCTAATACATTCATTATAGCTTTTGTGCTGTGGCAGTTAGTTTAAATTTGACCTTTGTTCATTAAAGCCACTTCAGTATTGATTTGTTATGTTTAGTTTGCCTTTGTCATTGAACCAAAATATTTGATTATTTTCCATTTTCTTTTGAACTTATGCAAATAGTTCTGTCTGTTGATACTTTCTGCACACAATGTATTTAACTGAAACTGTAGCTGGAAAATTTCTATTGTTGTTTGGTTCAATAGGCTTAAAGACATGGGATATGTAAGGTCTGAGCTTGAAGGCGAATGAAATCTAATTGAGTCCAGATTTTTATTTTCTGACACCTAATTGACATAAATTTACCAGATTAAAGCTATAACCTTCTAACTTAATACCATGTTACCCCAAAAATGCAACCTACCCCAAAAACAAGCCCTAGCCCGATTTTCATGCCTGAACCGAATATAAGCCCTACCACTAAAATAAGACAGAATTGAGCCTGTGCAGTTGGCTGGCCACCCATTCTGTCTGGTTGCTGCCAAATAAGGCAGAAGTGTGTGCCGGGGCCACTGAATGAGGCAGTGGGGGGTTGGAGGATGAAATGAGGTGTGGGGGTGGAGGACAAAGCTTCTTCTTGCTCAGCACCACAATGAAGCAGGAGGCTGAGTAATGCACTGGTGCCATGGCCACTAAGTGAGGCAGTGGGGGCCAGTGGAGGACGAAACAAGATGGGGGGTGGAGGACGAAGCCCCACCAGTATCCTTGGCCACCTGGCCTGCAAAGCCCTGAAGTTGGTGGAGTAAGCCGGCAGCAGCCGGAGTAGCCCCTTCCCCATTTCCCCTTCTCCACTTCCAGTGGAGCACTGCCTGCCACCACTCCCTTTCCATTACCAGTTGCCTGAAGCCCTTGGGGGGGGTTTGCCTTGCCACCTGCTTTCCAGCTCCCCCCAGTTCCCCTCACTTCCCCAAACCATCCCTTCACTAACCTGCTTTCCAGCTCCATTCTCCACTGCCGCATGCAGGGCAACAAAAGAAGTCTTTGGGACTACTGGTAAAAAAGAAAAGTTCAATCAGATCTTCCAACTTTGCGAGATCTTTTTTTTTTATGAGAAGTTGGAAGGTCTGACTGACTGCAACCCTGGATCTTTCCCTCCCTCCCTCCCTCATCCAGTTCGGGACTGCACAATCTCTTATTGTGGGACCCACTTTTGGAAATGTGTTATCTCCTCCCTGAGAAGCCACTGTGCAATTGTTATGATTCCCACCCACTCTTCTTCTCCAATTGTACATTCCAGCACATCATACTTACAAATACCCCAAATGGTCAGAGACACCTCCCTCCCCCCCAAAAAAATCTAAGCTATTCCACCTTCAAGGAATCACTTGCAGCATTGCAAGGAGCAATAAAGTCAAGGAGACAAGGAAACCTAGGAAATAAAGGGCACATTGACTAATAGAATTCAGAAACCTTTTGAGACTTTGGAAAAACTGCAGACAAGAACAACAAAAATGAAGACTAAAACATATGATGAACAGTTGCAGGAATTGGTTATGGCTAGTCTATTAAAAAGAAGGCTCAGGGGAGACATGATAGCAATGTTCCAATATTTGAAAGGCTGCCACAAAGAAGAGGGAGTTGACCAACTGTCCAAAGCTCCAGAAGATAGGACAAGAAGCAATGAACGGAAACTAATCAAGGAGAGAAGCAACCCAGAACTAAGGAGAAATTTCCTGACGGTGAGAACAATCAACCAGTGGAACAACTTCAGAAGTTGTGGGTGCTCCATCACTGAAGGCTTTCAAAAAGAGACTGCACACCCATGAAACCACTCGTGAATGTTGCAAAGACTTTTATCCTCAACACTTGTGCATGCTTCTTTGGCTTATCTCTAATATTTCTATAACTGTAAAAAAAATTACTTCTGTTCTTATATGTTATATCTCACGTCCAATAAAATGACTATGATTTTTTTTTAAAAAAGAGACTGCACAGACATCTGTCTGAAATGGTATAGGGTCCCCTGCTTAATCCAACCAGGGGTTGGATTAGAAGACCTCCAAGGTCCTTTCCAGCTCTGACATTCTGAAAACCTTGATTTGGTCGTAGTATCTAGGGTATGTCATCTGATGACAAAGCTTAAGCAGTAGAGACAGGCTTTCTGCAGTATTCTGGTTGTCACCTCCCCAATTTATCCACTCCTAGAGTTTAATCAAATACGGTCTTCAATACTTCAGATACTGGGTGCAGAGTTAAAAGACATACATAAACATGGAACAAGGTGAAACAAAATGAAAGGAATAAAATGAAACCTAAGAAAAGGAAATAGGCAGCATTACCTCAGTGTTCTCTGACTTGCCCTCCTGTTTTGTAAAACTACAGTTCTCATAATCTCCAGCCAATGTTGTTGGAAATAGTGGGGGATGTAAACAAATACATCTAAAGAACACTAAGATAGAGAGTGCAGTAGTTATTTAAATAGTATCACAACGCACATATACCTAATTCAGCTTCCAGTCGATTCCACGTAGAAGGGAGTCCGTTGTATTTTCCCCTACTGCAAAGAAGTTGTGAAGTCTGAGTTCCAATTGTGGTAGTGTATTGCCATATAGATTCTGAAACTGCACCAGGAAGTAGATGAATCATGACTAAATAAAGTTGAAAAGAACCTGCGTTACACAATGGAAAGGCTTTTTATGGCTCTTTTGCATGTGACCATATGCTGAAAAAAGAGCAAGCATACAAGACAGAATGAGGTGAAGGGATCCTAGAATGACATTAGGACTGACCGTCTAACAAAGAGTAAATCCCAGAGCTGAAATGGACTTTTTCTGAAATCCTTGTTGTTGTTAGTCGTGAAGTTGTCCAAATCATTGTGACCCCATGGACAACATTCCTCCAGGCCTTCCTGTCCTCTACCATCCTCTGGAGTCCATTTAAGCTCATGCCTACTGCTTCAGTGACACCATCCAGCCACCTCCTTCTCTGTCGCCCCGATCTTCTTTTGCCCTCAATCATTCCCAGCATTAGGCTCTTCTCCAGGGAGTCCTTTCTTCTCATTAGGTGGCCAAAGTATTTGAATATAGCTACCGTACAAAAAGTAGAGTTTTTTAAAAAAAATAATTGTAGAGAAGAAAAACTTGTGGACATCTGCTACCAAAGGTTTATTGCATTTAGCCAAGCAAGACTGAGAGGCATTTTTGGCTTTAAAAAAAAAGCCCACTACAATGCTATTTGAAATTATAGAATTCTAAAAAGATGCTTTAGCTGATCTAATTCGCAAATTCAGCCCCCATCAAAGAACTGTCTGAAGGGGCTCGGGAGTTTATGGCTTCCATGATGGCCATGGACCTGACCCAATTAGTTCATGGCCCTACTCACATGGGGGGACATACTCTGGATTTGATCTTTATCTCTGACCAGTGGCTGAATGGTCTAGATATAGGGGATATAGTCATCGAATCCTTGTCATGGTCAGACCATCCTCTCCTTAAGCTTGACCTTCTGACCGCTACAACCCAATGCAGGGAGGCAGAATTAATTAAATGGTTCCGCCCCAGGTGCCCGATGGATCCTGATAGGTTCCGGATGGAGCTTGGGCCATTTCCTGAGACCTTGGCTCATGACTCGGCTGAAGACCTAGTGGCGTCCAGGAATAGGATGGCTGCTGGTGCTTTAGACCGGGTCGTGCCTTTGTGGCCTCTGACCCGGCGTCGAACCTACCCAGCTCCTTGGTTCTCTTATGAGCTGAGGGGGATGAAACGCCGGAAAAGACGCCTAGAGAGCAGTTGGAGGACCAGTTGTTCCGAATCCAACCGAACACTAGTGAGATCTTATATTAAGACCTACTTAGTGGTGATGAAAGCGGCAAAATGTAACTATTTTTCCGCTCTTATTGCATCAGCAGATAATCGCCCAGCTGCCTTGTTTAGGGTTACCCGCTCTCTACTCCAGCTGAGAGCCCGGGAAGACCCTCTGCAAGGACGAGCTGAGGATTTTGCACAATATCTGCACAATAAAATCGCTCAGATTCAGAAAGGCTTGGACTCTAACTGGGTTAATTTGGATGAAATGACGAGGCAGATCTTGAGGACATTATCTGGGATGAATTTGATACTGTGACTCCTGAGGACGTGGACAGGTTACTGGGGAAGCTGAATGCGACCACATGTTTATTGGACCCCTGCCCTTCCTAGCTAATGCTGGCTACCCGGGAGGTTACACGTAGCTGGCTCCAGAGAATTATTAACGCTTCTCTGAGTGAGGGATTCTTACCTCCCACCTTGAAAGAGGCGGTGGTGAGACCCCTCCTTAAGAAGCCCTCTCTGGATCCGGCTGTTTTAGCAAACTACCGTCTAGTCTCCAACCTTCGCTTTTTAGCGAAGGTTGTCGAAAGTGTGGTGGCATGACAGCTCCCACAGTACCTGGATGAAGCTGTCTATCTAGACTCGTTCCAGTCCGGCTTCAGGCCTGGATACAGCACAGAAACAGCATTGGTCGCGTTGGTTTGATCTCTGGAGGGCTCGGGATAAGGGATGTTCCGCTATCCTGGTCCTATTAGATCTCTCAACGGCTTTTGATACCACTGATCATGGTATCATGTTGCACCGGTTGGAGGGGCTGGGAGTGGGAGACACCGTATTATGGTGGTTCTCATCTTACCTCTCTGACAGGTCGCAGTCAGTGTTGACAGGTGGACAGAGATTGACCTCAAGGCCCCTTACATGCGGGGTGCCACAGGGGTCGGTCCTCTCGCCTCTCCTGTTCAACATTTATGTGAAGCCGTTGGGGGAGATCATCCGTGGTTTCGGGGTGCGATATCATCTGTACGCCCTTGAAGTGATGTCCCGGTGCCTTGACGCTGTACGGGTCTGGATGGGCAGAAACAGGCTTCGACTCAACCCTTCCAAGACTGAGTGGCTGTGGCTGCCGGCGTCCCGGTACAGCCAGTTAGTCCCATCACTAACTATTGGGGACAAGTCATTGACCCCTGCAGAGAAAGCTCGCAATTTAGGCATCCTCCTGGATGCACGACTGTCTTTAGAAGATCATATAATAGCTGTGGCTAGAGGAGCTTTCTATCAGGTTTGCCTGATTCACCAATTGCGTCCCTTTCTAGACCGGGACTCCTTACGCAGTGTCACTCAAGCCCTCGTCATTTCCTGACTTGACTACTGCAATGCTCTCTACATGGGGCTCCCCTTGAAGTGCACCCGGAAGCTCCAACTGGTCCAGAATGCGGCCACGTGAGTAATTATGGGAGCAACATGGCGCTCACATGTAACACCTCTTCTACGCAAGCTGCACTGGCTTCCGGTGGCCTTCCGAGTGCGCTTCAAGGTGTTGGTTCTTACCTTTAAAGTGCTCCATGGCTTAAGTCCTGAGTACTTACGAGACCACCTACTGCAACCGATAACCTCCCACCAACCAATACGCTCTCACAGAGTAGGCCTACTCATGGTACCATCATTAAAACAATGTCGTCTAGTAGTTCCAAGGGAGAGAGCCTTCTCTGTGGGGTCACCTACTCTTTGGAACAAAATACCCCCTGGAATACGAATAATCCCCGATCTTCGCACTTTCCCACGTGCCCTGAAGACCTTTCTGTTTCAACAAGCAGGGCTAGCATAAACCCCTAAATTCCATGCCAAGGTCTTAGCAGATACACCAAGTTGACTCAATTTATTACTGTTTATAAAAAAAAATAAAAAAATATTATATGTATATGAAATCTTAATCTGTTCACCGCCCTGAGTCCTTCGGGAGAAGGGCGGTATAGAAATTCAATCAATCAATCAATCAATAAATAAATAAACCAGAGATAAGCAGAGGCATGCATTATTTGAACCCAGTTCCACCACCAATCTTATACGTCATTTTTAAATAGACCGCAGCTCTATTTAAATCACCACTCAGAACAGAAATGTGGTTCTTAAGTGTGAAAATGGTTACAGCAATGGGAAAAGTTGGTTTTTGAAGCTAACCACATCCTGCATTCCAATTAACTTTAAAGTTGATTAGTCTTGCTAGTCTACAGAATAAAATAATCAGTTCAAAGAACGCCATGTTGTGTATATGTGCTGTCTAGGTTTGCAACCATCTTATGATAAGGATGCTAAGATTCAAAATTCAGTCATGGCAATCTCTGGATTTTTTTCTTTTACAATTACATCACATTGCTTTGCTCACAAGTGGCTGCTAAAAATTCTTTTTGTTTAGGGGATAAGTTTTGTGTTGTTCATTTTATTGATTTTATTTTTTATTGGTCGATGACTAAAATATGGCAGTCATCGTTTTAAAACATGTTGAAAGTAACATGTTCTACATCTCAGAAATTGTAATCATTTTTCTAATAGTAAAATATTAATCCTGTATTTTTTCATAAATTAGATGTATTAGCAGGTTTGATTTTTTTTAATTTAGTTTTAGAAAACTGCATTCTACAGGTATATCAATCTTTTATTAATCATGACTTGATTTACTAACTTAAAACTGTCTAAAACTCAATCTAAAAGCTTAGTTGTTACATCAGATGTCAATTTGCCATATCTAAATGATATAGTTTTATACTGCTAGAGGGCCAATTTAGGGTAGAGGTTCAGGTAACAGGCTATAAACCAGGCAATTGTGAGTTCTAGTCCCACCTTAGGCACAAGGCCAACTGGATGGCTTTGGGCCAGTCACACTCTCTGTTTAGGAAAGAGGAAATGGTAAACCACTTGCAAAATCTTGCTAAGAGAACTGTAGGAACTTTTGTCCAGTCACCCGGAGTAAACACTGACCCTCCCCCACACCAAAATCCTTCTATAGGTGGTGCTCGACTTATAACAATTGAGCCCAAAATTTCTGTTGCTGACAGTTGAGTTTTGCCTCTTTTTTTACCACCTTCCTTGCCACAGTTGTTAAATAAATCATGCAGTTGTTAAGTTAGCACAGTTGTAAAGTGAATCTCGTTTCCCCATTGACTTTGTCAGGTCACAAAATGTGATCACATGACCCCAGGACACAGCAACGCTCATAAATATGAGCCAGTTGCCGAGTATCTGAATTTTGGTCAGGTGACTATGGGGATGCTGCCAGTCATAAGTGGTCAGTCGTCACTTTTTGCAGTGCCATCGTAACTTCAGTCACTAAACAAATGGCTGCAGGTCAAGGACCACCTGTATTTACTTCCACTGATGGAATCATGTAGATCCCCTAAATATAACTAGGATGTATTTCTGCAAACCTGCCCCTACATTTTGGATGAATAACAATTTAGCCAGGGATAATAATTTTACAAATTATTCTTTTTATGAAGAGCTGCAGCTGCCCACAAGGAAGCCAAATATATTTGGTATCTTTTGAAAACCTCTGTGGGAGAACCAGGAATTTAAAAGTGTAGAGTATTATTGCTAAAGGAAAGAATCCTGCGGATTAAAATCGGCAGGTAGAGGTATATCCATTTTTGCCACTTTTGTTCTACATTATCAAACGAAAACTATTTTCTTAGAAACCTGCTGCGTTGCAGTAGAGAAATTTTAACCCTCAAAAGATATGGCCATCTGCTCCTTACTTCATCTCCTTCCAAAGTGCTCAAGTCTTCTTAAAAAATGTTTGATCAAGTGCCCTTTCCTTTTCTGGCACTTCCAACCAACCCCACATCAAAGCATATACAAGTCCAATCCAAAAAGAAGAGGAGGCAGATTGTGGAAGTCAATATATATTTTATAAAACAACCAGTACATTACAAAGGCTACGCAAGTTTTCCAGGACATTATGCTGACTTTTGTTTCCTTGAATGCCTTGTTTTTCGGAAGGTGCTTTTTCCTTTGAAGGCCTGCTTCTGCCCCAGTCTAGATTTCCCCTGCCATCGTGATCCCGGAGGCCTAAAGCCAGTCTGTCTTTTGCCTCTTGACTGTCCTGCAGCCCGGGGTTGCTTCTGCTTTACATTCTGTGGCTTCCTGTGCTGCCTTGTATTCCTCTGCTGCTGGCTCAGCTTCCCTTGGCGGTGTTGAGAAGTGCCTCTTTGTGGCTGCCTCTGACCACCAGGCTGTGAAGCTTTCTTGTGTTTCATTGTGGTTTTGGGCCCCGTATGCTCTTGACTCTGATCTCGCACTGAATGCGTGTATTTGCATTTTTTCTTGGGAGTGGTGGATTGGCTGAGCCTTCGTTTTCTCTTTGTGCTTTGTGGGAACAAGTCTAGAAAGAGTGGAGCACAATAAAAGCAGCAGTTAAGAAGAGTTGTTTTTATACTCAGCACTTTTTTTTTTAAAAGAATGATCTTAAGATAGTAACAACAATTTAGATCATAAGGTCTTCAAGTAGGAAGTCACAGCCCACCCAGAAAGAGGAAAAACAGCTTCAGAAAAAAAGACACAGCTTTTAGCATTATGAGAACCAAGAGGAAAGCTTGGTATGGGGTTGTTGGAAAATCTAGCCCTCCCCAAATTCTCCCTCCTGCACCTGTATTTGCCCCATGAGAGAAGAGAAAGGACTGGACACCTACAGTTAAAATTGCCGTGGCAGCAGCTCTTGCTGAGGATCAAATGTGAATTTGCCAAAAGAAGGAATGCTGCTGCTTCTTGGCTCAGACCTTAACAATGATTGCTAGTCCCAGCTGAGCTGAGAAAGCACGCGCTCCTCCTTCTTCTCCAGGACAGATGCATCAGAGGGTTACTTTAGAGAAGCAGGGTTCAGGTTGTGAGCAACTATGCCGACCTACACATTGTTTTAATTAAAAACGCTACTAAATAGGCACTGACCTTCATCCGGTTCCTCCCCAACTTCCTGGCGGTAGTATTCCACATCATCATCGGAGGCCTCGTCTACATGTTGCTGTCCCTGCATTCCAGGGTCCTCAGCATCACTGTCTCCTCCTCCTGCTTGGTCCGTCTTCCTCTTCATCCCTGCAAGACTCTTCTTCCTGTAGCCGAGGATAATTTCCATGAGTGCCCCGGGAGTCAATCTTCTCAACCCAAAGGGACATTCCTGCTCCCACTTAGGCTCTGGGAGAAACATACGCCTGGAAAAGAAGCTTTTCTGGCTTGGCTGCCTGCTCTTCCCTCCTCTTACCGATTAGCTTGCTTTAGTGCTTTTTTGTGGGCCACATCTGCCTCTTGCTTCTGGCGCCGTTGAGCCTTGAGTTGCAGTTTTTCTTCTTTTCTGGCCAGGGCTTCTTGGATCTCTTCTTTAGTCTTGTGAACTGAGAAAAGGCACAGGACATTAACCAATGGGAATGCACAGAGAAGAGTCACTAAGGTCAGGCCGTTAGCTTCCCCCTTCATTCACTTATGTGGACCTTGAGGCACCCAAGGGGGCAGGTAAAACCTATTTGCCATGATGAACAGCAACATGCACAGCAAAAACTGAGTTAAGTCTCAGAAATGTTTTGACTGCTGAAAGACAGGATCTATTTATAGGAAGACAGGGAGATACCTTGCAATGGTAGATCATTCATTCATCTAATTCATTATACTGACTGATAGTGTACTAACTCTGTAGTGTTTCAGGAAGAGTTTTATTTGCCCAATCTGGAAATGACACAGCAAATGTTCTTTATAGAGTAGCTCAACTAGCCAGAGAGGTGGTAGTGGAAGAGTCTTCAGTATCTATATACAAATAGGTTAGAAATGATCTGTCTGGGATTGTTTAATCAGGATACCTGTGCTGAGTATTGCAAATTGGTACTTGATGGCCTAGATCACTCTGTCCAACTCTAGGATTCAATTAATGTACTTGCATAAAACCAGCTGTGCCACAGATGGTATTTTCTTAAAGATATACCGTGTTTCCCCCAAAATAAGACCGTCTTATATTTTTTTGAACCCTGAAATAAGCGCTTGGCTTTGTTTTCGGGAAGGTCTTATTATTTTGGGGTGCGTGCAGCGAGATGAGGATCCTCTTGCCGTCTTATCTGATTTCCAACTCTGTCTCCCTAACCTTAACCAGAGGAAATGGCGGGGACCGGCTGTGCATGCGTTTAAATATTTTCAGGGAGGGCTTATTTTCGGGGGGAGGGGTTCTTTTCAGGGAAACACAGTAGAATACATCCACAACATCCACGCCCCAACTGCATCTGGCTAAAACTTTACAACCCTTTAAATTACACTTTCTTCCAGGTTGAAAATGATCAAGCAGTGGATCTGTTTTAAACTACAAAGTGCAGGGGGGGCTACAACACTGAATTTGGCCTTGGATGTTTTGGAGGCCTAGGTTATTAGATCCAGGGGTGCAGGAGGTAGTTGAGCTGTTCTTAGCCAGTGGGTTCAGTTCTCCCTCATACACACAGCTTTGAAAAGTGCAAACATCCAAGGCTAGTCCTTTCAGGTTTCTTAAAACAGGTTTATGATATACATTCATCAGTTCCTCCAAAGCACAACACTGATCTCCTCAAAACTTTTGCTCCAGGTGAAAGAGTCTTGCAAAAAAGGAGAAATGTTTGCAACAGTAGTGGAACAGTAACTGCACTAATCACACTATCCTCCAATTATCATACAGTACACCACCATAGGAGAGGTGTACTTTAATATGCCTCTATCAATACTCTGGTTCTGCTCTTCAAAAGAACTAAAACAGAAGAGCCACAATACTTACTGAAGCTATGGTAGAGTACATTGCCTTGACCCAGTCCTTCTTCCACCT
>WNWU01000054.1:5936209-5972355 GCA_012654045.1 Ptyas mucosa
TCAGGCATCTTGAGCAGAAAGGAAGAAAGGCTGCAGCTCTCAGGTGGGGGTGGGGGGCATTGCAAAGCCAAATGATCAGAGCAAATCATCTGGAGGAGCAGAAGAGCTCTGTTTTCTGCTATACCTGGCCCCATGCTACATCCTTGTTCACCCAACGTTTTTTTTAGTAGAATCATTAAGAATTTTTACATAAGTAATGTAAAGGAAAAAAAAATAGGAAGAGCAAAAAGCAAAACCTAGAAAGAAAATAAAGAATGGGAAAAACTAAGCAGCTTTGACCTTCTTTTCAATTGTTATAAACAAACTCATCATCCTTTCCTCCCTCTTTGGTTTTTCAAAAGAATCCCTTCAGTTTTTTTACTTAGTCTTTTTTCAGTCACATCCATTTATTATTATTATTTTTTATTATTTTTTATTTTATTTATATGCCGCCCTTCTCCGGAGACTCAGGGCGGCTTACAATGCTTTAAGCAATAGCAATATTATCCCTTCACTCTTTTCTATTTTCAGCGAAAAGTCCATAAAGCGTTTCCAGTCTTTTAACACTCTCATCCAACTCTCAAGTACCACATTCCTCACTGACCTCAGTGAGCCGGACTGCACTCTGCTGGGCCTTCATGTTTCCACGGCCAGCGCAGGCCTGAGGCAGCTCTGTGATATTGTGACTGCCATCTTGCTCAGCTTCGCTTTCAGAGAGATTGATGTCTCTGCAGGTCAGGGCAACAACACAACACATTTTTGTTCTTTCTAGCATGACTATCATCAGCACTCCAAATAATTGCCACTCTGGGATGTATTAGACTACAAACCCCACCAATCTCAGTTAGCACGGTACTGACTGGAGTTGGGAGGGGAAGGGGTAGGATTGGTTGAGCAAATGAGTGTACATACTGTAAAATGAAGACCCAACCCCAGCCCTGCCTTCAAACCATCCGCCCTTCTCACACCTCTGCAGAATCCCCCCAGGTTCCAAAAGGAAGCTAAATTCTAGATGGAAGGAGCAGGTAAACAGCTTTCTCTTTTCTCACCTGACCAACAATTCACTGATGTCATCCAGGCGGTTCATGTTAGGAAATTTCTCTTGCAGGAGCTTCTTCAACCCTTTACTCATGCCCACTGGCACTACTTTCAGGCTGCTACAAAATATAGGAAATGAGCAGATTTCATCAGGGGAAAAAAAAGCACATTTCACTACAACTGTGTTGGAACAGTGAGGTGAGGGGGGGGGGACATGACAGAAAGAGGAGAGGTAGCCCTGGTATCTCTCCAAATGAAGGTTCCATGGTTATCAGGCCTGAGAAAGGAGCTTGAGAACCATGATTAGAGTAGATCCCCAAACTGACGTGGATGTTAGATGTGTTGCTGGGAAAGGCAATCAATATTAAATTCATGGTTTAATTACCAGCATTATGGAAGACAAGAGAGGATTACATAGCACATCAGGAAAGTCTATTCTTATCCTCATATTAACAAGAAACAATGTATACACAAACTCTGAAATAAATAAGACCCTTCAGCCATAAGTGGAGAACCCAAGAACCTATATAGCTCTCTGACTTCATCTAATGAACCATCCCACTGCTGTTTAAGTTTTCTAACTGATGTGGTTCTCAATGTGACTGGGTCATCTGAGATAGTTATCTCATTTTTCCCCCATTTACTTAATATTTATATTGTTCAGTAAACTGCCTTAAATGTTAAGGAACAGGTACTAGTTAGTAATTCAAACACAAATATTTTGATGAGTTTCCTTCTTTGTTTTGTTGACTTTTTAGGGGAATTCTGGGTTTGTTTGATAAAAAGAGGAAAGATTTCTGAGCTCATTGGAGAAAACACTGCACCCATCATTAAAAAAAAATCCATTTCTAACTGGCTTGGACACATCAGAGCGTTTACTGAAATATAAGATCAGAGACACATCAGCAGACTATACTCTCATCACCTGCATCCAGTTTAGACAGGACCTTGTTTGTGTCTGCAATGGAATCTGCAGTCATGTTAGAGCCACCGTGGACAGCAGGAAAGCCTTGCCTCCATACACTGATCTATAACTATAACATCTCCCCCTGATGATGATGCAGACTGGAATCCAATTCATCTGGAAAAACCAAGTTAGGGAGAGCTGGTGTGGGACAGGAACCCAGAGCTACCATGAAACTAACAAAGGACACTATTCCAGCTTACCAAATAGTACTAAAGACCCTGCAAAGTCCTCTTTTCTCATGTTGCACTGTAGAATTGTGAGCATTTTAATGAATACGAATACAACATATTTCACATCAGGAATCTCTATGCAGTCTATTTCAAACCATCAGAAACAAGAGTGGCACAGAGCAGAAATTAAAACCTACTTACTAGTGACGGAATTCCATTATCTGGGTGTCAGGATTGTAATTGACCAGGACACAGCGTTTGATGGTATTTAAACTGACCTGATAGGTAGGGAAAAAGAAAGGCACGTATGGTGAAATTGAGGGTTCAGAATAGGGCTCCAGCCCTTTCTTGAAAAGCAACCCGAGGTTATAATTTTCCAGCTGCCAACAACCAGTACTCAAACTACTTCCCAATGATCCAACTTCCAAGCCCAAGAGTTCTTATATCCAATTCTAAAATATCACTGATTTAAAATTTTCTGGGAGGGGGGATAGAGCAAAACTTGGAAATCCCTATTTTTTTCACTGAACATTTTTGAAAATGTTTCCGGATCATCCTATCTCCATAGTTTCCAACTCCAGGTTCTCAAAAAGCAATTTTATTTCCGTGTTGACTAAAACCGTATTTAACCCAAGCAGTGGGAAAGAACTTTATCCTATGTCTCCCCTCTCCAGTCCAGAGTTAGAGATGACCACTAACTATATTTGAACAGTATCTGTTCAGCTCAAGGGGGGAACTACATTCAACTTGGGAAGAGGAGGAGGAGGAAGAAGATTCAAAACTAAATAACCCTCTTCCATTTCTGCATTTATAAAACTTGTACTCCAAAGTTAACAAGGACTCAGTGGTAGAAACACCAACATCCAGCAAAATGGGTGATAAAGGGATGATGCATCAGTGCGTTTACTTTGGAAGGAAATCACAGAAAACTGTCATCCAAGATACGCTATCATCACTTGCATCTGGATCAAAATTATCCCCAAGAAGTTGAACCGTATTTGAAATAATTATGCCAAAATTAGGTTTCACCTACCACTGCTCTATGCCTATTAGAGGCATGAGTTAGGCAGCAAAGGTATCACAAGGGTAGGAATCAGACCAGCAGAGTCTGAGCAGCAAACTAATCATCTAATTAGCTTTCCAATCTTCAAGCCTGAATATACTTACTTTGTGAACATTGATGGAGGGAAACATGTTCTGGAACATAGTGGCCATGACCTTGATGTGCATGCCCTCAATGCCAAAGTTGTTCAGCACTAGGAGAGGAGGATGGGTAAACTGTTGTTCATGCATCCGATGCCGCTTCAGAGATGACACAACATCTTTGATGAGTGAATACTGTTGCAAACAACAAACACAGACAAGTAAGGCATACATTCTTTTTAGAGGGAATGTCACTATTTTGAGGACTGCCTCAGATCTCAGCTTTTATTTAAAACAACCTACATAAAGTCTGTATTCTTCATGCTAGTAAATGGGAGTTTGAAAATATATGGGATACTCTCTGTGAAATCTTAGAAACCAGATGACAATTGCAGCAGTGGCCAGAATAACTTATAGAAAATAAATTATGCAAGGTCATTCTATATGAATACACAAAGCTTTCAAATTTCAATTATTTTGTTACAAAAGGAAGGGAAGAAAAGAATAAGAACTACTCCGCACCCAAGCACACAACAAACATACTAAAGAACAATCTGCAATTCTGTATACTATCCATAGGAACCACAAGCAGTTAAAATCATAAACATAGCATCTCCTTGCATGACAAATTCGAGACAGTTCTAAATCTACTCAGCCTATCCCACTGTAGATAATATAATCCTTCTGGTACCTGAGTGACTCTGAAGGTCAGTGTTGGTCCACCAGGGAGGCGCAGGAGTCTCTAAGAGAGAAATCACCAGGAAGGAGCATTAACTTCTAAGTACTAATATTGCATGATTCATCAGCTTAAAACAGGCCCTAACACTAATAGTTTATAGATCTTACTTTTGTTTAATTTCCAATAGTATGGAAATTCTTTATACAGATGCATCAGTGCGTTTACTTTGAAATAAGAATCACAGAATTAAATCAGCAGGACAATTGTCATCATTTGCACCTGATAAGCAGACAGAATTAAGATAATTCACTGGGCAAAGATATTTAAAAACTGTTTGTTCCGGGAAGAAACATGCTTAACATTCAACCACTGTAAAAGCAGGAGTCTTCAATGTAATAGTGATTGTTAAATATTTGTTTGGTTCAACAATTTTATTTCTTCACCACTGTTGCCATCTGAATGTTAAGAAGCCCCAAAGCAGAAAAATGAGCAGTGTCTTCCTGCTCAAATTTCACCATACTCAGCATTTCCTCCAATATTAATATGACTACAGATAGTTCTCACCAACTGCTGACTCAGCAACTGTTCAAAGTTATGAGAGTGCTGAAAAGAAGGATTTACAAGCAGTTCTTCAAGTTGTGGCTGGCATCCCAATTTAATAGATTAAAGACCTAGTGTTAACTTGTGACTTCAAAATCATCTGCTCATTAAATGCAAGTTATGTATGAATATAATAAAATAGTGTGCATTTGATATGTTTAATTAAATAAGGGCCAGTTTCTTTTTATTACAAGTCACCTATTAGTTGCCTTTTTAAAAAGCAAAGTCCCGAATGTTGCATATATCCTCATGTACATACTTGTCATGAAACTATTTCACCACAGCTCCAAGGTCTTTTTCCTGGTCATTTATCAGAAGCTATAAAATTTTATCCTGATTGATTCAAGAAGACGATTAATGACAATGAAGCTTTCCTATTTTTACTATTTTACCTAGATATAACAGGGCTGATTTGCCACACCAACCAGGGAGATGGCCATCTTCTAGGTGTATCTCCTCTTCACATTGGGTAGCAACAAGATGTAACAGTATTGCATGAAATTGAACCTATGTGCCAGGTCAGAACATGCTCCAAATCCACTCCAAAATACATAACTGAACAGAGGCCCAAATTAGACCAGTTAGCCTAGACAACCAGGGTCATAAGTTCTTTAAAAAGAACTTTTCCTTAATATATCACTTACAAGGTTGATGCTGGTGGGGTTTTTTGTGAAGACCAGGAAATGAGTCACACCCAGAGGTCCAGCTATTGTCACAAAATCTTTCAAAGAATTCTTCTTCCGCACCTAAAAAAGACACAACTGTGACTAAGGATATTCCACCGTCTGGCATGCTTTGGGGACAAAATCTAGGATAAAATATATTTAAATTTTACTTCATTAATAGAAGTAAATAGCATTGCAAAAATGGACTGAAGATTAGATTGGTCTGCCTAGTTGCCTTTGTGATGATACAATATTTATCCAAGTTGTTTTCCTCCTCCTGTTTACAGCCTCTCATGCTTTTAACTGCTGTCCCCACCTCATTTTATAGTCTGCTTTGAAAATAAAATGCAAGCACTAGTAATTATAACTGGAATAAAGCGTGAAAATGTTTTGTACAACATGATTGTTTCCATAAACATGTAAATCTATGTAAATAATTTGCTTTTGGAGGTATTATTTTCAACTGTTCAAGTGGAATTTAAAAAATGATTCCAATATCAACAATCGACATTCCAGTCCCAATTGTGGTTGTTAAGCAAGCATTACCTGTAAAGCAATTATTCCCATAAACCACAGTAGCCTGAAATTTAATTATTTCACCTTGAGGCTGGTAGCAGAAAAGGGCTCCATCACTCGCCGAACATCTTGAATGAGTTGCTGTATATTCTTGCCAATACGACCACGATGAAACACAAAGGAGTGAGGCACAGAGCCATATTCCTCCTGAGATCGGTGCTGGGCAGATGCTCGCTCCTTCTTTTGATTCTTAGTCTGAAACGGAAAAATGAATTGAATGAACAATAACACTAATAGGGTTTCAAGATATGCAAAACAAATATCCCCCTCCATATCAAATCTACTTTCTTATTGCAGGGTACTTTCCCATAGCCTCCTAGGATAAGTTTGCTCTGGTTTCCCCCTCTCTTCTTAACCATCTAAAATATGCCAATAATGGAATATTCCCCTAAAAACTCCACAGCAGCAAGGGATTTTAACTATTTCAAAACCAAGCTGATCATAAAAGCAATTTTACACTATTATTTGCAGCCCATTTGTTTGGAATTACCCAGGTATCAGGAAGAGTAAGGTAGTTGGAGGGAAAAAAAGATACTAGGTGAAACAGTTCTATTAATGTGTGGAAAAATACCTCAGAACCTCACATTAAGAAGCAGAGGAACTTTATAATCAGGAGGGATTTCAATCAAGGACGAACAATTATTAGTTTCTCATAAAATAAGACACATCCATGTCATTTTCTTGGGCATAGATAGGTGCATCACAACAATCTCGCAGCAGGCCAATAATGAGTTTTCTAAATCTTCTATCATTGGCTAATCGGCCTTTCCCGATTAAGACTTCGAATCTTACTTCGTCCTTCTATCGTTCCCCAATTCGGCCGCAGCACCCATCCCGGCCTCCATTTGCCTTTCATTCTCCATTTTCACCACCCTCGTCACCAAACCTGGGTTGGGCCCCCAAATCCAACATCTCCCAAAGTCTTTCAAGGAATTCTCCACCCGCGTCTCCAGTCCTCACTTTGCTGGGCCTCCCCATAACACTCGCGCCCTCCTCGGGGTTCCTCTGGCCGCGACCACGCGGGACACACTCACTTCCGGTCTCTGGTGCACCGAAATGCTTTCCTCCCCCTCCCCTCCGCCTCCCCGGATGAGGAGTTCCGATTTCCAATCGCGCAATGTGTGCAACCAAAATAATCATCCGGCGAGTCTCTTGCGTAGCTTAATAAGTGATGGGTGAATCTCGGTAGATATCCCATGATGTCTCAGACGTTTTTAATAACACCCATACTAAGTTAGGGAAAGGTTCCGTGGAAAATTAAGGGATGATGATGATGATGATGATAATGATGATGAAAGCTATGATTAGACCCGCAGGCGTGCTTCCCCCCAGCGTCAATTAGACCAGCCAGAATTAGATTGCAAAAATCCAGACTGCCACTAAATGGAAACTGAGGTCTATTTTGTGTGTGCCTGCCTTCTGGATCTTTGGAGACCAAGTTGACGCTGGTACCATAAACTAATTTTTTTTTTTTGCTCTAATCTGGGGTACATTAAACATTTGAATATCTCTACATTTAGAAACCAATTACCGGTACAAGGCTTGTGAACGCAACGAAACGCTGAAAAATGAAGAACGGTGAAGCTGTGATTGTGAGGGTAGAAAAATGGTAAAATCATAGGAAAAGCATACTATAGGTATATATGTGTGTGTGTGTGTGTATACCCATAGTATGTTTTTTTTATATATATACCCATAGTATGCTTTTACCATTTCTACCCTCACAATCACATATATATATTCTCCTTCTCAGGATTATATTCCAAGCGTCTAACTCATTGAGGTGTGTGTGATCCTTGAAAGTTTGTGTGGCTATAACGCTGAGAAACTTCAAAGCGCTACAAAGCTTTTCCTCCCTTTTGCCGCAGCCTAACAACGCGCGCCTTTGCAATTTGTCTTCAGGAGACTTTGTTTTTCCTCCACAGAACCAGCAGAGTAATTGCGCGACATTCCCCGCCCGTTGCCCCGCTGAGCAGCCCCGGGGACATAAGCGATGTTCCCTAGTATCCTAGGCAACGGGGACGCTGCCGTCAGCAACCCCGCAACCTGCAAATAGAAGCTGGAAGTCGGTGGCGCCGGGCGAGGGTGCAGGCGGGCAAGCCAGGACCCGCCTGGAAGGGACGGTGAGAGGCGGGCATCACTGCCCCATTTTCTCTCTCAACCCCCCTCCCCCAGCCAACAGGTTTTTTGCATGGCAAGCTCTGCCCACTTCTAAAAGGGAACATTGCTTCCCTGCGCTTCGTACTTCGAGGGGCACCTCTGTTGCACTCGCTAAACTTTCCTCAGCTTCCCCATTCATCCATCATTCTGCCCCTTTTCATTCAAATAATAAATAGGTTGTAGTCTGCTTTCCCTCTCCCCCCAGTTCATCCCAGGTCAATAGAGGTGAAGTGGTTTTTCAGCCACCAACCCTCTGCCCCACATGCAAAACACAAATACCTTTCCAGGCACTTCTTTGGTACTGGAACATGTCTTAGCACAGCTCCCTTTTCTGTGTTTGTCTCATGCCACTTTTTTTAACACTGCTCCAAAGCTTAGTGTGAACCTCACACTCTCCATTCGCTCTCTGATCACAGATTGCCAAAGTCAAGGTGGCACTCCGAAGGGGTGTTTTATTCTTTCTACTGCCATTTATCTGTTTTGATATCCTGCCAAAGAGCAGCGGTTGATGGAAGAGCTAGGTCTATTGCACCAGGCTTGAGATGGGACTGTACTTGACTTAATGCATCTTCCCACGTTCCTGTTTCTCAGACACAGTGCTTAGTGATCCTTAGGGTCAAACTGATCAGGAAAAGTGCCTAATTTCTTGCCAGCTTCCCTGTGGAAACCCTGTGCACTTTCCATGCAGGCACAATTCAGAGTCCCTAATAACATTGAGGTCTCTTTTGGGGAGGGGGGCAGGCGGGCAGCAAAGCTACATGGTTTCTGAGCCTGAAAGCCCATTTTTGGATCAGCTGCAGTCAGAGCGGTGGAGGGGCCCTGTATTCCTTTCACTGCTACAGCATCAAAGCCTTGGATGAAACAAGCAGAGATCATTTGCTGGATGCCTCCCTTCCACTGCTTGGCCTTCTATGCCTCTAGGAGGTATTGTGAGGTCATAAGTGGGTTCTAGGTGTGTCCCATAGAAAACTGTCCCCAGAATCTGTACAAATTCACAGCCTAGTGGGAGATGGAAACCTGGAACCTTCTGCTGTAACATATCACTCTACCTCCCTCACAGCAAGACCAAGGAAAATCAACTGCCTCTTTAATTCAGATTCCCCTTTATCATCCAGGCCCAAAATTGCCTTTGGGGTGTTTTTTCCCCATCCTTGACATTTTTAAATTGATGTTGATTCTCCCTTCTTTCTAGAAAGGTCATTGCCTTTTCCAATCTTGTTCAGTCACATCTCTTTGCATTGACTGTACCCATAAGGAAGTATTTGTTTTCCAATTCTTACACTGCCAGGCAAAATGAGCCAGTTTCCAAGGCCAGTTATATCTGAATACAACAACTGCCTATAACTTGCCTTTTTTATCACTTTGCTCCTGACATCCACAGAAGTGAGTAGGAACTTCATGCTCCAGAATTAATTTGACCTAGTGCGTGCACACACACACACACAAACACACATACACACATACACACACATACCCCAACAAGCCAGAGTTCATGAGTTTTCGCCATGGCCTCAGAAGCAGTGAAAGTGATTGTGCGTTGCCGCCCTTTGAATGAACGTGAAAAACAGCTTGGCTGCAAGGTAGTAATTAATATGGACAGTGCCCGTGGTCAGTGCTTCATCCAGAACCCTACAGCTGAAAATGATCCTCCCAAACAATTTACTTTTGATGGGGCATATTACTTGAACCACAATACGGAACAGATCTACAATGAAATTGCCTACCCAGTAATAGAGGTGAGTGAAAGTGATCAGATGTTGTTGGTGTCAAACAAATTAATTACAGTACATTAATATTGCAAGTATAGGCAGATCGTGGTAAATTGTGGCTGGATTAATATGATTTAAATCGGATCAATATGGTTAAGATTGGCTGGGAACACCCAACATTTTAAGCTATACCTATGGTTCAGAAATTACATTATGTCTAGTTCTGCACAATATATTTGACTATGCCAAGAATGGGATAACCAATCAGCTGTGTTAAAGTTTTCAATTAAAATGGTCCCTGGCTTGTTTTAGGTTAAACTGACTTTCCCTGATCAATTGTGTCACATAAACTCCTAAACTCAGTCAACTCCTACCCAGTCATCTCCAAGAAAAAAAACCGTTGTACATGAATACTTACAAATAGTCCCCTTTAATTTCTGTTCCCAGATAGAAATATGACTGCAAATGTTACTTCTTTACCCCCGTAGATTATCAGGTTTATTTTTCCTCACACTTTCTCATTCTTTCACCTCTTACTCCGATATAGAATTTTGGCCAATCTTGTTGAGGATAATGAGAATTCTAGTTCCAGGTTGGAGCAAGCTATGCTATTCTGCTTGTTCAAAATTTGTCAGTTGTAGAATTTACATGAAGTTAGGTGATATATTTCTGGAAGCCACTGAATACTTTCCCTATTAATTTGCATCTTTGTTTTTGTTGAAACACCTGTCCAAAGATGCTTAGAAAATGGACCTGAATGTTGGCCTCTCAATTTACGTTTCCAGATTCCATTTCTGTCTCTATAAGAAGAGGCTGCTGAAGCTCTAGGACAAGTTTAGTCAAGCAATTATGTGTCTGATGAGGTTGCTAGAAAGAGGATCCAGTAAGACAGGACAGATACTGAGGTAGAAACACACAAGTCCAAATTGTTTATTGTTATTCTGATTGATCGATTTCTTCTTTTTCAGGGTGTTACAGAAGGCTATAATGGGACCATTTTTGCCTATGGGCAGACAGGCAGTGGGAAATCCTTTACCATGCAAGGGATTCTGGATCCACCTTCCCAGAAGGGTATCATTCCCAGAGCCTTTGAACATTTGTTTGAGAGTGTGCAGGTATATCACTGATAAAAAATATACAAAAGTGTATCTAGCTGTCGTTTAGACAACTGACTCTTCTGTGTTTCTTCTTCCAGAAACTCCAATTCAACAACTTTTTGTGTGCCTCATTAAGAAACTGGCTTATCTCAGCCATTATAGTTTAGCTGCTGTGGGTTGATGTGCTCTTATTTTCTCGTGGGTATGCCGATTTCCATCACTGCATAACATTGAGATTCTATTTAATGGACCAACCAGTCCATCTACTCTCTTACAGATAGGTGTTACCAGTCTTTCACTGCAGAAACATTAAAGAGAGATCCTGAACAACACAAGCATAAGTTAGATTTAGTAACATTTAATATAATTCCATTTTATTAAAGAGACTATTATTTATTAGTGATGTTCCCTAGTGATACTCATATAACTCTGCTCAAATATGAGTAAACTCATTCAGGCAACAGAGAAGGCTCAGATCAGGGGTGAAATGCTCCTGTTCGGACCAGATCGCCCGATCCAGTAACGATGGAGGCAGGTGGTTTGGAGAACCGGAAGCAAAAATCCCTACCCCCCACCCCCACCCCCGCCCAGCTGAGCCCCACAATCATCAGAGGTTACTTTTAAAAGCATTTTTGCTACAACCTCTTCGGCTGAAAAAATGGGTTTTTTTAAAAAGAAAAACCCTTTTTTTCTTTTAAATGCCTCTGACGATCCAAGCTGAGTTGCCTGATCACCAGAGGCTTTTTTTCTTTTAAAAGCCTCTGACGATCCAAGCTGAGTTGCCTGATCGTCAGAGGCATTTAAAAGAAAAAAAGCCTCTGCCGATCAGGCAACTCAGCTGGGATTGTCAGAGCCTTTTGAAAGCATTTCACTGAAGAGGTTGTAGAAAAAAATGGTTTTAAAAGTAAAAAAAAAAAGGCCACGCCCACCCAGTCATATTACCCCTCCCCCCACCAAGCCACGCCCACAGAACCGGTAGTAACAAATTTTAGATTTCACCACTGGCTCAGATATAATTCTCCTAAAGTCAACAGTGGCATTATGTGTTTGTGTTTGTACACATAACACACATATAAGTGTGTGTTTGTATATTTATAATAACTAATATATGTTGAGTGATATTTGTGATAAAATAAATTAGAAATAAATCTCAAACCCTAATAATCATTGTATGATAATACACTTCAACAAGCAATTTTAGCTGTAACTTCTGACATTTGCACAGATCTTATTGAAAGAGAAGTAATAAAGAATGTTATACCATGCTCCTGTATTTGTGTATAAGAAACCTTCCTGAAAGGTTTTGCTCCATGTTAGTTCACATGAAATATCCTCTTTAGATGTTGTTATCTGACATGTATTCCATATTTTATTCTCAGTGGGTGCTATTCTTTTTTATTTTCAAAATTTTAAGGACTACATCTTGAGCGATTGTGGATGAGCTTCAACTTATTAAAAATATTCTTCCAATATGCATTTTTTTTGTGCATTTCCAAATCATTTTTTTTAATTTATAAAAACATTCTTTTATTTATCCCTTTTCTTTGAAATTAGATTTTTTTGCCTCAGGCACCTTGGAGTAGGGTTGCACTACACAATTCATTACACAAAATAAGTAATTAAAATTCTAGAAGTCAATGGTGACTAAAGGTATGAGGATATCTTTCTAATGATAGCAAAAGGTAAGAGCTCTAATAAATGAACTTCCTCCCTACAGTATAGTTTGGTAGAACATATTGATGAAGACATTCTGATTTTGTATTAGACATTGGGAGGTTCAAGCTATATCAACAGTTTTGAAGATTCCTTTAAAATATTTTTTCCAAACATGCGCACACACCCACTGTGAACTAACATATTTTAGACGGTAACAATAATGTATGTTGCCCTGGCAATACTGGAATAAGTCATGAATAAATAAGAAAGTATTATTAATAATTGTGTATTTATAAGCCATTTATGCATCCCGTGTGCATAGTTGTAGATAGTTGGAGTACAACAGTCTCAAATCCTATTAAAATAGGATTAACATATGGACCTATGGGAAATAAATCCCCCTGCCCCCATCAAATATATTCTCAGACTGGAAATCTAAAAAATATTTTTTTCCTTTTATTTTTTTAGTGTGCAGAAAACACCAAGTTTTTGGTGAGAGCCTCTTACCTGGAGATCTATAATGAAGAAATCAGAGACCTCCTGGGTCCAAACACCAAGCAGAAACTGGAGGTGAGGACAACAGACTAACAGGGCAAGAACTTAGTATGAAGTAAGTCAAACAACCCAACAATGCCAGAAATTTAAGCTCTGACAATTCAGTGTGAGCAAAAGAAACTGTCAAGAATGTTGTTATACAATAAAAAAATTATTAGTGACATGACATCAAAGATCAGAGAGGTTAGGCAAATAAGTAACACATTGAATTAAGCAATATATATCAGGGTGATCAATTTCTCCATTCTGAAGGGACAAATTCTTGAACATTCTGGGTTCTGATATCTCTCCACATCAGTTAAAATCAAGATAGACCAGATTTCTGCATGTCTATGTTGATGTATGTTTTCCTAGAATGCGGAAATGGTTAGCGAAGATAAAACAACTTGCTGATATGGACAAATTGACATGTTGGTTAGAGAAACAACAATATCTAGGTTTATTGCTGACTAGAAACCCCTTATAGACTTTTGTGTAAAATAGAAAAAAATGAACTTATCATTAAGATCAGTGATGGCTAACCTTTTCCGGACCGAGTGCCCAAAGCATGTGTGCGCGCCCATGAATGTGCGTGCATGCATCTGAACCCCCAAAATGTAATGTGCCGTGCAGCCCCGTGCATGCGCTCCATGCATGCACATGCCCCGCACATGCCCCTCGCATGCACAAGTGACCCCACGCATGCGCCCCACCAGCCCCTATACACGCCCCTCCCCCTTTGTATGGACAGCAGAGACCTGACGATTAGCTGGCTGGCAGGAGCCGCGCATGCATGCGCGACAGAGCTGAACTGGGGCAACAGCTCACATGACCACAGAGAGGGCGCTGTGTGCAATCTGTGGCACACGTTCCATAGGTTCGCCATCATGGATTTAGATGATTAGATGAGATATAGAAAGAAGAGTCATGATGTAATTTAGAGAAAGAGGTAAAACTACAATTGTAACTGCTGTAAAGAAGATCAGAAACCACTTTTTTGTATCTTTTTTCTATTTTTCTTTTACTTTTTCTTCCTTTCTTGCACTTTCCTTGATTTCTTTTTCTTTTCCTTACATGATATTAATTGTATTAATTTTTGCCTTTGTTTTTAAACGATTTAATAAACTTTTATAAGAATGGAGAATTTATCCCTTCGGATATTCAGTAGCAGGGCATTCATTTAGTAGTAAAGCACCATTATACTATACTGTATTGTATATTCAAGATCTTCCTTCCTACTTCTTGAGCCTCTAGTGCAGTGATGGCTAACTTTTTTGCCGTCGTGTGCCAAAAGCGTGGGGAGCGTGGGGGGTCGTGGGTGCGTGTGCCCACATCCATAATTCAATGCGCCCCGCCCTCCCACGCATGCGCACATGACCCCCCCACACTTCCCCCTGCTTTTGGGACGCGATGGCACGGTGGGCCCAGTAGGCCCGTTTTCCCCCCTCCCCAGGCTCCGGAGGCTTTCTAGGAGCCTGGGGAGGGCAAAAACAGCCTTCCCATCCCCCTGGAGGCCTTCCGGAGGCCAGAAACAGCCAGTTTCCCGACTTCCAGTGGGACCGGAAGGCCTGAAAATCAGTTGGCCAGTGCACGCATGCGCGCTGGAGCTGAGCTAGGGCAACACTCGCGTGCCCACCAATATGGCTCTGCGTGCCACCTGTGGCACCCGTGCCAGAGGTTCGCCATCACGGCTGTAGTGGCAGTGTGGAAGACCACTGTTATTTTGAGGAGTTTGGTAACTTGCTTTGATTTCTTCTTCCTAAAAAAAAAAAGTCGAAAAGCGCAGAGCTCATTTTGAGCTAGCCTGTTTGTTTTTCACTCTTGCTGACTGAATGAAGGTGAATAGGTGGGGGATCTTTGTGTAGTTTCAAAGCTTTTCCCACCTTGAAAACCTCAAACATTCAATTCCCATCCCAGAATCATGTGCCGGGCAGGTCCTGCAGTCTCCCGACCATGGCAAGGCCATGAAGTCAAAGTGGACTTTTGTTGTTTGTTTGTTGTTGGTTTCCACACAACACCCAGTAGTGTGGTATTGTGAAAACTGGACACGCTTGGAATATCTCTGCTGGAGCTCCTGGTAGCTTATAAGAGAGTTGGATATCATCTTGGTTGGTATATGTGCTTTTTTATGTTATGCTTGAGCTAATAATAAAACCTAAATCCCTTTATTCACTTTGTGCTTATTGTATTCTGGATCCAAAATATCCAGTTGCCCGGACACCTGATTACTGCCCTAAAACTTGACAAAACAGCTTCTGGCCACTTCTTAGTCTATACAGTTCTCTGCAGTCTTCATTGTAATTGTTGACCCTCCTTGCAGCTGAAAGAGCATCCAGAGAAAGGGGTGTATGTGAAGGGTCTTTCACAGCACACAGTACATAGCATCACCCAGTGCGAGCGCATCATGGAGACAGGCTGGAAAAACCGTGCAGTGGGCTATACCTTGATGAACAAGGACTCCTCCCGTTCCCATTCTATCTTCACCATCAATATGGAAATCTACGTTGTAGGTAAAAATGAAATGTAGATGGGTAAGGAGGTGGGTTGGGATTGCATAAAGCAGAGTTCTGGATCCCTGTTGGTGAATCAGGGAGAGAAGAATCAAAAGAAAATTTAATTGCTCCACGATTGATCTGTGGAAGTTGTATAAAGGTTGGGCTGCCACAAGACCATTTTCTTCTAAGCAGTAACAACTACCTATAAGGATATTGCATAGTGGAAAATATGAAATCTTTATGGCTATTATTGATTACAAATCTTAAAATCATGCTCCTGGTTCTCTGGTACAATCATAGATGATTGTGCATAGCTGTTTCATGTCATTTATTCCTAGTCAGGTTATCATTTGTTTCACATAGTTAAGGCAAAATTAATTTTAATCATAGTTTGTTGAACAACTAGTAGAAACCTAATTCACATGTAATACTAAATCAAAATCACTTTGGCTGATGTGTGTTACCAAGGAAACTACATCATATTTTAACTTAACTTTTTGAAGCACAAGCTGCTCAGTTTGCCATTTTACACATCTGAGTTATTTTTAATGTTATGTAACTTTTAAAAAAATCTTGTTTCATGCTCATTTTTTTTCTATACTTCCCAGTCACATTGGTTGAGTTGGACAGCCATAGAAATGTTTAAAATAAATAAATAAAAAATAAAAACATTTCCATTATACATTTTAATGTAGAGGAACATTGTAATAGAGGAATGGAGTGTGCTAGTCCATTCAAGCACTTCATCACTTTATTATCATGTGATTTTATTCTTGAGTAGATGTGATCAACATGGTTCAGTTTTTGAAATGCCTGAAAATGTGCTTTCTGACACCTGAAATGAACAGAAATAATTTTCTTATCACTGGCAGAGGAAGTATACATTCCTCACATTTTAGAGCAGCTTTTCTGAATCTGACACCTGTTGGATGAGGTTGGATTGTAACAGATGAGCTAATAGCCTTATTAGCTGGGAAGTCTGGGAGATACAATCCCAGGTAGCCTGAGGAATGTCAGGTTGCTAAAGGCTATAATGGACAATTTAAGAGTTACTTTCCCTTTCAAGAACTTTGATCAACCTAGATTCATTCTTTTTATGCAGATGAGAGAGGTCAAGATCATCTGAGGGCTTCAAAGCTCAATCTGGTAGACCTTGCCGGGAGTGAGAGGCAGTCCAAAACTGGAGCTGTTGGTGAGCGCCTCAAAGAGGCCACCAAAATCAACCTGTCTCTCTCAGCACTTGGCAATGTGATCTCAGCCCTGGCAGATGGAAGATGTAGGCATGTCCCTTACCGAGACTCCAAACTGACTCGGGTGCTACAGGACTCTCTTGGAGGTAACACCAAGACACTTATGGTGGCATGCTTGTCTCCTGCTGACAACAATTATGATGAGACTCTTAGCAGTTTGCGCTACGCCCACCGAGCCAAGAATATCCGCAACAAACCTCGCATCAATGAGGACCCTAAAGATGCTCTCCTGAGGGAGTACCAGGAGGAGATCAAGCATTTGAAAGCTATCTTGGCTCAGCAGATGAACCTGAATAACTTGCAAGGTAGGGGCCATTTAGATGGGGATGGTGCAATTACTTTAAAATACTGATGATGTCACTTAGTTTGGATAATGAAACAAAAAAGGAACCAGGCTCAAAGAGAACCAAGGACCCCTCAATTGCATTAGTTCCTTGGGTCGTTTGCTTGAAAAAGAGTTTATCTGCTTAAGTAATGACAGCCATTGCATTATTATAAAGGGGTGGCACCACCCACTTTCCCGTTAGTTGTCTGACAAGTGAAAGGAAAAATTAAGAATATGTTCACACAAGTTGCATTCAATGACTAGAGATGCAAGGGCTCCAGAGAACAAAATGGAAAATGTTTGTGAAGGAATAAGAACACTGGGTATACTTTCTTATTTATTTCCAAGGACATTTCTTCTTAATTGTTTTATTTTCAAATGATAGAATGTGTGTCACTTGTAAAGAAGCCTCAGATTTCTATCTTTGATATCTCCAAGGAAAAGATCAGATCAAATGATATTATCCTGATCTTGCCACTCTAACAACACAAAGCTAATTCAACAAATTTTATTGAATCAACATTTAGAATCTGCTACAAAATGTAGTACTTTTTACACTGATATCCAGGCATAATTTATCTAAAGATCTTTATACATTGATAAATCCCAATTTTTGGAATACAGTTCAGTAATCCCTTAGCTTGTTTCAACTTTAACTTTTTCCCAAGAAACTACTGTAGTTCATCTTAGTAATAAATCTAACCAACAAAGAATTCTCAGTGAGGGTAATCTTAACATGTGTACTAGAGTTCCTTTGTGTTTATTGCATCTCAAGCATGGAAAGGATAATAGCTAATTTCTTTTTTAACCTACTTTGGGGAATCTAATAAACTTCCAAAAGGATTTTTGCTGACTTTTTTCTTAGATGCCCTAATGCTGGCAAACCATTTTTCCATGATGCATAAATACTTTTAATAGTTTCTTAAAATGGTGGGGAGAAAACGGCATTTTCCCAGAAATTCAGTACTTGTATTGTAAATTCTGGGAAATCATGTTTTTTTCTTCAAATTGTGGTTACAAATCTAGATTGTCTGTCACAGCTAAATACAACCATATATTTCCCACACTAAAATAATGAGAGAAACAAAATGTTGAAAGTTCATCTATCCGGAGTTAGGGTGGACAGTATCCAACTCTTAGAAGTGATGGTAGTTTCAATCACTATAAAATAATTAGTAGAATAATCTTGCTGCCAGGACCATTTCTGCACTGTGTGGTTACCTAGTTGCCTGAATGGACCAGCAACCATTTCTTAAGTCAACCCCAGGCAATGTCCTCCTATACTTACCTCCACCCATTGCAAATTTGACCTCTTGAAGTGGGATCCCCCCCCCTGCAGTTTTAAAGTACTCCGTTTTCCCACATAGTATTTTGAATGCTCCTGGCCATTCTACTTTCTTACAAGATAACCCCAGCAGCTCATTGATTAATTAACAAAATTAAGAATGCCCTCTGAACTGAATCAGCGATTACAATGGTCTCTAATGTCTTCTAGAGTTACTTTTATCAGGAATGCTATAACAGCACAAAGGTTAGAATCCTTGCCTTCTGAGTAGAAAGTCATTAGGTCAAAACTCAGCAGAAACCTAAAAATAAACTTACTATTTTTCTTTGGGTTATCTTTCTCCCATGCTCATGAGCTGGATTCATGTAGCATGAATTCATTTCTACATCATTTCATTCTTTTTAAAAAATTCACTGCGGCTCATGGGGAAAAAAATGAAATGTTTGCTTAAAGCAAATTTCTGCCAAGTTTCAAACAACCAGCTAATTAAAAGTTAAGTGTTATAACCATTGTGCTATTACAGTAATCCTGATAGCTGTAAAACTCTAGAAAACATAAAGACAACAACAGGGCAATAAAAAGGAATTTTAATGTTCATTGATTGTTGTGCTTACACATATAATGCTTTTAATTCTCACTATTCAATTCAATGATAGACATATATAAACATACCGTAAATATGTCCTAGAAGACTTGCTCTCAGGATCAGGAAGTACCATAAATTGATTGGTAACTGCTTTCCTGAAACAGAAAAGTGGGATGGAAGAGAAGCGGAAGAATTGTGGAGTAGGAGGACATAGCAACCTGCCATCCAGGCTGAATTCCTTGCAAACTGCTGCCCAAGTGTCTCAGTGTCAAGCCAGCATGAGCACAGGACAGGAGCAACTGAAAGGTTGCTCCTTATCCTGCAGTATGGATAAGCCTCTAAAACATTCTGTATTTCCTTCCTTCCTTAGTGGAATGTCCTCACTTGTTACCTCCTCAGGCTGTTCAACCTGAGGACAAGCTTGAACTTGAGTTCCAGCCAGATGTTGAGAAAGAGAAGCAACTAATCCGAGAAGTAAGTTGGCCGTTGTCCTCTGAACACTGGTACAGGAAGGAAATTCTACGCTGAAGTTTTCCATAATCTGATCTTCCAGATAGGTTAATTCACACATAAACCCTAGCCAGCATGGCAGATTGAGAGCCATAGAGGTTTCCTAGTACAGATAGCATGTTAACTGACACTTAGGGAATAACAAAATCACCCAACAGGGAAGCTGAATCATGAGGCTGTTTTCCTTTGAAAACACATGTTTCAAATTGATTCATTAAAGAGGGGTGTGGGTGTGGGTGTGCATGAGGCTTCTACCTGAGCCTGAAAAAAAGGTTGACAAGTTTCTCGTTTTGCGGGGGAGCCTAAAGATAAAAAGGATGGTGTTAATAAATTTCCCTGGGAAATATTTTCTGAAGATGGCATTACCTCTGAAAACAATTGTCCTTTAGATCTCAGCTATCTGTTTTTGTTTGTGAACTTCAAGATGTAGCATTTTGAGAAAACAACAAGCACAACCAAGAAAGAAGGGGCTTCTGAAAGATTGTTCACTGTTTATTTTTTTGACCGTTTTAACATAATTAAGGCATTGTTAACTATCTGTGGACATTGGCTGATGCTAGTTTTCCAGAAATAACTTATCATTTATAGCCTTGGAGAATCAAAGTGGTTTCCATCCAAAATTAACAAGGGCTAATCCCACTTAGCTTTCTAGGTTAGCCAAAACGGCATCTGCCAAGGCCACAAAATTGAGCTTCTATAAAACCCTCTGCAATCGATCACCCACTAAATAAATTGTAATGCAAGCCTATAATTCCTGTTCTTTGCCTAAAAGATTTAAAGTCCCTGTCAGTCACAAACACATCCCCTAGAACAGTGCTGTCAAACTCCCGGCACACGGGCTGGATGCGTCATGCACTGGCCACACCCACGCCTGGTTTAGCGAAGGAGGGAAAAGCCCCAATACATCATGTGATGCCACCATGACAATGTGAGTTTGACACCACTGCCCTAGAAAGTAAGGTAGTCTAGAGGGTTTTTTAAAATTATTTATTTTAATTAAATTTACAGTATATGCCACCCATCTCTTTCTACAAAGCGACTCTGGGTGGTTCAAAGATGCATTACAATAGATTGCCCTGGCTGATTTTTCTGACATTTTCAGGAGTATGAGGAGAAGCTGGCCCAGCTGAAGGCTGAATATGAAGCTGAACAAGAGTCTCGTTTCCGGCTCGAGGAAGATATCACTGCCTTGAGGAATGCTTATGATCTGAAGTTCCACCCTTTGGAAGGAAGTGTCAGGAAAGAAATGGATACAAGTGGAACAGGTACATGTGAAAGGTTCTGTAGGTAAGGTAGGAATCCAAAACTTGATTCTGGTTGCAGAATGTAGTCTGATTATAACAATTATTATATCATAATTGAAAATGTAAATTGTTCTTAGTTAGAAAATATGCATAATTATTTATTACATGTCTTGATCAAGGCATAGTACCAATCCAAAGAAAAATAAAATACCCTGTTTTCCCCAAAATAAGACATCCCCTGATAATAAGCCCAATCGGGCTTTTGAGCGCATGGCAATAAGGCCAAGTGCTTATTTCAGGGTTCAAAAAAAATATAAGACAGGGTCTTATTTTCGGGGAACCACGGGTAGTTACAAAATTTCAACCATTAAAATGAGTTCATAACCTAACAACCAAACTAGCAAAATCAATATTTAGAACTAAAACAAATGCAACAACCATACATATTAAAAGAATGTCCCCAAATATTCCAGAACATGTGTGCATCCATGATTAATATAAAACTAACAATAACCTGGAAAGTATTATTTCTCATATTACTCTGAGTAGGGTAAAATAACCAAGCTCCACGCTAATCCACTAGTCAAATAAAAGGGGTCTTTAAAAACCATCACATTCGGAGAGATAAAGACAAGGAGAAAATTGATTTCTACATTTTCAGGCTTGAGACCTCAAATCCTAGAGCCTAGAGATTGCAATTCTGGAATGGCAAAGTAAAAGACAACCTTGCCCCCAGGGAACACAAAGAACTAGCAGGAGAAAACAAGGCAGACAAATACAGATTTATGAAGGGGGGGGGGGCAGTCTGATTGTAAGCATCCACAGTTTGGACTAGACTCTGACTCATGTAGGGAGCCAGTGAAGAACCTTGTGATGGAACAAAACACAAGAAGAGCATGAAAACCTCAGGCAGCCTGAACATCACTGCTGTGGACTAAAGTCAGGGATGGAGAGAGGAATTGAGAACACCTATCAGGAAACTACTATAGTAATTTTACATTGAAACACCCGAAACAGATATAAATAAAGTCACAGTGTCTTCTGTTGAGCTTCTCTTGTATCCTATGAATATTATGAAATGAAAATTTGTAACTGTTTTACTGTAAGATCAACAAATGGGTGTCAGCTACTCATCTGTCAATGGACAGAGGAAGCTAGAGAATTGTCCTGAGACAAACAGGAAAATAATGGAGAATGAGAAGGATAATGAAGCAGAAACTCATCTGTCTAATGCCTTGTCCCATTCAGCCTGAGACAATAAAAACACATCCAAGCAAAACTTTAATAAACATTCTATCATGTATTGTCATTAGAGATGACAAAAGGCTGCTAGACTTAAGTATCATCATCATCATCGTAGTCATATTGAAAATCCTAATCACGAATCAAGACACCCAAGGAAGATTATAAAGGGGGCAGAAGGGACTGCAAGGTGACAGCTTCTTGGGATTTTAATGACAGAGGATCTGCTGGATAACATTGAACATTCTAGGAAATTAGAGATTTTTTTGGTGTGGTGTGTGTGTGTATGTGAGAGAGAGAGAGAGAGAGAGAGAGAGAGACTGAGACTGCCTTCTTCATGACTAGCAAAAACTATAATACTTTAAGCAAAGTATTAAAATTGAAGAATATTTTATGCAAGTAGAATAATATGCACACTTCCTCCAGACCAACTGGAAGAATATAAGATTACTTAGTAATATTAGTGGTAGATTCCAGAAAGTGATCCTAGTAGACGGTATAGTCTCTTCTTAGATTTAATAAATGTAACAACAGAAAATTCCATGTCTGATATTTTAATATCTGTTCAAAAGTGCCAGAGAAAATTGATAGAGCCAATGTTGTCTTGAGGCATGGCAAAACTCTTTATCTTGGGCAATGAATGGTAAGCTTATGCATATGTGTGTTGCAGTCCCCAAGCAGATTCCCTGTCATATTGCAGAAGCAGATTATGCTACCACCGTCTTGTTTTTACTTATTGCAGTTGCCATCTGCTAACTGCTGAGTACTGCCTTTGCCAGCCGGGGAACATTCTCCCTACCAACAGGAAGGTGGCTAGCTGACTCTGTGGAGCAGTAAGCCCAATGCCCTTCCTCGGATTTTAGACAGTGTTCTGGGGAGATCCAGTGGGGTTTTTCTTGCTTTGGCTTTTGGAAGAAATGAACAGTGCAGTTTTTGGAGTAACCAGTTGCTCCAGTTAATTTTTTACTTCTTTTACTACTGGGATCTTGAGAATCAAGACCATTCAGAGTGAAGTGCTGATGCCTAAATAGCACCAGCTATGCTTTCAGTTTTTAGCCTCAATCCTAGAGAATCTGTGGCAACTGATGTCTTGCAGGAGTTATATATTAAATTAGACTACACATAAATGAAACAAAATGTTAAAAGTTATGATATTTATGTAGTTACTTATCAAGCACATCTAAATTATATTAAAGTAATCAAACTATCTTTAAAATCCCCAAGGCATGTCACAACTTTTAAGCATCCTTAATGTTTGGAGATTGAAAGTTGAAAAATTTGACACACCTTAGACTGCACAAATAAGCTAAACAAGATGGAAGTGCTGCTCTTTGGATGGTTGAAGCACCCAAACTTTAATCAAAATCACTCAAATTACAATGTCTAAAAGTCACCTGGATATAACCAGGATAGACTCTGGAAAGATGATCTAGTGAATCAGTGAGAGTTGTTAAACAGCATCACCATCTGTCTCTTCATAGAGACCTCAAAGCAGTGAGGGGGCCCAAAGTGTTTGCCTAGCCCTGTGATGGCGAACCTATGGCACATGTGCCAGAGGTGGCACACCGAGCCCTCTCTGTGAGCACGCGCACCATTGCCAGCTGCTCTTCCAGGTTCTGTTGCGTGCATGCTCGTCTGGCATGTATGAGCACCGGCCAGCTGCTCTCTTCCGGCATGCGTGCACTGGAACCCAGAGGATAGCAGCTAGCCAGTGCACATGCGTGCTGGACCAGCTGCCCAGCATGCATGCTCGTGATGGAATCTGGAAGAGCAGGTGGCTGCCGCAAGCATGCGCACTGGTCAGCAGCTCTCTTCTAGTTTCCGGTGCTCTGGCGCATGTGCGCTCCAGTTTCGGCACTCAGTGCTGAAAAGGTTAACCATCACTGGCCTAGCCCTTGAGGAAGCTTAGCTGCCTTTAAAAAGTGCCTCTCTCAAATCAATTCCAACGGCAAAATGTTAACAGATCTTTCTCCTAATGTGTTCTTATTTTTTCTCCACCTCCTGTTTGTTCTAGAAATGGCAGAGTCAGCTGAAGCTCTTTCTGACCAAGCTCCTTCACCCCTCATCCCTGCTGCAGATACTGAATTATTAGCTAAGGTATTCTGCCAGATGGAACTCTATGTCCTCATTATAAAACAGCAAAGGAGAAGTGGGATTATTTTTATGTCATCAATACCAGAATGTTCACGAAATGCTTTTAAGTCAGATGGAGTAGATTTAGCAATACTACGTTCTTTGAGGAGAGAAAAATTGGGTTTTCTAATTATTGTAATTCTTAGTGCTTCAAATTGTTATTATACCTTGAGGGTAATCTTAGAATGCATTTACTGTATATAAGAATTGCTTTTTTTTTTACAATTCATATTATTTTACAAGAAAAATTTCCTCTATGTCATAACTGCCAGCAGAATTGGAGAGTTTTCTCAAAACTACATCCAACAATGCTAAATTATTGCATTAAACTAGTATTAATTAGCTACTGATTTCTTGATGTTGACAGTTGATCTTAAAGATAAGAAGCTGCCCATCACTCAGTATCTTTCTTTGTCAGTTCTAAGGATGGTGGCAGTACTTGCTGTCATTATTTTGATATTTTTTATATTTAATCATAGTAATTTCTTCCTGGACTCCTTGACTTTAATTACTAGAGCTTGTAGATGATTTTTATTTTCTGTTCTTGGAGTAGAGCCATCAGCACAGTAAACAAGTTATTGTTGTTTCTTTCTCCAGGTTTTAAACTCTGCACATTTTCCACCAATACCCTTAATATATATTCAGCACATAGGTTAAATAAATAACAAAATAATACAGTCTTGAGTAACTGTTTTGCCAATATGGAATCTTTGTTTTGCCATGGTCTGTCTTTCCTGTCCCATGTATAGGTTTCACGTGAGGACAGTGAAATGTTCTGGTACTCCCTATTTTGCTAAGCATATCTCTCATCTTGACATGGCCAACCCAATCCTTGTATTAATAATAATATTGGTAATTTGATTTTTGGGTAGTTTGGGGATATCAATGCATAGGCATCATTTTGGTTATTTGAAAGCTATTGAATATTAGCATCCTTTGATCTACAGAAAGTAATAAGTTATTCTTCTCCATCACTTCTGTATGTAGGTCATATAGTTCAACCAGGTTTTTCTCTTTACTGTTTCTAACTTTGGCATTGTAGTCTCCAATCACAAGCAGCACATCTTGCTTACAAGTTCTATTTCAGATTGGACTTGACTATAAAATCCATTAACCATTTTTTCTTCTGCATCATTAGAGCGTAAATTTGGACAGCCATCACATTGTACCCAAGGGCTAGCTTTGCTATATTCTTTCCGACTGTGAAAAAAATTCCAGTCTTTCTGTGGTTTTTGTGCCTTGAGTAGTAAATTGTATGATTCTTTGACTGAAAGTGTCCAAGTCCATTCCACTGATGCATAAGATATTCATATCTAGCTGATTCATTTCATCTTTTACTGTGTTAAGCTTCTTACATTCCATGTAAGAGTATATGGTAAAGTATAAGTTTACCAGTGCTTTCTCCCACATATGTAATTAGTAGCTCTGAACTGACCTAGTTGGCAGAGGGGGAAGACATGTGTATCATACATTGCATATGTAGGAGGGAGGGGCAGGGGTCTTACACATCTTGAAAATGCTCCATTTTAGTCTGATTCCGATTATATGAGCATTGTGAGGTCAACAGCTGAATGGCTTTTCAGTTTGGAGCATCTTCAACACACGCAGAGTGAATTCTTTGCTCTTCCTTTCTCCTTGCAGAACATTTGGGTGGGGCTGAAGTCTGACAACATAAAAACCAAAGATAATAGGAAGCAGCTGCCCATGTTCCAATCAGCTTTGATTTTAGACTTAATTCTACATATTTAGAAGATGGCCGCTCTTGATTCATTTTGCCCCAATTTTTTTTTGGAGGTACTTTGAAAATATAGGGTTACCCAGATGTCTGTCAACCAGGTCTAATGTATATTCCTAATTGCTGCCTCCCATATTCTCTGGTGCTCAGGAGTGCAATATAGAGGAGTCACCTTCTCCCCCAGTGGATCAGCAAGTAAGGAAAGTTTTCCGACCAGACACACCTGGGACTGATGTAATTGAAGACGTTCTTATACCTATGAACCAGCAGGAAGTACTTGCAAGGTCAGTAACTGAGAAGACAGACAGAGGCAAAGGAATAGTGTTTATGAATGCCTCTTGTTGCTATTTGAAAGGAAAACAATTCAGCTTTTTTTAAAGAAAAAAACTATATTTTTCACAGTGAAAATAAATGAGACAAATTGGGGCAAATTAGAATCCCTAACTATACTGAGGCTTGATTATTTTGAAGTTGTGCAATATTTGAATTTGGTATATTTTCCCCAATCTCTCTAGGTATTTAGTATTCTAACTTGGAGTTAGGTATCCTAGATTGGAATCAATGCTGGGCAGAAGAGGTGCAACTGATTAGAGAATATGAACAAGGGTTGATGCTAGCTATCAGCTTAGCTGTTTCTAAGCAGGGTTGGATCAATTCAGGGAAATCATGGAGATAAATGATTATTAGACTTGATGGCAGCATGCCTGCCTCTGAAGGTCGTCTGTTGAGCTATGGTTTCCTTGTGCAGTTGGCTATCCATTGTAAAAGAAGGTTGCTGGACTAGATAGGCCAGTCATCCAATCCAGCACAGCATTGCTTAGGTACTTATGTTCTCAGGAAAAATTAAGGACCCTCACATTGGTCTCGGTTTGCAATGTAAGAGGCTTCCAAGTACATGAGGCAGACCTCTTTTCCTTTGGAGTTAGGGAACGCTCTCTTGCAGATTTTCTCTGTAAATCTAGAATGTTTCTGAACATTGACTGAAGAAAACGGGCAAGCATATGAGAAGATTCATTCTACTTACAGCTCAGCCAGTCTTGGGGTCCTGGCATAGATATCACTTTTAAGGACTAGCACCTGAGCATTCTCAGCAATCCAGATTTATGCCAAAGTGTTGGTCACAAATAGATGTGCATCACCTATAAAAGGTGTTTCTAGACCTTCAGCACCCTTTATGGGGAATTGCTGCATCTTTATTCACATGATGGGGAACGTGAGGCTCTTAACTGATTGTTTTTGCTCAGGCTTCTGCAGAGGAAAAGAGGAGGGAGGCGGGGCCTCCTTCTTCCTTGCCATGTTCGAAGTTAACAGTTCACGGCTTTCCTCTGATTCACTACAAGAGGAGCTTTAAAAATCAACAACAGGGATAGACATACTGCAGTTTGAATGAGATATGCACTTAATTTCATTGAGCAATTAGGTCACATCTCTGGTTAAAAAGAAACTTGTCCTTCTCTAATGGTAGAGAGAGAAGAGAAGGATGAGAAGAGAAAAAGAAGAAATGGGATGGTGGGAAAAAAAGAGAGGGAGAAAAGAAGCATTTTGGGCTCTGCCTTTTTTACTCCTTGTTTTAGCTCTTGCCTTAGAGTACTGTTTGACTTCTGAAGGATTAAAAACCGATGCCCATCCTTAGCACCTTTCCTCATTTGCACCTAACCACAGCATAAACATACTTGGACAGAATCTATTTTCTGTAGCATCCCCATGATGTTATTATGTTCGTCTCTTTCTCAACCTATGAGTGAGGCAGACTGAAATCATTCTTAGCTGCACTAATGCTAAAGCAGAGTTCCCCCTTATTTTGCCACCATCCAAGGGCAGCCCCACAATGTGTAAACCCATTATACTTTTAGGTGATTGTAGTGATTTGAACAAGCAGTAGAATCAGGATAAGGGATGGCAATAGATACAGTCAATTTCATGTCAGTATAATTTTCTGCCAACTCGAAGATGAATGGATAGCACCTAACTCTGCCTTGGTGAAATGCTCTTACTCGTGTGCTACTTCATTCACTTCCAAGCTATCCATTTGGAGTTGCTGAAATATTTTATGGTCTTTATCCCAGTCCACTATTTCATCTTGTTTGAAGGTTTCCACCATTATTCCACTGGCAAAGAAGTTCCTTATCAATAACCTCAACGATTAAAGACCAGTGACACTCACTCCTATCATCATGAAGTGCTTTCAGAAATTAGTGTGCTGGCACATCATTTCTGGTCTTCCGCATACATTTGATAAATGCTAGTTTGCATACAGAAGAAATAGATCTACAGAAGATGCTATAGCCATCACTCTTCACACTGCTTTGACTCATTTGGAACAGCGGGGGCAGGAGCTACGTGAGGATGCTTTTTGTAGATTTTAGCTCTGCATTTAACAATAATTCCACATAGACTAGTGTCTAAACTTATGGATCTTGGGCTTTCTTATTCAATCTGCCTTTGGATTATGGATTTCCTGTCTGACCGCTCTCGGAGGGTCAGATCAGGTAATCATATCTCTTCAGCCCTTATTCTTAACACTGGTACACCACAGGGTTGCGTGTTGAGTCCCTTACTCTACACTCTTTATGTGCATGACTACATTTCCACTCACGCTAGTAATTCTATTACTAAATTTGCAGATGATACAACAGTGGTGGGACTGATCTCTGGGGGGGATGAGCCTGCCTATCGAGATGAGATGAAATGGTTGCTTTCATGGTATGGAGACAATAACTTGGTCCTTAACACAAATAAGACCAATGAGCTTATAGTGGACTATAGAAGGAATAGATCAGACATCCAGCCCTTGCTTATCAATGGAGACAGAGTGGGGCAAGTGGCCAGTTTTAAGTTTCTGGGTGTTATCACAAAAGAGGACCAGACCTGGGACACTCACATTGCAGCACTGGCCAAAAGGGCCCAGTAGAGATTATACTACCTGAGACTTCTCAGGAAACAATTGAATGAAAAACTGCTGGTGGCCTTCCACTGCTGCACCATAAAGAGTATTTTAACTTACTGCACCTGTGTATGGTTTGCCAATTGCACTGTGGCGGATAGGACAGCACTCCAGATGGTCAACGTCATTGCCCAGAGGATCATTGGTTGCCCTTTCCCCTCTTTGGAAGAGCTTTATAGCTCCTGCTGCCTTAAGAAAGTTCAAAACATTCTTAAAGATCCTGGGCACCCTTTTTTGGAACTATTACCATCTGGCAGACGGTACAGGATAATAAAAACAAGGACAAATAGGCTGAAAAACAACTTTTATCCCAGGGCAATAACCATATTGAATTCTACGGTATAGTGCAATATCGGGTTTTCAATTTCAATTATATAGAATGTAAAGGAGGTATGTTTATGTTTTTATTTTTATAGTTATAATGTACACTGAAGACGGCATTTAATTTCATTGTACCATGTGCAATGACAATAAAGTAAACTAAACTAAATTTTGCGGTCTCAAGATCAGTAACAAAAGTCACTGAAATGACAAAAAGCTTGCCTGCCGTCTTCAACTGTTTTCTGCACGGGTGGTCCAAATCCTAGTGGGTTTTTCCATCGCATAGCATAGGGGCCGCAGACTTCAGGGGTTCTCAACAGGCCCTTCATGGTGGAAGGATCCCTGAGTTTAGAAATGGTTTTAAAAGACGTGCCTAAAGTTAAGATGACTCTCTGGCCTCTTAGACTGCAGATGCTAGAGCAACAGGTGGTTGGAGGAGAACAGGCCAAGAACAAAGATCTGAAGGAAAAGCATACACGTCGAAAGAAAATTGCAGATGAACGGAAGCAGCAGTTGCTGGAAGCTCTGCAGAAATCAGATGAGGACAGCAGTGATTGGGTCCTACTCAATGTCTATGACTCTATCCAGGAGGAAGTGCGAGCCAAAAGTCGATTGCTGGAAAAGATAAAGGAAAAGGTGATCTATACTTTTATTTATTTCCAGTCCATTTCCAGTATGAAATGGCTGGAAGTGCATGAGTTTAAAAAAACTTCTTTTTTAAGCACTGTTTTTCAACACATAGGTCATGACCCAGAAGCTGACTTCATTGGTCCTGATCCATGTGTTGGGCTACACCAGTTGCACTGTCATTCTTCTCGATTTAGGCTTTGTTGTTTGTTTGTTTGTTTGTTTGTTTGTTTAAGAAGCATTATGTTTTTCATGTCCATATGTTCCTGATGCCTAGATGTCAAGTACAAAATCACCCAGCGATGTTTCTGTATGTAAAACCAATCTTCTGATAGCTGTTGATAAGGATAGCACATCTGTACTGTATTTTCTTAAACCTTGCAGTTCTTTTACGAAGAAAAGCCAGCCATTTTGATCTAGATACCTAATTGATATAAAGATGCTGTTAGTATTACATTCGGGTGTTTATCTTTTGGCTTTTTACTTGATGCTGCATGTCCATTGCCTTACTCAGAGTGGAACATATATTAAATTGATTATAAAATAATTTCTATATTTTTACCCAACAACTCTCTCCTTCCCAGCTGCGGGCAGCTGAGACTGAAATCAAAGATCTACAATCAGAGTTTGAGCTGGAAAGGATTGATTATCTGGCTACCATCCGCCGCCAGGAGCGAGAACTCCTGCTCTTCCAGCAGCTCCTGGACCAAGTGCAGCCTCTCATACGACGGGACTGCAGTTATAGCAATTTTGATAAAATCAAGCGGGAGTCCACCTGGGATGAGGAATCAAGCTGCTGGAAAATTCCAGAGCCTGTTACTCAGAAGACCAGCCTCCCTGCAGGTAAGAGAAGCTCCAGGCACTAGAGTGTCATCTGGATAGAATTGCTCCAGGCTCTCAATGCAGGCAAGAAAGAACTCGCTAGACTAGGCAAATGCATTCCACCAACTTCCTTGCCTAATTCATGTAGTACAGGTAGTCCTCGACTTACAACAGTTGATTTAGTGACCATTTGAAGTTACAACAGTGAAGAAAGTGACTTATGACTGTTTTTCACACTTATGACCATTTCAGCATCTCCATGGTCAAATGATCAAAATTCAGATGCTTGGCAACTGACTCATATTTATGATGGTTGAGGTGTCCCAGGGTCACATGACCACCTTTTGCAACCTTCTGACAAGCAAAGTCAATGGGGAAGTCAGATTCACTTAACAACTGTGTTCCTAACTTAACAACTGCAGTGATTTACTTAACAACTGTGGCAAGAAAGGTGGTAAAATGGAGCAAAACTCACTCAAGAAATGCCTCACTCAACAACAGACATTTTGGGGTCCAATTGTGGTCATAAATCTAGGACTACCTGTATGCTAATCCCAAATATGAACTGCCTGGCTTTGGCTTGGTTTATTGGATGAATGTAACCACTGAAGATTGTAAACTGTGATTTAAAGTCAGTCTAGTCAGGTAGGAATAATAATAATAATAACAACAACAATAATAATATATATGTATGTATGTATGTATGTATGTATGTATGTATGTATATATATTTTATACATACGGACAATGGACAAACCATCAAGTGCCACCAACCCAAAGCCTACAAATACCTGGGCATACTGCAGCTGGACAATATCAAGCACAGGCAAGTGAAAAATGTGGTCAGCAAAGAATACACACAAAGGGTCAGGAAACTTCTAAAAAGCAAACTGAATGGCGGTAACACTATCAAGGCTATAAATACCTGGGCCATACCCATCATCAGATATACTGCTAGGATCATAAACTGGATAGCCAGGATAGGAAAACAAGAAAACTGATGACCATACACTATGCGCTGCACCCGCGTAGTGACGTCGACAGGCTATATTTGCCCAGAAAAACAGGCGGCAGAAGACTTCTGCAAGTGAAGCAGACATTCGAAGAAGAGAAGCATGCACTGGCAGACTATATGAAAGACAGTGTTGAACCAGCTTTGCTGGAGGTCAACAAGAGAAAGCTGCTCAAAGTGCAGCAAACCAAGACTCAATATAGGAAAACAGCGATGCAAATTCGGGCTGACAGCTGGTGTAACAAAGCACTACATGGGCAGTTCCTTGAGAAGATCCAGGGAAAAGTAGATAAGGAAAAGACCTGGTTATGGCTGACCAACAGAACACTGAAGAAAGAGACAGAAGGCTCGATTCTTGCAGCCCAGGAACAAGCCATCAGAATGAATGTAATCAAAGCCAGAATAGAAAAATCTGCTGATGACCCCAAATGCAGAACGAAGCGGATGAAACCATTGATCATATACTGAGCGGTTGCAAGACAATAGCTCAGACTGACTACAAACAATGTCATAACACAGTCGCTCAAATGTTCCACTGGAACTTGTGTCACAACTACCATCTGCCTATAGCAAAGAACTGGTGGGATCATAAACCGGAAAAAGTGGTCGAAAATGAGCATGCAAAACTACTGTGGGACTTTTGAATACAGACTGACAAAGTTTTGGAACACAATACCCCGGATATCACGATTGTGGAGAAGAAAAAAGTGTGGATCGTCGACATTGCCATATCTTGTGACAGCAGAATTGACAAGAAACAACTTGAAAAAGTTACCAGATATCAGGACTTGAGAATCGAACTGCAGAGACTCTGACATAAACCAGTGCAGGTGGTTCCAGTGGTACTCGGCACACTGGGTGCTGTGCCTAAAGACCGAGGCAAGCACTTAAAACAATTGGCGCTGACAAGATCACCATTGGTCAGCTGCAGAAGGCCACCTTACTGGAATCTGCTCGCATAATCCGCCGATACATCACGCAGTCCTAAACGCTTGGGAAGTGTTCAAGTAGTGATTTGGGATACGAAATCCAGCATGGTCATCTCGTTTGCTGTGTATACTGTTGTTGTTGTTGTTATTTAAAAACAGACTAGGAACTGAAATGAAACAAAACTGGAAATCTGTCAACAAGAGTGATTAGAATTGGGACAGCCTTTAGTGTAGCTTAGCATTTTTTATTTTATTTGCCATATGCTTATGTGTACGCATAGTTAAAGTCCTGTTTTTATAATCCAGCAAGTGGCATTCCCTATTTTTTTATCTATCCACCCATCTACCCATCTAGTTTAAAGGCTGCCTGACTGCCAAGACTGGGTGACTTGGAATTAAAAGTAAGAAAAAGCAGAAAATTCAAAAAAGAGATCGTGGATGGCCCAGATAACAGATAAATCACCCCTCCCAATCCAACAAGGGCTGAACCATCACTCCACCCCAAAACCTAGAATAGCCTTTAATAGCTTTCAGAAAATTCAGAAAATCCCTGCCATTGCCTGCATTGCCATTTACAAGAAGGCAAAATAAAGTGTGCTCTCTTCTCTCGCCCTCTAGGGCCCATATCATCATGATGTCTCACACCTTCTGTTTCTACTTCTGTTCAGGAAGGCCCATTTCCAAAACCATGGATTGTCCTTAGGGAACACAGATCTGTCCTTAGAAACAGAAAATGGTGCTTTGCTTTGTAGCATTTTAAAGTTTGTGTAATGATAAAATACTCTAAAACCATTCAAAGGGTAAACTGGAGCGGGTGGGGGGGGAGTGTTGTGTCCACTGGATGTCCTTGTTCCCTCTCCATGGCACAATATAGGCCTGGGGTACTGATATGGCACTTTTAAAGAAGTTGAGAGCCACTGTTGCTGGGGTTTTTTTTACAGCAGTTTCATCGTTGTCACTGACTAAGGTGGGCAAGAAGAATTCATCGGCAGAGAATGGGGACACGGTGACAGTGGTAAGTTGAAAAAGGGTGCTCAGCGCCTAATGAGAATAAGTTGTATGTGTTTCTTGGAGGTCCAAGTTCAGTGGCATTGTCTCTTTGGTACTTCATGATCTATTGACCACAAGGGGGCACTAACATGTAGATGGAGAGTTAAGAATTCTGTGTCCTCTCTTTGTCACCCTGCCTGCTCTTAGTTTGAGATTGCTAATCTAGAATAGAAATCATTTCCTTCTATTCTACCTCCCAGGTAGTGGTGGGTTCCTCCCGGTTCGGCCCGGTTTGGCCGAGCCGGTAGTGGTGACGATATGACGTCACCGAACCAGTTCTCTTTGTTTGGGAGCTGGGCCCTCCCGCCCCCCTCCACGTTATTCTAACCTTTTATTTGGCCCCGCCCCCAATCTATTCGCTGCCTCCCGAGTCCCAGCTGATCGGCTAAAAGGAAAAAAACTGTTTAAACTCTTGCCGCGGGGCTTCAAAGGGCTGCCCTACAGCTGATCAGTGTTAAAAGGCAGTGTGGTGGTAGACCGGTGCCTCCAAAAACAAATGAGTAGACCGGAATGCTCCAAAACCAAATGAGTAGACCGGTACAGCTCTGCAAGCAGTTAAAAGCCTGGTAGACCAGAACCTCTGCTAAATCCTAAAGAATTGTCACATGACCATCAAGCCACGCCCACAAAATAAGCTACGCCCACAGAACCGGTAGTAAAAAAATTTAGAACCCACCCCTACTCCCAGGTGCACATATGTGCAAGCATACACTCATAGCCCAGATGTTTTCTGACTCCTCTCCCGATAGGATGTGGTTAGGCAGGTACTAGGTTTTATCAATCTCTATATAGATAGTCCTTGATTTACAACCATTTGTTTAATGACTGCTCTAAATTACAATGGCACTGCAAAAAAGTGATTTATGACTGTTTTTACACTTACAACCAGTGCAGCATCCCCACAGCCACGTCATCAAAATTAGCAATGGAAATTTGGAGCTCAATTGTAGTTGTAAATCAAGAACTACCTGCAATTCCTAAAATAAATCTCCTTTCTGTTATAACTAGTGCTAACACTTGCTCAGGTCCACTTACAATCTCAGAAGTGCTCCTCTACATATATGCAACACTTCAATCCCTAACATGTATTGCATATCCACATAATCCATTGTTGAAAGAAAAATCCATCTGGTTCTGTTCCAAGCCGGGAGAGAGACGCTGGAAATAAAATGGAAGTTAGCTGCTTAGGAAAAAAGGTCCACTTATTGATGAGTGGAACCAGCAACAGCATGCGGTTTTGGGACAGCTGACAAGTTAGCTTGATGATTGCAAGGGTTTTTATACAGTTTACAGTATTTTGTAATTTTGAGGTTTGTTTTGTATATTTATATTGTTTGACTGGTTTTACTTGTTTCGCAAAGGCTTGTGATGGGTCTTAATTATCAGCTTCCCTGGTCCTAATCCTGTCAGGCATGTGTAATTGATTTTATCCTATTATCTATTGCCTGTTAACTAGCCTGCCTTTCTTAATGGACTGGTATTGTTTCCACTTTTCTCAATGAATGGGGTTAAAGTCCTGTCCTGTCCTTAATCCCATCACCTGGATTGAAGATGTTTTGTTTATGAATAGATTGGCCTGGATTTCTTAATGGGCACAAAATACCCATCTCTAAAAACTTCAGGCCTCTGCTGGAAGCTATTAAGAAAGACTACGGCTGCGTTCTGTTTTTAAGAACATATTTCTCCATTTCTCTTATGGGAAATATAATATTCTGCCTGTTTTAAATCCCCAAAATATTTCATTGTTCTAGGAGGAGAGAGGCTTCCCACAAGTGGGCAGCTTTTTTTCCTCAACTTCTCTTCATCAGAGCACAGAATCTTGATAAAATGAAAAATAAACTTGGGATGATTTGATGCAAGAGAGAACCTTTTATAAAGAACAAAAGGGTGGAACCAGTATTCCCAGCCTTTGTCTTGTCTTAATCACTGGAAGAAGATCTTAGTGGGGAAACTGAGGGCTGAGATTGATTGCTACTATCGTTCTTATATTTATCGAGCCAGATACTGCTGCCTATTGGTATGGCAATAGCAGTAGCTTTGGGTTGATCTGATTAGGTTGCCTTCCCTTACTAAATCTTACAGCCTCTAAGATAATGTCCCAATAGCTTAGGATGTCCCTTACACTCTGCTTGCTGGTTCCATGGCTAACTCTTTTCAAGGCTGAACATTTGCAATCTCAGAAAGCCACAAAGGGATGAAGTAGGATATGAGCAGGGGACAAAGTACCTCAACCCAACAAAACATGTGAATCAGATCTAGATGAAGATTATTCCCTCTGTTTTCACATTTGCCTTGCTGGGCTGCAGCAGGCAGGGTATCAAATGTAACTAAAACATTTTGAATTGCTGTTCTGGAGTATAATAAATACATTATCATAATATATATATATATAATAAAGAGTAATAATAATCTTTCAGGGCAGATTACCATATAATCAATCAAAAGTTTCTAGTTCCTCCACTAACTGTCATTACTATCTCATTTGGAGGCAGTATAGCAGAATAAATTAGAGCTTGAAAAGATAAAATAAAGATTTCTTTATGTACACTGAGAGCATTTGCACCAAAGACAAATTCCTTGTGTGTCCAATCACACTTGGCCAATAAAGAATTCTATTCTACTCTACTCTACTCTACTCTACTCTACTCTACTCTACTCTACTC
>WNWU01000054.1:5972365-6043912 GCA_012654045.1 Ptyas mucosa
TCTACTCTACTCTACTCTACTCTACTCTACTCTACTCTACTCTACTCTACTCTACTCTACTCTACTCTACTCTACTCTAAAAGATAAGGCAGAGGTCTCAGGTCAGCTGAAATTTGAGTCTTGGTTATTAAAAATTAGAAGAACTGTGATTCTCCTTGAACTGAAGGAGGATAAACTGGTACTCTAGTCCCTTGTCTTTGTCCCCAGCCAGAAGAAGACCGCTACAAGATGATGCTGAGTAAGAGTGACAGTGAAAATATTGCCAGTAATTACTTCCGCTCAAAACGAGCCAGCCAGATTCTCAATGCTGACCCCATGAAGAGTCTAGGTAAATCCCTTCATGTGCTCTATTAATTTTTTCTCTTGAAAACTACCTCCTTAATAGCATCTCACATGTGTTGAATAATTTTACAGAACAGTATTACAGTTTCACTTATCAGAATCTCAGAGGCATCTAAAGAGAGAAATTCTTTTTTTTTTCCATTAACATTTCTGCCCTGGGGGAAGAAATCATTTTCTCTGTCCCCAAGACTGTCTCTTTGCGGGAGGGATGAGAAATCATCATATCAATTCCAGATTATTGTATAAACTATTCCATTCTTCATTACAAGTAGTCCTTGCTTAATCACCTTTTGTTCAACAAGTGTTCGAAGTTGCAGTGGCTCTGAATGAATGGTTTTTAAGTTTGGTCCCTAAAGTTATAGCCATTACAGCACCCCCACAGTGACACGATCAAAATTGAGGCACGGCAGTTTGCCTCACTTATGACTTCAGGGGCACTTCAACTCCGCCCCCCCCCCGCCCCTATTTCCTCCCCATCACTGCCCTTTTGGCTGCCCTGCACAGCAGTATTCCTTCGTAGGGATGCCACTTGGACTGTAACAGAGGCAGAGCAGTCTCAGCTGGCTGCCACCACTCTACTTTAGCCCTAGCACTCTCGCCACCAAATGCTACCTCAAACCCTACGCCATGGCCTGCCATCCCAGCACCACAGCACAAAGAACCAGCCCTCCCTGCCTCCCTGTTCTCCTCAAGGCCTGCCATGTTCAGTTTGGAAAACTTCTGAGCCTCCCCCACCCCCACCCCCCCGGAAACATCACCAAAACAAGGCTCACAGTTTGGAGAATAGCAAGTGCAGCCTCAGGAAGAAGTCCTGAGTTCTGTCTCGCAATGGGCCATGCCCTCTATGCTTTGTTGGCATCAAGAGGGAAATGGCCAGGGGTCAACTGGAAGCAACAGGATCTGCAGAATGCAGGACAGCGGGCCTAGCTGGGACTTTGTGCTGTGGCACTGAGGTGCCTGGGCATCGCATGAAGTAGAGACCTGGAAGTGGTGGCAGCTGGCTATGCAGGGTGGCCAAAGTGGAAAATGGGGTGGGGAATACGTGGAGGGAGGGAGAAATTCAAGAGGAGGCAGCTTCTTGCCTTACTGAAGCTCAGAGCTGGGAGGGACCAGCCTAGGAATGGCTTGGATTGGGGTGGGTTGTCACTTAAGGACTGGTGGGATTCAGGTAATGACAGTAACAGGGACTCCTGGGATGTCTGTTGCTAAGTGATGTGGTCATGTGACATTGTACTTTATGACCATGTTACTTTGTGACAGAAATCCCGGTCCTATTTACTATTGTTAACTGAGGACTACCTGTATATATTACATAATTGTACAGAAATTTTAAAAAGTCTTTGCACACGCAAGCTGAACGTAGAACATTGTTGCAAAACATTTGGATAAATTTTTCCTGGGGAGGATGGAGGATGGACAGGGAGGTTTTGTTGTTGGTATTCCTGAAATTAAACTCTTCTTTTTATTTTTTGGTTTCCCCCCCTCTGCAGTTTCCCACAACTCACCTCCTTTACTGAACAACAGCACTTCCATGCTGACTTCCAGCCTGATATCTATTCCTTCTGCCCAAACAGTGGAGATGCCCCAGCCACGCCCCTTCCGCCTGGAATCTCTGGACTTCTCCTCCCCTTCAGCCAGGACAAAACGCAAGAAAAGCAGGAACAACCTGAATGGTGATGCCCTCTGACTGATGGAGCTGTTCTCTGCCTGCTGTTCTCTCTGGTCAATAACTAACTCTCCTTCACTGGCATCCTGTTGGTGGCCATTGCTGAAGTTCCAAGAACCCAAGGCTTTTCTTTCCCATTTGGGAAGAGTGAAAGCAATTAAAAGGTGCTTCCTAAAGACCATTCGTCTGATCAGCTCTCCATGTTCAAGTTGGGACTGGCACCTCATATTGCAACCCATTACTTTGCTATTTTGTACTCACATGCTAGTGCTTCCTCTCCAAATCACTGCTCTACCCAGCAACAGGAAGGGAAATAGTCTCAGAAGACATGGAGTGGATGTTCCTGGCCATAAGCTTCTCTCTTCCCCATCACACCACCTCCTGCATTTCCCTTCTCTTTTGTCAGAAGTCCCTGGAAGCTGCAAGATAGCCGGATACATCATTGGCTTATCTGCTCACTTTGATCCTGAATCTGCCATCCATTTGGAATTCACGGGAAGAGTGAGAGGACAGACAAGTTGCTGCCTCAGCTTAAATGGAAGGCTGGGAAATAAGGGACTCTCAAGAAGAGAAAGCTTCTTGAGTAGATTGGGAACTCAGCTTAAAAGATGGATGGAACTAAAGCTGTTTAATTCAGGTTGTGGGTGAAGAGTGAATGGTGATTATTACTTCCAACAGGGCAACTGTAATTGCCTGGCAAAATGTAAGTGCACTGTTGATCTGGGGTGGAGATGAGATAAGGATGAGTGTCCAAGAATTACTGTCCCAAGACAGTTGCATGAGAAAGTGGAAGGACAGGAGAAGATGGGTCTTGTTGTCCTTCAGCAGAGGTTCTTGTTCTCCCTGTTCATTCTGGCACCTATTACTGATTCTGCTTCATTCATGGCTCTTACCTGAGGGAAGAAATAAATGGGAGAGAGAGGACTTGGACTTTACCTAACAATCCTTCCAAATCATCCTACTCAGAACTTTCCATAAAGCATTACATGTCTCATTGGGTTTTTTTGCCTTTGGCACTTGGGTACCAGAGTGCATTCTTTTTTCTTTCTTTTTTTTTTTTGAAAGCCTTAATGTAGCCATCCTGAACCCTCCAAATACTGTTTTCCATGTTTCTTCTGTAACCTGAGATCACTTCAGTCTGGAATCTGCTACTGCCTTCTTCCTCGCTATAGCAAGAAAAAAAAACCCCTCTAATAACAGCAGCACTACTGCCACGTCTCAGCCACCGCTTTCTTCTCAGCCGACCAGAGGAAGCTGGAAAAGCCAGTCTGTTTCAAGTTGCATAGCCAGCAGCAAAACACAAGCTTCTGATTTGCACAACAGTTCACCAGTTGAGAATAATAGATCAGGGGTGTTGGGGGGGGGGAATCAGTACTGCTGCCATTTGTGTGGGATTCACATTTAACTTTTAGACACTGGTCTGTGTTATTGATTTGTTCACATTCACCTTTCCCCTGAACATAATAAACGGTCTGTTAAGACAACTTCAGCTTGATTGCTTCAAAGCCCAAGATGGCCTATTTCTGGCAGTCATCCAACAGGGGTTGCTCTTTTGATAACCTGAAAGAAGAAGCCAACAGGGAAGAAGAGACAGTCTTTGCCATCTTTACTGGTTTACTGGTTTCTCATATTTTACCCCAAATACGTAGTGCTCATAATGACATCTTTCTCTTCTTGCCCAACCAGAATGGGAGCACTGTCTCCCCAAAATCTTCTTAGCTGCACAAGGCATCTGCCCTGGCTAGTCTTTGGGAAGAGAAAAATGTCCTGATTGAGAAGTAATTCACTCAACCAAAAGAGTCATTGAATTGCTATGACGAAGTTATTGCTGTAAGCCAAGAATAAATGGGATATAATATGGGCTTCCTTAGAGCTTTCTAATTCAGTGGGGTATACAACTGAATATAGTATACAACTATAATTGATATCTCGGCGTTGCAAAGTTAGTACTGAGGTTCTAACACTACTCAATGAAATAACATTGTACTGCTTTTTTTTTTTTTCATGGAATGAAAATAAAGATAGAAGATACAAAAAGCTTGAGGGCCTCCACAAAGATGCTGTGGCAAAATATCTTTTCTATTGTGTCCTCAAGACATTGCCTTCATCTTAGCCTGAGCCTGTTGAGTGAGACAGGCTTGGGTCATCCATTGAGCTAAAGTTTTTTCTCCCCTTATTCCAACACCATCCAAAGGCAGCCTCAAGGTGTATAAAATCTGTTAGGCTTGGTTGCCTTAAAAAGGCAGATGGTTAGGTCTCCTTGGGATCTTGGCCAAATGCTGATGTTAGGGAAAGATGCTTAATGATTTTATAAGGAAAGAGAATGTGACAGCTTTTTGTTTGGACTTAGTTTTGGAAGCACAGCAAAATACATTGGAAAATCTCATTCAGAATGAATAACAAACTAGGGTTACGATTGGGGTGACCTAGGGTCCTTAGGGTCTTGAATGAAAGCTGATGTTAGCAATAGATTCTTAATGGTATTAAGGGAATGTGATAGCTTTGGGTTCTGATTTGTTTTTGGAGCATTACATACATTACATGGGAAAATCCCATTCACAATGAAAATTAGGGATGGGGTTAGGGTTAGGTGTCCTTGGGGTCTGGCCTGAAAACTGATGTTAGGGATATATTTTAAGTGGTATTATAATAAAAGAAAATGTGACAGCTTTTCATTGGAACTTCTTTTTGAAGCACAGTGAATTACATGGAAAAATTTCGTTCACAATGACAATAAAAATAGGGGTAGGGTTGGAGCTAGGGTTAGGGTTATGTCTCCTTGGGGTCTGGCTAAAAATTGATGTTAGGGATAGATTCTTAGTGGTATTATAAGGAAAGAAAATGTGATAGCTTTTTGTTCAGACTTCTTTTTGCAGCATAGTATATTACATAGAAAAATCTCATTCAGAATGAAAAATAAACTAGGGTTAGGGTTAAATTAGGTCTCCTTCGGGTCATACCTGAAAATTGATGTTAGCGATAGATTCTTACTGGTATTATAAGGAAAGAGAATGTGATAGCTTTTCTTTCAAACTTCTTTTTGGAGCACAGTACATTACATGAAAAAATCCTATTCACAATGAAAATTAAAATAGGAGTAGGGTTGGGATTAGAGTTAAAGTTAAGTCTCCTTGGGATCTGGGCTGAAACCTGATTTTAGGGATAGATTCCTAATGGTATTATAAGGAAAGAGAATGTGAAGTCTTTTCGTTCAGACTACAATTTCAAGCACAGTAAATTACATGGGAAAATCTGATCCACAATGCAAATTAAAGTAGGATTAGGGTTGGCCTTATGGTTGGGTTAGGGCTAGGGTTGGTCTCCTTGGGGTCTGGTCTGAAAACTGATGTTAGGAATAGATTCTTAGTGGTATTATAAAGAAAGAGAATATGACAGCTTTTCGTTTGGATTTCTTTTTTAAGCACAGTAAATTATATGGGAAAATCCCATTCATAATGACAATAAAAATAGGATTAGGGTTGGAGCTAGGGTTAGGTATCATTGGACTCTGGCATGAAAACTGATGATAGGTATAGCAATAGCATTTAGACTTATATACTGCTTTACAGTGCTTTACAGTCCTCTCTAAGCAGTTTACAGAGTCAGCATATTGCCCGCAACAATCTGGCTCCTCATTTTACCCATCTTGGAAGGATGTAAGACTGAGTCAACCTTGAGCCTGGTGAGATTTGATCTGCCAAACTGCTGGCAGCCAGTGATCAGCAGAAGTAGCTTGCAGTACTGCACTCTAACCACTGTGCCACCACGGCTCTTATAAAGAAAGAAAATGTGACAGCTTTTTGTTCTGACTTTGTTTTAGAACAAAGTACATTATATGGAAAAATCCTACTCACAATGAAAATTAAAGTAGGATTAAGATTAGAGTTAGATCTCCTTGGGATCTTGCCTGAAAACTGATTTTAGGCATGGATTCTTAATGGTATTATATGAAAAGACAATGTGACAGCTTTTCGTTTTGACATCTTTTTGGAGCACAGTAAATTACATGGGGAAAACCCATTCACAGTGAAAATGGTATTATAATAGTATAAAGAAAGAGAATGTGACATCTTTATGATCGGATCTTGTTTGTGGAAGACTGTATATTACATGGGAAAATCCCTTTCAAATGAAAATTAACCTACATTTAGGGTTGGGATTAGGGTTAGAGTTAGGGTTAGGTCTCCTTGGGGTCTGGGCCGAAAACAGATGTTAGGGATAGATGCTTAGTGGTATTATAAGGAAAGAGAATGTGACAGTTTTTCATTCAGACTTCTTTTGGAAGCACAGCAACGTATATGGGAAAATCTCACTGAGAATGAAAATTAAACCAAGGTTATGGTTGGGGTTAATGTTAGGTCTCCTTGGAGTCTCACCTGAAAACTGATGTTAGGTATGGATTCTTAGTGATATTATAGAATGTGACATCTTTTCATTCAGATTTCTTTTTGGAGCTAGAGGCTAAAACATTGCAGAAATTGGGTATGTCTAGTCTAGTGAAAAGAAGGAGTAGGAGTGACAAGATAGCAGTGTTCCAGTATTTGAGGGGCTGCCACAGAGAAGAGGGGGTCAGCCTTTTTTCCAAACCACCAGAAGGCAAGACAAGAAACAAAGAATGGAAACTAATCAAGGAGAGAAATAACCTGGAACTAAGGAGATATTTCCTAACATTGAGAATATTTAACCAATGGAATGACTTGCCTTCAGAAGTTGTGGGTGCTCCGTCACTGGAGGTTTTTAAGAAGACTGGACAGCCATTTGGGTCTTCTGCTTGAGCAGGGAGGTTGTACTAGAAGACCTCCAAGGTCCCTTCCAACTCTGTTATTTTATGTTCTGTGTTCTCCCTCCCCACAGAGAGGAAGCAAGTGACTGGTAGTGCCTGGGAACAGGTACCATAGAGGCAGTATTGGCAGTGGGGATGGTAAATTTCATGCTGTCATATTTTTCAGTCAGTTCAAGAATGGATAAAGAGCTTGCAACCAAGCAAGGAGGGAAGTTCATTTTAAAGATCATTGCACACTAAAACAACAATTTACAGACACTAAGTGATCTTGAAAATGTTACTGGTTTTTCATATAACATACCTCACAAGAGGTACTTCCAGGCAGTCACCCTGTCTCTTTCACAGATTTGTATAGGAGGTCCAGGCAATGATGTGTTCCATTGGTCAACTGCCCATCTCAATACTTTTTTTTTTAATGGCAAAGAATCGATAAAATGCGGAGGAACGACAGCAGGATAAAGTATTGTCCTCCCTGAAGAAGACAAGTGATGTGTTTGGGATGAGTTGGGAAAAAAAACCCCAGTTGTTTCCTATTTGCAAATTTCTCAATCGGTAAAAAATCAAGTAGACACAGTCCTCAAATCTGCTAAATCTGACTTCAAAATAAAGGTGAACAAGATCTGACTATGTTTCTCTTATTAGGTTAAGCATTTTAGTGTTGCTATTTCCTCTTTGATCAATCACTTCTCTAGGAAAGAGGTATAAGAGAGAGAATATAAAGAGACCAATTGCTTACGAGTGTCTTCACCCAATATGCTAAGCAACTTGGTTTTCACAGCCCATTGTCTGGTTTAAGTACATGCTGGATGGACCAAGTCAGTTCTGGTAGCTGCATTCTCACAATAGTCTAAATTTGCCTAATTTTAATCTATGTTACAGTTTGTGGTTGTGACTTCTTGTGTCAAACTAGCCCCAAAGTCATAAAAATAACTACACATTAAACTGAAAAAAGGGGGGGGAGGAGGGAACTGCCTTTGTTTACCCATAGTGCTTAATCCAATTAAAAATTGAGTAATTTTATTTGCTACAACATGCTAATAGTAAAATAATAGTATTTTGCATGGCTGTACCTCCCTTAACCACATTATAGTTTAGTGTTCTGTGTGAAGCAGAAAATGGGTTTCATACTACTTGGACAAGCACTTGCCAGCGACCCACAAAGCAGCCAATCCCATTGTGGTCTCACCTGTGCAGGAATCCTGTTATGTTGTTAAAGAGAACAGGGCAATAGGTGAAACGGAAATTGTCGTTTCAACTAAGCCCTCTTTTCCATTTTATGTACTTTCTATCTCTCCTTTCTGTTTAGCTATGTGTTCAAAGGTAGGTTCAAAATGCAGCACACAAAATCATTAAAATAAATTAAAGTCAGGGTTAACAATGAAAGTCATCATGAAATCAGTGCCTTGACTGTTGTTTTAAACACAGATTGGAAGCTACATGCAATCCTTTGGGCCCAGATGGGATAGCCTCTGATCACCCAAGCAACTTCAGAAGAGCCTCTCTGCTGGAACTTACCGTAATTGGGGCCATCAGTTCTGGGTTCTAAAAGATCAAATGGCCACAAGAGGGCAGTAAAGATTTACCGTAGTCTAGGCTCAATCACTTGGCTGCCCTCTAGTGGTCATCCATATCCTTGCAGTAGTATCTGGTATTCTATTTTAACATACAGGCAGATTCATAATGGGAAAGGCATTTCCTTAGTTAAGTCCTAAGTATACCAAAAGCGTAAAAATTAATATTATCACTCTAATTTGTATTTGGAAAGCAAATGGCCATCCCACCAGGGCAGATCTTATAGTACAAGTGTGACATGATATTTGTGTCTTACACTGGCTAGGCGTCCAGCTGATTCATTTCACACCCTTGTAGCATCCTTTGTTGTAGCTATTTATTAAGATGGGATGTTTGACTACCTCAAGAATGCCATAATTGTGGAAATGTGCTCCTTGTTACAAGTACTGTTATTCTGTCCTGTCAACATCTCTTTAAAGTAGATCAAGCTACAAGGATAGCATTTTAAAAATAATTGAATAGTTGGACATAGTAATCTATGCTCCATTATCACTGTTTAAAAATAATTATAAGCTACAAGTGTTGGGAATGGTTAGGAGCTAATAGTAAATTGTTAATAGTAAAAACAAGGCACAGCACACACCTGGTTTCTTAATTTATATACTATATATTACATATGCACAACTATTATCATTTTAAAAGTTGTGGAAGCAAAGCAAACATCACAACAGGGTAGAGAACTGAGCATGAATTGAGCAAAACACTACAATTATTTGAAACTGGCAAGGGAGTCACATTAAGATCCATGCTGGCAGTTCCAGCAGCTAATTCTGAAGAAAATCCGAGTAAAGTTGGAATATTATTTCCTGGAACCCAACCACTTCTTTTTAGTTTGCACCCTCCTCCATTCATTCATTCATTCATTCATTCATTCATTCATTCATTCATTGCCTCTCTTATAAAGAAGTAGAAATTGAAAGCACATGGTAGTGCCCTCAAAGGCTCTGGTACATAAGAGGGTGAGCCACCAACATTGCACTTCCTTGTTGAATAAAAGACACATTCATCTGCCTGCCAGCAACCAATAGAGCTTAACCCAACTGGGCTGTTTCTTGACCTGTATCAACAAAGAGCAGTTCCCCAATCCATGCCACATTCTGCCCTGAAGTTCTGGCATGCTGTATGAAAGTTGTTCCCTAGTTTTTCTGGTGCACTGCAACACAACAAACAGAAAGCTTTGGCAACATATTGAATTTTAGCAGCCAATTTTCACTAGGGAATAAGAATGTGAACTCATGTGCTCAGTAAATGGGGCTGTTTTTTTTGTTTTTTTTTGTGATGTGAGTTCTACATAGCAGCAATTGACATCTGCAGCTGGAGGTACATGATTTCCACACCAGCAACATTAAAACTGCAAATCTGCATTGCCTTACTAAGCTCATTCTCAGGAGGCAAGAATTTCCAACGGGAATGCTGTAAAATTTATTTTCCCTTAGTTGAGAGTCCATTTGGCTATCTGGTGTATTTGTAAAAGCTGCCACATTTGTAGATGCTTATGCAGAGCATGTGGGAGGCAAATGAACTTAAAAATGAAGGCAAATCTATGGACTTTTGAGGATGGATTCCAGCGTGAGTCCAAAAGCTCAGAAGACTAAACTTTTGGTCCCGATGACTGCCCCAAATTGGATCCTGCAAATGAGCTTCCTTGCAGCAGGGGGCATATCCATGAAAGCATGCATCAGATTTTCTGATGAAGCCATTGCATTATATGATGCTTTACCAGTGGCCAACTCAAATCTCTCTCTGCAGTCAAACTTGTCCCGGTCCTTTTTTTGCCCCTGCACTCCTACTACTTACAGGATATAACTTTTCCATACTCTAACCAATATTCTATTTCAACATCTGAAAGGAAATTCCCAGTTTTTGAGGGCACTGATATGGTATTGTTCAATACAAAACAACGCAAATCATTTGCAGAAGTCATAGGCTCCCTCTCACTGAGACCAGGTATTTTGGCATGAAACAAATGCTTTCCAACCTATGCCAACAGAAAACCTCCAATATGCTGGACCAGCCATTTCTGTTTCCCTCCTCATCACTCTAGGGAAGAGAGCAGTGGTGGGATTCAAGTAATTTAACAACTGGTTCTCTGCCCTAATTATTTTTTCCAACAACCAGTTTGCCAAACTGCTCAGAAAGTTAACAACTGGTTCTCCTGAAGTGGTGCGAACTGGCTGAATCCCACCACTGGAAGAGAGTAGCATGTTACAAAGAACCTAGCCATTGTATATTGTAAACCACAATGGATGGCAAGCATCTTGGATGAACCCGATCCTTGTGGATTATTTCACAAATCATAGTTAAGGCCAACAACCACTTCATATCACTTATGAATTTAGCCATTCCCCGGGAACAAGATATAAAAACAAGAGCCTGACTCTGAAAGCTTCCCTTGAAATCTGTGGGGTTTTAAACAGCCAGCTTCTGCTTGCACTGGGCCTTCAGAAAGTTGCCAAGGATTTAACCAGCCCATCATTTTTTTCTCTCTCTGGTTCTTCTCAGATGAACATTCAAATGCATCCAAACACGTCTCCATTTCTTCATCTTACCATTAGTATTCTTGTGGCTTTTAAGCCTAGCCAATACAGGCAATAGAAATGAAATGGAAATGTAAGACAGCCGAGGGGAGGACTGGCAAAACCACAACTTCAGTGCTGTTGTTTAAAGACTTTGCAGGTAGAAATCAGCTAGCTGTGAGTTAGCTTTTGCCCTTGTGTTATGATTGAAAAAGAAAGCTTAAAAAAACCAGATGGTAATTAAAATTGAAGCTTTTACTTTACATGTATAGGGAAAGGATGGTTTTCATTGTTCAGTGATTGCTTTTTTGTAAGTCATTAAAATTTCATAGAGATAAAGTCAGCTGAAAGTTTTCAATTAAGCAGGCAATAAAAAAAAGGAAATGTCACATATATTGAATCTATTTACTTAATTAATACCATATCTGAGCACCAAGGTTGGAAAGCTAAACCACCAACTTTGCAATCTTGCCTTGTGAATATGCAGCAGGGGAAAGAATCAGTGGTGGGTTGCTCCCGGTTCTGTCCGGTTCTTGCGAACCGGTAGTAAAAGAGGTGGGAGGCACCGCCCACCCGCCCAGACATCATAATGGAGGATGTGCGCATGCACAGAAGCAAGCACATGCGAGCAAAACGTGCGCTCCCATTGCGAACCGGTAGTAAAGATAAATAGAATCCACCCGTGGAGAGAATACATTGCAGTAAGCCATAATTTGATTGTTTTCTTATAGTTTAGGGTACTACAGAACCCAATAATTTATGGCTTATAAACCATGGTTTATAGCAGAAATATGCAATGTTTTCTAGGCTTGAAAGCCACGCAAAGCCTGACATGTTAGGAAGGCATTTTTAAAAGGTAGCTCCTGTGACTATATTAAAAAAAAACAACTAAAGCTGAGCTTTTAAAAAAATTTTTGCAGTTCATTAAAATGAACAGGGCCCAGGTGTATCAAGCCAGGGAAAGAAGCTCCCTAGAAAGTACAGGAGCCAAAAGGCAAAAGGTGTTAACTTTTAGGGTGCCCAGAATGCACCCTGTGATTCTATTAATTGCTTAGAATAGGCACACATAACAAAGAAAAACAACTTTAGAGTATCATGTGTTGTAAAAGAAATTGACTGCCCAGTTTGAAAGATTCCAAGACTAGTCTACAGTCCCACTTAAGTAAGGAAAAAAGAACCAGTGTGACAGCATTTTATCATTTGATCTGGAAGAGAGGAGCATAAATTATCCTCCAAAGGGAGCTGCTTAAATCTATTACACTGCAATGGAACCCTTGGGAAAGTTCTAATGACCCATACATTTAAGGTAGGATTTTACAGTTGATCACAGTGTGTGATCCCCAAACATGCTTTCTGCTTTACAATCATTATTTACGATAACCATAAATAATCATTATCTAACACACATATTTTCTGATAACTACTGATAGTCTGTGCAAGAGATGTTAATAAATTGTTCCCAGTCATGCCAGAATCAACCTCTCTCTCAAGAATGGAATTTAGACTATGACACATAAATATTAACCTTTTTGGTGTAACAATATATTCTGGAGAATTCATAAAACATCCAGGCCAGGGGTGATATCCAGCAGGTTCTGACAGGTTCTGGTGAACCGGTAGTGGAAATTTTGAGTAGTTTGGAGAACCAGCAAATACCACCTCTGGCTGGCCCCAGAGTGGGGAAGGAATGGGGATTTTGCCGTATCCTTCCCCTGGAATGGGGTGGGAATGGAGATTTTGCAGTATCCTTCCCCTGCCACGTCCACCAAGCCACGCCCACAGAACCGGTAGTAAAAAAATTGGATTTCACCACTGATCCAGGCTGAAACATTTTTATTAGTCAAGTGATTGTAAGGCTGCTTCCAAACTAAAGGTTTTACTGTAGAGCAGGGCTGTTAAACTTCTGGCTCATGGGCCAGATGCGTCATGCGCTGGCCACGCCCACGCCCAGTTCAGCAAAGGGGAAAAAAGTCCCAATATGTCAGTTTGACATTCCTGCTGTAGAGGTTCCAAGTCAAAGGAGCTTTATCCAATCTAATTTCTCTATTTATGTTTGTGTGAGAGGAATGGAAGAAAGCACAGAAGGAATTGACATCATCTGTATTCTCTTGTCAAATGCTGCATAACAAATGTCTAGCAAAAGCCCCTTCTACTCTCATCCTAAGGTCTGTGTTCTGAAGAACATTGCTGTCCTTTCTCCTTGCTCCAGCCTCTTCTTGAGAAGGGATGGTCCTAAAGTGAATCCCTCCATCTCTATTGAATTGTTATGGTAGCAGGTGGATACCGAACTACTGACCCACTCATTAAAAAGAGTGGAAAATTTGGGCTGCCAAGTTGCAACCCTCAGGTCAGGGAACTGATGGAGAGGGTCAAGCATAGACAGACCCAGAGAGAGAGAATGTGTGCAGTTCTCCTCTGCCAGAGCATCAGGAATGAGCAACAAGTAAACATTTACAGTTCTTGATTGCAAGGCCAAAATTCAGGTTCCTGTCCCAGGAGGCTGTCTGGGCTCTGGGGTGGGAAGACAGAGTATTTAGTGTGGGAAGAATTGGCGATGGGAGGGGATAAAGCTTCTGCTGGCATCTCCCTATTTATCTGAGCTCTGCTTCTACTAACACAGACCTTCAGTTTTGCAATATGTAATTGGTCAGCTCAACAGAAACCAATACTGTAAGGAAGTGAGCAGGAGAAGGCTCTGCCTTAAGATACCCAAAGCCCTGTCTCTTAAAGGAAAGCCCAAGCCTGAATCTTCAAGAAGCTTTCGTTGTCGGTCCATCTTTGGGAAAAATTGATACTAAAGAAATAATTGTAGGTCTTTGGTTATTCGGGTTTTCTCCCGTGTAAAATTGGAAGTGTCTTGGCAACGTTTCGACGAAGTCTCATTCGTCATCTTCAGGCTGGTGTTCTCAGCTTCGTGCTTCCGGGAGCAATGTGTGATCGCAGCTGTTTCTTCCTTTTAACTGCCAGTGGGGGTGGGAGCTGATTGGGTGGGACCATGGCTGTATTCTGATTGGGTGGAGGTGTGCTTTGATTGGTTGGGGGCCTGGCTGTGCTCTGATTGGATGGAGGGTTGGCTGTGCTCTGAATGGCTGGGGGTGTGCTCTGTTTGGGTGGGGGCTTGGCTGTGTTCGGGTTAGTCTGCGTTGCAGGGGGATTTGAGCTGGTGAGCTGCATTGCTTTTGTTTGGCTTCACATTCATGGTCGTGCCACATCTTCATGGTGGGTGTCAGTTTGCTTCATGTATGGATTGGAGGGGTTTAAAGTGGCCAATGATGCAGCTGTGGTCTGGCTTCTGGTCTGTGGTCATGCCTCATCATCGGTGTGGGTCTGGGTTTGCTTTTTGCGTGGAAGTGTGGTGATGATATCCTGTGTGGTTTTCGTGAGTGTCGGTCTGGTGTCATTCTTTGTGTTAGGGACTCGTTTGTCAATAAGGGCGGGTTTCCAAATGGCTGGTAGGCGGGAAGTATCATCTCCTTTATTCATGCTGTGTGGGCATTTTTCTATCTCGATGGCTTCTTAAAGAAATAATTGTATCAATTTTTTTTGCCTAGAAATAGTACAAACCTCCATTAAACCAAATCATCAAAAAAAGAAAAGATTTTCCAGAAGAAAGAATTCTCAACTCCCATGCAATATTCCTATAAATATTTACTCACATTCACACTAAGATTAATATTTTACATTCTTCTTAAGAATTTTCTTCTTAAGAAAATTGATGCTTTAAAACTCTATATGTATTATATTGCTCTCTGCAATTCTATCCATATTACTATATTTTTTTCTGTAATTTTTAATAATTTTCAATAAAAACTTAAAAAAAAGAAATAATGGTGAAAAATTGAATGATTGAATGACTGATTAAAGTAAAGGGTTTCAATAGATTAAAAAATTGTGATAGGTGAAGATAAGGAGGCGAGGGCGGATGGTATTATTGATTATATATTCTATAAAAATAATTAAAAGGGGGAAAGTAGAATATTGGCAGAAATTGGAGTAAATATATAGTAAATATGAAGAAAATAAGCTGTATGAATTTTGACTCGGTCAATATTCAGAAAATATGTATTTTATGTTTGTGTGTCTGAAAAAAATGAAAAACTGTTTAAAAAAAAGAAGAAGCTTTCATTGTCAAAAGGCACAATATATCTGATGTAAACATTAGACCGATTCAGACCTCAGCTCAAAAAGGAGATAGCCATTTCCAGATGCAAAACAGCTGGCTTTTTTTATTGCTGAAGAAGGGTTTCTTTTGACATAACTGATAGAAACTCAGTAGATGACTTTCCTCAGCTGTTAATGCTTCAAGAGAGAAGGAAGGAGAAGAGGGAGAAAGAAGATAGAAGGATTATGGGACTTGGGGCAAATGTATCTCTTCAGCTGTACGTTCTGTATTCTGTACTGCTTTATCTGCATATCATGCATTTTCATATCTATCACTGATTTTCTGATTTATGTGATTTGTTGCTTTGCAATGGGATATCTGTACTGTTTATTTCACTTAAGTTTTCTTGCAAAAAAAAAATCATATCCCTTGCATATGAGTGATGGGGGATAATTGGGATGGCATATTCCCAGATTTCTACATATTTTGTCCATATACCTCAGCCTCTCTTTCCTGTTCATACTTATCTCCCCTGCTTATTCCCCCAATCAAAACAGTTGCTGATTTCATCAACATGAAAGCATGCAGTCGGTTATCTTTGTAAATGAACATCCCCTTTTTAGAAAACAGAATGATGAAATTTTTTAAAAAATATTTTAAACCAGCATTTTTCTATTTATTAATTGCTCAAAGATGAGCTATTCCAAAGGTGCTTTTCAAACGGCAACTGTACTTTTCTGGGGTTTTTTCTTTTTCTTGAAAACATTTCACTTCTCATCCAAGAAGCTTCTTTAGTTCTTTCAGAGTAATGGTCCAAATATTACCAGATGAATTCAGAGGTGGATATTCTCTTTGTGACTGAGAATTTTTTTTTAAAAAAAGGTTTCAGTCTCTAAGGATCACTGAGTCTGTGACTAATGACGATAGCAATGTCTTATTTCTCTGTTCTTCTAAGAATCAGGTTGTACAAGAAGAGCTATCCTATGCTGAGTTCTTCATTCCAGGCAAGTCACCCAGATTTCTCCATATAGCCACACCACGGGTGGGTTCTTACCTTTACTACTGGTTCGCAATGGGATCGCGCACACGCTTGCTTCGCTAATGCGTGTGCCTTGCTTCTGCACATGCGCAGATTGCTGGTGATGACATCCAGGGCGGTAGGCGGGGCCCCCCGCCAGTTTTACTACCGGTTCTTGTGAACCAGTCCGAACCGGGGGCAACCCACCACTGAGCCACACCTATCGTTCTATTCCCTTTCAGTGTGAGCAATATTATGTAATACAGAAAAAAGAATAGTCAGCAAAGGCAGAACTCTAACTAAATCTAGTTCACACCAACATTATTTACTATACTCCTCCACATGTGGTGAGCTTCTATCACATTCACATATTTATTCCTGTAACCTCTTCTGGTTTTCTTTTTTAGGATGTCAATAAGTCCCTCTCTCTCCCTCCTCCCTTCTCTCTTACTGTATTTTAAACTATCTACAGCCAATATATAAGCTCCTAGGGCCGTGATGGCGAACCTATGGCACGGGTGCCACAGGTGGCACGCAGAGCCATATTGGTGGGCACGCGAGCTTAGCTCCGACATGCATGCGTGCGCCAGCCAGCTGATTTTCGGGCCTTCTGGGCCCACCAGAAGTCAGGAAACACACTGTTTCCGGTCTCTGGAGGGCTTCTGGGGGGGTGGGGAAGGCCGTTTTTGCCCTCCCCAGGCTCCAGAGCCTTTCTAGGAGCAAAAAACAGGCCTACTGGGCCCATCGTGCCATCACGTGCCAAAAGTGGGGGGAGCACAGGGGGGCGCATAGAATTATGGATGTGGGCACGTGTGGGTGTGACCCCCCCGCGCTCCCCCAGTTTTTGGCACGCGATGGCAAAAAGGTTAGCCATCACTGTCCTAGGGAATCAGTTAAGATGTTCCTCTTTGGAAGTTCTACTTCTAAGCTTGCAACCCATTGAAAGAGTGTTCCATAATCCTTTTGATATGAATGAGATTTCATAACTTTTCCAGATCAAAGAAATGAAATAGGTTTTCTGTTGAAGCAGGATCACTGGCTTCCTCTCACTCTAATTTTTTCCCTAAGGGTATTCTGACTAGGATAAAGTTAGTCTGCAGTTCTGTGAGTACAGCAAATAACAAAAATGCAAGATGATCTACATATATACCCATTATGCTATTCCCATTCAGATAAACAATATTGTACAAAGGACAGAAAGAGGGTTAGAAACAGTACTCCAAAAAAATTAAAACGAAGAATTAAATTGAAACTAAATAATTAAATTAAAATGAAGAGCAGCTCTTGCCAAATCTAGGATATATTAACAAAAGCCACTATACAGTAATTCTTTTTGCTATCTTTGCAAACCATTTTTGTTTCTACCATATCCCTGTGTCAATTCATACATTACCTTTTGTTCTTTAAACCTTTAATCTGTGTCTTCCATAGGATCTCATAAACTTCATTCAAAATTTTCTTGGTCTTGCCTTTGATATTTTGACTCTTTCTTCACATATTTGATTAACAATTTGAATCTAACTCAGGAGTCCCCAACCTATGGACTGTGGCCCAGTAGTGGCCCATGAGGGGTTTGCAACCATTTGTGTGAGCAGCAGGTGCGTATGCAGGCTGCTTGTGCAAATGGAACTAGGCGCACAAGCACTTACATGCCGCTCACCAGTGATGGGTTCTACTTACCTTTAGTACCGGTTCGCAGCAGGGCCGTGCGTGCTCTTCTGCACAAGCGCAAAAGCTTCTGCGCATGCACAGAAGTGTTTTGATGACGTTGGGGTCGGTGGGCGGAGCCTCCTACCGGTTTTACTACCAGTTCTATAGAACCGGTCTAAACCGGGGGCAACCCACCACTGCCGCTCACACAGAACCCTCTCCTCCCCACCCCCATGCCAATCCACAAAACTGGAAAAGTTGGGGAACTCTGGTCTAATTCATTCTCTCTGTGTAACCAAAGTACCTCCATGTACTTTTCCTGCTCCGGTCACTGACTTTCTATTCAATCCACGTTCATTCATCTTCTCGTTTTACCACAAGTTATTCCATTACTATTTTATTCAACTATTTTTATGGTTCTTCTGGCACACCTGACATTGGGAGAAAGCACACTGTTATGCACAGCTGCTTCTACTTTTTTTTACCCTTTTTGCCAATATTCATTAGTTGTAATACACTATTGTACTAGGAAAATTTGTGTGCCTTAAGATTTTTCTGTCCATTTCCTTTTCTTTAATAAACATTCACCAACTATCCAATTTATCTGCTTATTTTAATGTTGGGAGCCATTTACTTGCAATAATCTATCCCATTAACCCCTCAAACGACACCATCTTTGTCCTTGATATGTTGAAATGCAAGTTCATACTCATAGCTGGATCATATGGCCTATTGGTCAATTTCTCAGCCAGCAGCATGGTATTATCTGCATACAAAAGGCACAAACATCATGCCTTTGAACCATACACCTCTGGTGCCATAAGGTCATGTGGGACGCCTGTCAGAGCTCCTGCTCCAAGGAGAGTCACAACTGTGACAAGAAGACAAACTGTTCCCCCACCTCAGGGGTGAAATGCTTCCGGTTTGGGCTGGTTCGCCCGAACTGGTAGTAAAAATGTTACTGGTTCGCCCAAACCGGTAGTAAAAAAAATGCTTTAAAAAGTAAAAAAAAAGTTCTGAGGATTGCATGGCACAGCTGATCGTCGGAATGTTTTAAAAACTTTTTTTAAGCATTTTTAAAATACCTTTTCGGGTGAATAGGTAGTAAAAAAATGCTTTAAAAAGTTTTTAAAAGGTTCCGATGATCAGCTGTGACAATCAGCTGTGCTGCACAATCCTTGGAACTTTTTTTACTTTTTAAAGCATTTTTTTACTATTTATTGCCCGAACCAGTATTTTTGTGTAAAGTGTGATAGTTTGTTTTCGAGCTCTCTGTGATTCTGTGAGGTTCCTGCTTGTTGCAGGGGCCATTTTGTGTAAAGCCCAGCTGCTTTTGCATTGTGTGTGAGTCAGTTGTGTAGCTTTTGTGTTATTTTTGTGTAAAGTGTGATAGTTGGTTTTCCCGCTCACAAGACCACCAAGCCATGCCCACCCAGTCATATGACCACCTAGCCATGCCCACCCAGCCACATGACTACCTAGCCATGCCCACCAAGCCACGCCCACAGAACCAGTAGGGAAAATTTTTGAATTTCACCACTGCACCACTCCCAGGTATTTAGGAAATCTTGTCCACTGGCAAAAGAGCTGTGGCATCAATAGCATCGGTTCCAACCCATATCCTAGTTACAGCAATCGTTAATTCTCAAAGAACTGTTAAAAGAATTTTGTTTTCACAGCTTTCCAAAAGGATAGGTGTAAATTGAACTGGGTGGGGTGGGGGCAGGATAGGCTGTTGCATAAAAAAGGGCAGCCATAGAGTAACATTGTCTCCAAGACCTTAGCCCTCTTGTCCCATTCCATGTGGATGGGAGACAATGAACATCCTGACCCAGAATGAGTGTAGAGGATGGGTAGGTTCCATATTAAGGAGATGCTTGTAAAGGTTGCTGGAACCAAGCTAATGGAGGGTGTTATAAAAGCAGCACCTTGAATTGTATCTGAAGACTATCATAATCCAATATAATGTGCACTACACAGGTTATTGTGGTTGTAGTTGGCTACTATCTCAATTGCTGTTTCCACATTGCATCTCTACATATAGCAGTTTGGAAGGAGGAGGAGGAGTGCCAAACTTCTCCCCATATGCTGTGTATCATGTCATCTGTTTCAATGACCTCGCTGTCTTTAGGAAGAGGGCCTCTGCATTCCCTGTAGGGATTTTGATAGACATTCTGTTTCCGTGCTTATTGCTCATCAAGTTACAATTCTCATTAAAAAAAATGTCTCCTGCAATAGTCCAAAATAGGATGAATGGTGGTTAAGTGTCCCAAAGAGTTCATTTAATTCTTCTCATCCACAAATTATTTTCTCTTCTGTGTATTCCTGAGTTATGACAGAAGCTATAAAGTCTTTCATGTGAACTCTGTGGTCTACTAGGGGATTTGGGAAGAGTTAGGGTTAGGGTTAGGGCCAAAATTCTATAAAACCCCTCCCACCAAATTCTGAATTTGGTGGTACCTGCTAGAGCAGGGGTGTCAAACTCAATTTCATTGAGGGCCGCATCAGGGTTGTGTTTGATCTTGGGTGGGCGGGAGAGGCATGGTGATAGGGGTGTGGCCAGCTTGACAACACTCGTGTCAGGGATGTTTGTAGTGGCCCAAGCACTCTGCCAGTGAAAACGGGCTCCCGAGCTCCGTTTTCGGCTGCGACAGCCTCCTGCAACCCTCTGCCAGCAAAAGTGGAGCTCGCGAGGGCCACTTGCGGCCCTCCCGAGCTCTGTTTTTGCTGGCAGAGGCACTGCGGGCCGGTGCTTCACTGTTTCCAGCGCAGCCCCACAAGCCAGATCTAAGCACCCTGTGGGCCGAATCCAGCCCCTAGGCCTTGAGTTTGACACCCCTGTGCTAGAGTAACCTGATGCAAAGGAGATTGGAGCAGATAAAAATACTGAGCCATGATTGCTCACATATCAGGTTTTCATTAGCCTCAATCAGTGTGGACAAGGCAAAGGTTTATGGGAATTGCAATCTAAGATGACTTGAGGGGGCCATGTCACTTTCACTTACTTCATTCTCTTTTCAATCTGTTCCTGAACTAGAGGACAATCCAATTTCCATGCCTTTCTGTACTTCTTTCTCCTCACAAAGTTGTATACTATTGTTACACAGAGATATTTCTGCAAGGGCAACTTGTCATGCAGAGCTGCCAGAATCATCTCCTTTTTGAGGAAACTAATAAGAGATGGGCATGTTATTGCAAACAAATGAAAACCAGTTTAGTCTAATGGTTAAGGTATCAGGGTAGAAATCAGGAGACCATGAATTCTAACCCTACCTTAGCCATGAAAGCCAGTTGGGTGACTGGACCAGTCATTCTCTCAGCTCACATGTGCCCTCAGCCCACTTCAGGGGTGAAATGCTCCCAGATTGGACCAGATCGCCTGGTCCGGTAGCAATCTAGGCCGGTGGTTCGGCGATCCGGTAGCGATGGCGGAGCAAAGCTCTGCCCACCCACCCGGGTGTCATTACTTCCTAGTTTTAACCAGGAAGTAATGTGTTTTTTACCTTCTGCGCATGTGCAGAAGGTTTTGCGCATGCGCAGAAGGTCTGCGTGTGCACGTGACACGTGTGGCGCATGCACTTCTGAACCAGTAAGGAAGGTAAGTAGATTTCATCCCTGACCCACTTGGTTGATCTGAAAAAGCAGATCCCGCATTTGTGGGAAACCACTAGGAAAACAAGTTAATGCAAACAATGATCACTTAATAATTACGAGGTCTTTGTTTATTAATTAATTTAATTTGTTTGCCACCCATCTCACTGCAAGACTTTTAATTCTCATACACCCATTTTAAGCTAGAGGTAGAAGAATATAAGCAGTGATAGTTTAGGGTGTTCCCATAATTGCTTTGAAGAAGAAATATGAACTGCATCTAGTCAGTATAAATAACAACTAGTTATTAAAATGCAAGAAAAAGCTTCTTTAGACACAGGATCACAGGAAAGTTCCACTGCCTGAGAAAATAAACTCAGGGCAACGCACTGCTAGCAGGAAATGTTCCTAGCTTTGTGTGGAATGGACTAAACCTCAGTCAGTAAAATTCCAAACATAATAATATGCCCTGTAATTAACTACATTTAAGTGTGTCTGTATAATTTTACATTCCATACTGATAATGGTTCATGGTCCATAGTCCAATGGTCAATGAACTTTTTCATAGCATTGGAGGCCAATTTTTAAAATCTTCATTGCTTCGGATAGACAGAGCCTGTGAAAAATATCAGGCTTCTGGAGATTCTTGTCAGCCATTCAAAGTTGTCTAGAACAAATTCCACAAGAGGACTAGAACTCCAGTTTATGAGATAGGGTTCATTAACAGAATCTTGCAAATCCAATTTTCTTCTTCCTCCTCTTCCTCTTATGCACCAGTGAGCCAGGGAGGAGTCTTTTTCTAGTATTACTTCTTTCCAAGAACTCAAGGAAAGTTTCTCCCCTTTTCATTTTTCTGATGGCTTCGGAACATTTCCCTCAAAGCCATCTCCATGGATCTCTATATGAAGCAAGATTTGTGGCAATGGTGAAAACCAGGGGTGGCTTCTACTTACCTTTACTACTGGTTTGCAGTGGGGCCACGTGCACACGCTCTTCTGTGCAAGCGCAGAAGCATTTTGATGATGTCAGGGTCGGTGGGTGGAGCCTCCCGCCGGTTTTACTACCAGTTCTATGGAACCGGTGCGAACCGGGGGCAACCCACCATTGGTGAAAACAAACATTTTGTTGCCTGAAATGAAAAACAAAACAAAACACCAGATAGCACTTAATCTAAGAAACATGGGCCACTAGGATGGGTTTTTCCAATTTGGTGCTCTTCAAATGTATTGGATGTTATTCCTTCCCTGTTTTTCATAACATCTGAGAATGATGGAAGTTGATGTCTAAAAGGCCTTCTAGAACATTCAGCTGTGAATTCCATTGAGATATATTAGAACAAGAGAAAGAACAATAAACAGAAAGGAACTAGTTATTGTTAGAGGGATGGATCTTACCAAATAACTCAAGGCACAAAATGATTCTTCAATCAATTCTTTTATTTAGGCCTTAGTTGAGTTTAGGCCCATTCATTATCTCAGGTACTGACCTCTTGACCTTCCTTTACAGGTTCACATCTGGATTAACCGTGCTCCACGTGGAGGAGGACCCTTTATACCCGGGGGGAGGAGCTAGAAGGTAAGGAGTGGTCAGGGGCTGATGGGATAAGTGGTAGGTGAGTTAACCCTTACATGACTGAGGCTCAGTTGTTACAATGAAGATAGGCATTTACCTTGACAGTTATCAATAAGTGATAGAAGAAATGTATTATTTCCCTTTAGCAGCAAAAAAAGAAAGAGGAGGAATTGGAATCTGCAACATACTAAAAATAAAAACTTGTTTGACCTACTGGCTGAATTACATTATTACACTATCCATATAGAATAGAATAGAATAGAATTCTTTATTGGCCAAGTGTGATTGGACACACGAGGAATTGTACACTCTTGGTGTACATAAAAGAAAAGATACATTCATCAAGAATCATAAGGTACAACACTTAATTATAATCATAGGGAAACAGTCAATATAAATCTTAAGGATACCAGCAGCAAGGTTACAGTCATACAGTCATAAGTGGAAGGAGATAGGAGATAGGAGTGATGAGAAGATTAATAATAATGCTGACTTAGTAACTAGATTGACAGTGTTGTGGGAATTATTTGTTTAGCAGAGTTATGGCATTCGGGAAAAAACTGTTCTTGTGTCTAGTTGTTCTGGTGTGCAGTGCTCTTTAGCGTTGTTTTGAGAGTAGGAGTTGAAACAGTTTATGTCCAGGATGTGAAGGGTCTGTAATAGTGGTGGGTTCTTCCCGGTTTGGCCCTGTTCGGCCGAGCCGGTAGCAGTGACGATTTGACATCATCGAACCGGTTCTCTTTGTTTGGGAGCTGGGCCCTCCCGCCCCCGCCCCCCATGTTATTCTTACCTTTTATTTGGCCCCACCCCCAATCTATTCGTTGCCTCCTGAGTCCCAGCTGATCAGCTAGAAGGAAAAAAACTGTTTAAACTCTTGCCGCGGGGCTTCAAAGGGCCGCCCTATAGCTGATCAGTGTTAAAAGGCAGTGTGGTGGTAGACCGGTGCCTCCAAAAACAAATGAGTAGACCGCTGCCTCCAAAAACAAATGAGTAGACTCATGCCTCTGAAAACAAATGGGTAGACCAGAACGCTCCAAGAACAAATGGGTACAGCTCTGCAAGCAGTTAAAAGCCTGGTAGACCAGTACCTCTGCTAAATCCTAAAGAATTGTCACATGACCATCAAACCATGCCCACAAAATAAGCCATGCCCACAGAACCGGTAGTAAAAAAATTTAGAACCCACCCCTGGTCTGTAAATATTTTCACAGCTCTCTTTTTGACTCGTGCAATATACAGGTCCTCAATGGAAGGCAGGTTGGTAGGAATTGTTTTTTCTGCAGTTCTAATTATTCTCTGAAGTCGGTGTCTGTCTTGTTGGGTTGCAGAGCCAAACCAGACAGTTATAGAGGTGCAGATGACAGACTCAATAATTCCTCTGTAGAACTGTATCAGCAGCTCCTTGGGCAGTTTGAGCTTTCTGAGTTGGCGCAGAAAGAACATTCTTTGTTGTGCTTTTTTGATGACGTTTTTGATGTTGGGTGTCCATTTTAGGTCGTGAGATATGGTAGCACCTAGAAATTGAAGGTCTGTACTGTTGATACTGTGTTGTCTAGTATTGTAAGAGGTGGTAGTATGGGATGGTTTCTCCTAAAGTCCACCACCATTTCTACAGTTTTGAGTGTGTTCATTTCCAGATTGTTCTGGTTGCACCACGAGGCTAGTTGTTCAACCTCCCATCTGTATGCGTCTTCTTTCATTTAAAGTAACAGCATTACCATTGAAACTATTCATCCATATAATCGGTCATTTTAAAATCTCAAAGGCCTCCAAAAATCAAAATAAAAGCACCTGAAGAGTAGCGTCATAGTAGATTTGCCCAGGTTAAAAGTTTGTCCTAGACTAGAGGCCATTCACTAGCTTTAGTACATGCAATGGAATATGCCTAGCTTTGTTTCTATGTTAGACAGATTGTTTCCTTTTTAATTTTAGATAAGATGATGGAACAAGATGTTCACGGCAATTTTGACTCCATAGTAACAATTATAACTATTGCAACGATAGAAATAAGCAGGAGACAGGACACACAACTGGAACAATTGCACAACATAATAGTAAACATATGACTGAGAGCAGAAAGAGGTTTTGGAGGGAAAATATTCAAGTTTTGGGGAAGAAGAAGTTTTGGCATGTTTCAGACCTTTGATGCAAATTGTTTAGCATTTTTGCATAAAGCAAATTCTTGGATAAAAATTATAAATTGCATAAATAACAAATTCACATAAAGCAAAGGAAAACCTGTAGATTTCCACACTTAAATCAATGTTCAGTGTTCTTTGTTAAAGTCATAGCAACCCAAGCCAACAGACTGAGTTATTGGGAATTACCACTCTTTGAGATATCCTTTGCCAGGACTGAATGTGGTAATTTGGTTTATCCCATTGCCAGCAAAAACACAGTGAGAGGGGCCAGTTCCAGGACAGTGTAAGTTTAGCGAGGATCTGGAAAAATTATTCTATAAGTTCAGTTGTTCAGAGCTGGATTCTCCATCACTCAGTGCTATCTATCATACCAATGTAGCCAAGCCTCCTGACTTTTCTGCAAAAAGGTTTTTGTCATGGTTTAAAATAAGCATAAGTGATTGATTCTCTCCCTGGGACATGTATGGGGAAATTATTAATGGCAGCTTCAGCAAACAATAAATCCCAAAGTAAGTCTTCTAGTGTAAAATAAATGCCAGTTTGTATTGTATAAATACTATCAAGAAAATTAATATGCTTTAAACTGAAATCCAAAAGGTGAGACGCAAAGGACCACACATAACTTCCTTGTCAGCATGAGACACTTTCAGCCCCTCTTCAACAGCAGCATCGCATCTTATTTTTCCGTTTTCTTTTTTCATATTGTTTCCAATGCAGTTCTAATAAAGACGAAAAGGAAAATGGCCACTTCCCTTTACCCAGAGATGGAAGTACTTGCATTCCAACACAATGGAGCCTTTATGTTCATTGGTGAAAACAATTGGTTTCAAAGTAGGAGCGGATCTGGAGAGAGAGAGAGAGAGAGAGAGAGCATCTCAGAACTATTTACACTGGAGATTTTCCCACTGTACGTCTCTGTAAAGAGACATCCACACCATTTGTGGTCAGAGAGACATCTGAAATTCTAAGGAAATTTTATTTGTTAGTTTGCCAGAAAGTGCTTCCATTCACAAATGAGCTATTTACAAAATGCACCTTTCCCAGCATTGAACTAATGAGGCTAAAAGCCAAATAAATTGATAAAGACCACAGATCAGGGCAGAGGTGGCTTCGCTCCTCCCAAAAACTGCTTTTTTAAAAACTGTAAATGTATGTTCCCAATAGCACCGTCCTTAGACCAGAACTTATTAGAGGAGTCCAAAAATAATTTGTAATAATGCAGAATCTGTCTAGCTCAAGGTTAAAATGTTTGGATACTGGTTTCCTAGAGCTGCAAGAAGAAAACCAAGCTCGCGTATAACCTCAAGACCCCAGTATAATTTAGCCAAGAAATTATGCTCAAGTGGGGAATAAAGTCTGAGGTTCAAAATGAATTAACAGATTTGCCCCTACGAAACTGAACCATGCCCATTTTTGGCATAGGCTTAGAGGAACACCCCGCATCTTCATGTCCTTGATGGAAAGCATAAGGTCTTGCAATGAAGCTCATCCATCTCTTTCTTTGCCTTCATCTTGTCCAGATGGTTTTCTGCTTCCTAGTCTAATCTACAGCTCTACTATTCCCTGGTAGTCTCCCATGCAAATGTTATTAAAACCCAAGACTGCTTAGCTTCCAAACCCCAAATAAGATCAAAACCAGGATCTGTCAACCCCAGGATCCTTCCCAGTTAAAACACAACCAAATTAAAAATGAATAGGAGGGAAGGGAACCTAATGAATGCCAAAGGGAGTTGCTGTGGGCACATACTGGTTCCCACGAGAACGGCAGTGCTAAAGACTTGCTTCATTTTTTCCATGGAAATAAATCTGGACATTTAGAGAATGCAAGATTTAAGGTAGGGATTTACAAGAAAACTGGTGGGGGGAAATTTGGATGCTTCATTCCTAGCAGATCCATGTTAGGAAGAAATGAAGTCCGATAGACTCGCTTCGTTGCTTAAAAAGAAAAGACTGCAAAAATATAGCAACTGATTGGAAGAACTCTTGAGGGTGCTTAAATGCAAAAGAACGGTAAATGGAAGACATCTCTCAGAGGATCACCCGCAACAGAGAATGTAAGTCCAATTTACCTTCCCAAATCGTCTGTTTAATGTTTCCATCAGAAATTGTTTCTGATAAAGATTGAAACAGAGCAAATTTTACCTGATATGTATGGTATATTCCGACCTTAGATGAGTTTACCTGAGCATGATTTTTAGTTTCCCTTGTTGTCTTCTTTCCTTCTCTCTGACATCTGTGTTCTAGATGATGTGCTCTTCATCTCCCAAATAGAATAGATGCCTAGGTGTACAAAAACATATATTTACTTACATTTGGGTCTTCAACTTACTATTCATTCAGCGGCCAGTTGGAGTTATGAAGGCATCATGTGGTGGTTATGACCCTCCTTTGAAATTCCCTGCCTGGACCGGCATTTCTTGCACACTTTTCTTTATGACCGCATCACACAGTAATGGAAAGCCTGGTCACAATCACCGTTGTAAGTTAAGAAATACCGTATACTTCACCTGGTAGCTAAAGACCCAGTGGCTATATTTATACAATGTGCTCCTTCGGTTAGTTATGCGAGAGGGAGTGAAAAAGTTGTGAAAACCCAGCCCATTTGCCTGCGCCACAATTCAGAATATCATGTTAATGTAGAAAAAGGGTTAATTCGACAAACTATCTGGAGAGCAACAAAAGGGGAAGGGAACACACTCCATGCCTTTAATTCTTATTATAAACAGTTCTATGACTGCCTTAAGAGGAAGCTGGAAATCATATCCTGATGGTCTGCAGTGTGCAGCACAAGGAATTTAACACTTTTTCCTGGCGCTGGCAGGACGCATGATGCGAGAGACAGACGGGGTCTGCTGAGAGGTTGAAGTCTAGGATTAGGGGGTTCTTCTCATTGCTTCAGCAAAGGACGTGGGTTCACGCAACGAAAGAGCTGGTTATTGTTTTGGACTCGGAGGTGACCAGCATGCAGGTAAGACAGTGGGACATTGAACAAATAGACTGAGAGGACAAGTTAAACAGAAGTCCTTCTCCAGCAGTTTCAAAAAACCTGCCAATTCTCATCTATATATAGAACAAGGTTATTAATGCAGGTTATTTTTTTATTCCTTTCGCCTTTTGGTTTGGAGAAGCTCTGTGTACAAGGAGCAGTGTGTCTATGCAGGAAATAATCTATTCTGTTTATAAATATTGTGTGTGGGGCTGCATAGCTGTTCAATCTTCACAACAAAATGGAATTGAGTAACATGAAACTAATTAGTAGGAAATTAGCTTTCCATATCCAAACAATGCGGACGTAGACTCAACTCTTGAAAGTGTCCTTGGTTGCACTTCCTTCCATACCATTGCTCGTATGGTGGTGTCTCGTGTCGCGTTGGTGGCAGATTTGTGATAGCGTTGATTGCTTCTCCCCAGTCTTACATCCTACAGGCTCAATTCTCTGTTCAGAAGTAGGAATTCAAATGATAGTAAAATATTGAACCGATACCAACATTTCTACCTGAACCAGGCAGAGTCTGGTTAACTTAAGACTGAGTTAACTTCTGGGTTAACTTCTGGGTTAAGAAGTACAGACTGAGAAACCATCTTTCAGGAAAGGTCAAAGGGGAGGGAGCCAGGAATCTGACCTTCTCAATGACAGACCCCTCACTGGGGAATTTGACTAACCCATCTATCCTAATTGCATGTTGATGAAGTCATGTTGCTCTTTCTGGAAGAGCTCAAGACATTTTCTTCAGGGATTCGGGGCTGAAGATGCAAGTTAAATGGATGCAGCCAATCCAAGGAGGACTATTGCGTGGTTTAGACGCCAATACAATGGGTTTTATTTTGATGATTTGAATCTTTGTTTTATATGGTTTTACATGTTTTTATTTTACCTAGAGGTACCTAGATGCCTAAGAAGAGGCAGGATATAAGTTATTGCAGTGATTCTCAACCTGCGGTCTGCAGACCCCTGGGGGGGCCGTGATGTCATCACAGGGGTGTGTGAAGGCTTGAAGAAATGTTATGATTTAAATCTTGAGTTAAGTCTTCGGGGTCCATGATTATGGACCATGGCTACAAAAGATATTTAAAGTGGGTATGTGGTGAAGAAAAGGTTGAGAACCACTAAGTTATTGGACAGCAAAAAGTATATATGGGATTGCTACAGTGGTGAAATCCAAATTTTTTTACTACCGGTTCTGTGGGCATGGCTTGGTGGGCGTGGTGTGGCTTGGTGGGCATGACAGGGCAAGGATACTGCAAAATCTCCATTCCCACCCCACTCCGGGGGAAGGGTACTGCAAAATTCCCATCCCTCCCCACTCCTGGGGGAAGGATATTGCAAAATCTCCATTCCCACCCCACCCTGGTGGCATTTGCCGGTTCTCCGAACTACTCAAAATTTCCGCTACCAGTTTTTTGTTTTGTTTTTTTTTTAAATTTGATTTATATGCCGCCCTTCTCTGGAGACTCAGGGTGGCTTACAATGCGCTAAGCAATAGCCTTCATACTTTTGTATATTTATACAAAGTCAGCTTATTGCCCCCATAAACTGGGTCCTCAATTTACCTACCTTAGAAAGGATGGAAGGCTGAGTCAACCTTGAGCCTTGGTGAGATTCGAACCTGCAATAATTGCAGGCAGCTGATGTTAATAACAGGGCTTTAGACCACTGTACTATCCAAGGCTCTCCAGAACCTATCAGAACCTGCTGGATTTCACCCCTGGATTGCTAGAATTGAAAACAACTTGCTCGTACAATAATTAAATAAAGTAAATTTCCCCTGGGTAGCAATTCTGGGTCTGTTTAGAGTTTGGTCAGTTCATTTTATAAATATGTGAAAGAGACTATCTCACATGGATAATGGAAGGCAGATATACATAATAAATTATTATTATTATCTGTTCATAACAATGTGAAGTCACAGCTGCCAATTCTTTAGCTAATATTCATCAAATTCTTTCCAAGAACCTAAGATGTTGTAATGCATCAGCATAGTATCTGTGCAAAATCTAAGAGTATAATCTTTTGTAATTGATAGATGGAAATTTTGTCAATGTGCAAAGTAAAGGTAGTCCTCAACTTATGACCACAATTGAGGCCAAAATGTATGTTGCTAAGTGAGTTTTTCCCCCTTTTACGACTTTTCTTGCCACATTTGTTAGATGAATCACTACAGTTGTTAAATTAGTAACATGGTTATTAAGTGAATCTGGTCTCCCTATTGACTTTGCTCATCAGAAAGGGGCAAAAGTTGATCACTTGATGCCAGGACACTGCAACCGTCATAAATATGAGTCAATTTCCAACTGTCTGAATTTTGATCACATGATCATGGGGATGCTGCAACAGTCATAAGTGTGAAAAATGGTCCTAAATTACTTTTTTCAGTGCTATGGTAACTTTGAACGGTCACTAAGTGAACTGTTGTAAGTAGAGGACTATCTGTATTATGGTTCATTGCAGAAATCAGATGTTCAGACTGTATTCGGCATTTTGATCCACCTATTGAGTCCTTTCCAAGGACCTGAGATAGGCAGATATTGATGTTTTATGATGTTAAGGGTCTTGTCACAGGATGTAAGCTGTTCCAAGTACCCTCACTTGCCATTGACTGACGGTGATTTTGTCAATGCGGATGGTGTTCAAGTGGTCCTCCAATTGTTTTGGGATTGGACCCTAGGCGCCTGTTACTATTGGTACAATAATTTTATTTGCAGGTCTTTGAATTTTGCTGTCAACTTGCAAAGCATCCCTGGCCTGCTCTCGAGATGCCATAGGCAAGGGGGATGGGAAACCGACGAAGCAGCATGGCAGCAAAGACAGGAGCACATTCCAGACATATCTCTCTCAAGGCTATCTCCCAAGGTTACCAAGAGCGGCCGGAGGGGAGTGATCTCCTGCAAAATTGCTCCATTGGGGAATGTGATTGATGACACACCCTGGGGGGAGGGGGGAAACAGGTTCGTGATTGGGGCCGTAAATTACCAGGGGTCAGAGTTGGCTTCACCTGGACCGTGCTGACATGAAGCTCTTAATAAATAACTGGATTTCTTTTGAAGCTTGACTCGAAGCTCATGATTTAATTAGGGCATCCCTGGGAACCCTGACAGCAAGCCAACTGTAACCCCACATAATTTACAGCCCCAATTTTTTTCTTCATTTTTTTTCTTTTATATTCTGTTATCTCCAGATATTATAGACTATACAGACTTCATTGTCATTATTATTATTATTATTTAAAAAAAAGATTTTGCGCTGAACCTTATTTAAGATGATATTGAGTCACAAATACTGTAATTAGTTTTCCATTGCCTTTTTCATAGGGTTGAGAGAAAATGGTTGGCCCAAAAGTCATGTAGCTGGATTCATGCCTAAGGCAAATTAAATCAAAAAGTCTCTTGGTTTCAAACCTGCTGCCTTTCACCAGATTACTAGACTGTCTTTTGTTTAAGATGTACCTTTACTTAAAGTCATCCCATGTAAAATCTTGGAAGGAGAAGGAAAAATCCAGTTCCAAGAAAATGATACTCTGTGTGTGCTTTACAGGAATGATGTGACTTTTTAAAGCACTTTCTCATTATCAATGCACACTCTGTAGGGGCTCACTAGCACCTTCTTCTGTTTTTTGATAAGCAAAATCAGATTATTTTCATACAATTTCAATTCATTTCAAATTTGTGGGGTCCTCGGTGCTCTCTGAGCTTGGTTGTTTTCTTGCAGATGTTTCATTAACAAGTTAGGTAACATCATGAGTTCTAGTAGGGCGTGGGGTTTGCACTCATTTTATATACATACATACATACATACATACATACATACATACATACATACATACACACACACACATACGTCCCAAAGTTTAACCCAACAAATATTCTCTTCTATCAATTCAAATTTATTATAGCCCTAAAGCCAGATTAATGCAATTTTATTTACATTCCTCAGAAATAAATACAACTGTACTTAGTAATTATTTCTCTCAATTAAGTATGTTTAGGACTGCATCCTTGCTTGATCTATGAGTGAAAAAAGGTGAGAGTTGAGACTATAATGTTTTGATTTCCAGCCTTGCTATGCTTTTCTTTAAGTTCCACGTTATAGCTGCCTTTAATACATCACATAGTACATACTTAATGCTGTGCTTTTTTTCTGGATTTTGTTAAAGTCATAGATGTACCATACAGTATATTGAAACAAGTATCTATTACATTTCGATTCTCAGATTTTATGTTTTTCATTCAAGTTGAGGTTAGGAATTTTGATTCATAGAGGCAGCTGGTTCAGAAGCTCATGCCAAAGGCAGAAGAAAAGGTTGTCTAGAGTAGAATTTCTTAAACTTTCTTCTCTCAGGACTCCTTCCCATTTTTAAAAATTACGGAAGACCCCAAAAGAGCTTTTGATTGTATGGCTTACATTTATTGATATTTACCATATTAAAAGTTAAAATTCACACATTCACTACCACTAGTGTTTCTCACATTCGCTTGATGGATTTTAATGTTTATTATTTTTCAATATAGGCTGGCAAATAATTTTTGGACCCCCAGAGATCCTACAACCACATTTCAAGAAAAACTGCTTGATTAAAAAGATGATTAAATGCATCTTCCACTTTAGTGTATACATTATCTAATGTATAGGATAATGTTTTCATGCAAATACTATCAAATGAATGACAACTGATTATTGGGATTAGAGACAAGAGGTGTATTAGGGAAGGGCTGGAATTCGATGCTTTTGCTTTTGTGCTACAATCTTGAAAGAGGAGGGAAAAAAATCCTTCTCTGATATTTGGTGGAAGAATATTGGTCAATGGCACCAATAGAGCAATTTTTCTCTAAGCAAATACAGGTAGTCCTCAATTTACGACCACAATTGAGCAAGATACAAGACAGTTAACAGTAACAGAGGTGGAAGGAACCTTGGAGGTCATCTAGTCCAACCCCCTGCTCATGCAGACCTATACTAGGGATTCGAACTGCCGACCTTTCTGATCAACAAGCTCAGTGTCTTAGCCACTGAGACACCTAGTTGCTAAGGGAGTTTTTTTTCATTTTTTTTGCCACCGTTGTTAAGTGAATCTGGCTCCCCCCATTCACTTTGCTTGCCAGGAACCAGCTAGAAAGGTTACAAATGGTGATCATATGACCTCAGGACAATGCAACTGTCATAAAAACATACCAGTTGCCAAATACCCAAATTTAGATCATGTGACCAAGGGGAGGTGGTAAGTATGAAAAATGTCATAAGTCACTTATTTCAGTGCTAAACTTCGAACAGTCACTAAATCAATGGTTGCAAGTCAAGGACTTTTCCTCAAGGCCTCGTGAGAAAGGTGTGTTAAAATTCTGTTTCAGACGTAAACTAAATAGTGATCAGTTCCTTTTCAACTGATGCTTTAAAAAGCTGAAGGTAAAATACATTAAATGCAAATACATATTTTTGGCTCTTACTGTGCAGTGTGTGGCTAATTAAATGTGGCTTAGAAAGCAAGTGCATGGGATTACAACTGAAACTGGCTTGTATCTCTCTCTCTTGCAAGGCATATCTTGGGGAAAAAATGGAATGAATTGCTTGCAATGAAATTATTTCGGCAAATGGGAGATTCCCACTGGTCCTTATATGTCAATAACTAGTAGCTCTCGTAGCTAGGCTTGCAAAGACTTTATGTTCTTTTAGTCTTTTGTGTTCAAACTAAATTTTTAATACCTACAAGGACTTCCTGAGTTTTGCAAGAATTTCATGTCCTTTTAATCCATTCAGACTCTGAATAACTTTACGCAGTATCTGGCTGACAGAGATTGCAAGACGGTATAATGATTTTCTGTCTTTTCTTAACCGACTTGTCTGAAATTAGTCATGTTGGTGGTTCCAGCTCTCCCACTGCTAACAATAAATACCCGCAGCTATTTTAATCTCTTCTTCTGCTCTTGAAAGCCAGCATGAGAAGAGGGACAGGGAGAAGGAGTGGGGGTTAAAGAAGCTGTGATAAAATCCAGATGGAACTGCCCAAGAGGCCTGGGAGTGGACGCTCTGTTTACACAGGAACTAGAAGCCTCATCTGTCCACGGTTTATCTCTTGCTCTCCTTCCTGCTCAAATCCCATTGCAATGTTAATCCAAATCTAAACTGGTTATTTGCCAATTGTGAAGTTTGTAAGATGGAAACACCCTTCAGAGTTTCTGGCTTGGTTGCTTCTCACTTACAGAAGAGAGATGTCTGAGAATTTGAGCCATCTCACACGTGAGACTTATATCAGTTTTGTTTTTCAGTTGGCTCCAAATACTGACATGCAAAGTGGAGTTTTCTCTAAGGTGACCAGACTTTAACATTGGTAAAGAGGGACACCATTGATGGGGGGAGGGGGTGTTTGATTAAAAATGTGGTATATATGGAGCAACAAAAATTTTCATAGAACGCAAAAATAGTACTGTAATATATTTTTTTAAATTTCAACATAAGTACAATTTACAAATATAATAAATAAATAAAAATTATGTATAGTATTATTTTATTCTATAGGGACTACTCAGAGGGCTGAAAAAAGTCATTTCTGATAGGTCCTCGCACTTTTTTTTTTTTAATAAAAAGTTTTTATTGGTTAAGAATATACAATATTATAGTTTACAATATGTTGAATTTTCAATATCTTTATAAAAAGATATTTCAATTATTATTTTCTTTTTTTAAATTTCTCACACAACAGACATTATTATCTTAAATCAAAACAAACAACCAGGTTATATAAAAATTATATAAACAAAAAAAAAGAGTGTTATACAAAATACAATAAAAGAAGAGAGAGAAAAGAAAAATGTCAATTAAAAAAACCTTAAACAATAGATTCCCCTCCTTTCTTCATTTCCTAGTTCTGGCTCTTAAAACCATGGTCTGGCTTCCCTCCCCCTCCCGGGCCGCAACAGCTCCGTCCGCCTCCGCTCCTTGATCATCTAATACTTCCCCCTCTTCGGCTCCTGTATCTTCTCCACCTAGGAAGGATTTATGTTGGTCAAAAAAAGCCTTAGCTTCCGTTACATTATTAATTTTCTTCTTACTGTCCTCCCAAAAAATCATCAAACCCTCCGGAATCAGCCACCTAAAACCTACTCCCTTGAGGTACAGCTTATTTGATAAAAAATAATATTTTCTTCTTAATTCTCGTACCTGTCTGGGAATCTGCTTCAGGATGGTGATCTCCTTGCCCCTGTACACCAGCGCCCCCAGTCTTTGTTTTCTCAATATCTCATCTCTCAGTTCCCTTCTCACAAATTTAATATGAATCTCTCTTGGTAGATTATGTAAAATTGCAAATTGTGAGTTTACTCTGTACACCAAGTCCACATCCCTTCCAATAGACTCCAAATCTCTTTCTAAAAATTCACCCAACATTTTAACCATCACTTCTCTCAAATTTTCCTGGTCAAGTTGTTCCACGTTTTGGAACCTGAGAAAATAAGACATCTTATCCAATTGTAAGGTTAACATTGCATTTCCTCTCCCATCCTCCACCTTCTGGAGTGCCCGTACCTCCCCCTCCAGACCCCCCATCTTCTTCTTGTTTTGCTCTGCCAGCTGTTGAACATCATTTAAATCTTTTTTCATAAGTGTCATTTCAGATTTAATTTCAGATAATTCTTTTTGGACGTCATCTAACTTGTCCAACTTTTGGTCCAATATCGCCAGTCTTTCCAAAATTTTCCCCATGTCAGTTGCTGCTGATTTGTGGCCCTTAGCCATCTTAGATCAGTAGAAGATGAGAAATCAAAGGGCAAACCTCCAGAGAAGAAAGAGGGATTAGCAATCAAAGTAATTTTTCAACTGTCCACCAGTGGGCGCTCACAGGAGCAACGAGTCCGAAGTATAGAGTAGGTCAAACAGGAAGCCAGAGGAGAATGTTGTCTTCAATCATAAATAAAGAAGCAGGAAGTCAGACGGCCGCCATTGCCTGCCGGGGGGAGGGGCCACCAGACCTCTCCAAGAAACTCTGCCACAGCCATCCTCCAAGGAAAAGTCAGAAAGGTAAGGGGTTTCACCCCATCTCCTTCCCCCTAATTCTCTGCCACGGCACCTTTCCAGCTACAAGGGGGGGGGGGAAACTCCAACCCCCCCCTCTCGCCTCCAGGATGCCTGCTCCACTCTGCAATCAGTCAGTACAGTCCGTTGTGCCTTCTTAGGTAGCACCGGTCCCCTTAGGCGCTGTGGTGCCTCCGCGGCCTCGAAAAAAAGCCGCCGATCGCCTCCCACCCCCTCTGGAGCCTCGGGCGCGCCAGCATCGGCCTCCCGGCCCCTGGAAGTGAGGCAGGGGACCCCTGGCGAGCCGCCCTCAAACGGCAAATGCCCCAATAATGGGGCGCTTGGCCCAAAGGGCCTCCAGATGAGGGGGATCAGACTCTGGGGCCAGAGCTAGCCCGATCAGAGTCTGTCGCCAGCGGAACCGGAAGCGGAAGCCCCGGTCCTCGCACTTTTGACTAGTCCTCACACTTATGACCATCCTCATATTTATGTCCGTGAATTCTTAACAACCATGTCACTAATTTCACAGCTGCTTCTCTTCACCATGGTGATAAGATAGGGCAAAAACGTAAAATGTGAGGACAGTCGCAAATTCGAAGACTGCTCAAAAGTGCGAGGACCAGTCAAAAATAACTTTTTCAGCCCTCTGAGTAGTCCATGTACACAAAAGGACTACCCAGAGGCCTGAAAAAAGTGATTTCTGACAAGACCTCGCACTTTTGACCAGTGTTCGCACTTATGATTGGTCATCATTTATGCCCATTGTAACATTCTTAACAAACGTGTCACTCATTTCATAACTGATTCTCTTCACCATGGTAAAATGTGAGGACAGTCGTAAGTTCAAGGACTGGTCAAAAGTGCGAGGACCAGTCAAAAATAACTTTTTCAGCCCTCTGAGTAGAAAAGAGAGAGGTGGTAGGTTTGTGGAGAAAGATTGCTGTACAATAAAAAAGATGAAAGGGAAGAAAACCAACCCCAAACAAATATAAAGATATTAAGATAAAGAATGAATTTTTAAACTTTAAAGAATAAAAGAGAACAAATATAAATAAATAGCAATAATTAGAAACACACAGACAAACATACAATGTATTTTCTTTGAACAGAGTATTTGGCTGGTTCACAAATTTAAACAGTGTTTAGTCATTTCAATTAAATTTACAATTTCTATATTTCCTTTTTGCCATATTTATTCCTCATCTATTTTTTAAAAAAACCAATATTACCCTTCATCCTCATCTCTAATCTTAATCAAATTCAATTTTTCACTTCTATTCTATATTATACCCCTTCCCATTATCATCTATTTTTATATCCATCCTCACATTGGTTAATTATGTAATATTACAGTTGTTTAATACAAATTCAACATTTTAATATAAATCAATTAGTTATATAACTATCTTTTTTGTATATTAATCAATATGAACATGAATATTCCAATTATTTCCATGCAATCCAATTTCTTACAAATCAATTAATTATATTTACCAATAATAATAAACCAAATAATTTCCCCCATATATTCCTCCAAACCACAACTTAATCATTTCTGCTTTCAACGCAATATACAATTAATAGTATCTCAATTATTACAATTCCCTAGTTAAATAGAGCTTTTTTTTCTTTTGTGCTTTAAAATCTTGAACTCTCCTCTTTTGCCATTTGCCATAAATTTCCCATTGTTTGCACCTACCTTTTTTGATGAGGAAACAGAAAAGAAATCTGCCTTTCCAACATTGCAAGCAAACAGCAAAGCCAACAACCTGCTTTAGTTTCGTTTTCGTTTTCAGCTTGAATTGCACAAGGAGAAAAAAAAATGTGCTCCAGCAGCACTCTTTGCAGCTAGCCAAAACAGCTGAGAGCAAATCAGCTGAGAGCTGGGAGGCCGATCTAATCAACTTATGGTAATTAACCTATGCTGAAAGGGGCTGTTTTTTCTATTTTTGCAGGCACCAGTCTACTCATTTGTTTTCTTTTAACACTGATCAGCTGTCCTTTGAAGCCCCGCGGCAAGAATTTAAACAGTTTTTTTTCCCCTCTAGCCATCAGCTGGGACTCAGGAAGCAGCAATAGATTGGGACTGGGCGGGGTAAGCAAACCCGTTCTCCCGCCAGTCGGGACTTTTTTAAAACGCCGCGGGACGCGGGACAAATTGTTGAAAATTGGGACTGTCCCGCCAAAAGCGGGACGTCTGGTCACCTTAGTTTTCTCCTCTCATGAGTTATGATAACGAAAAAACCCAAGGGAAGGCCCAATGCAAGTTTTGTATCATTTGTGTAAACAGGTGGCTTTATTGTGCATTTTTTGCTGCTAAGGTCTTATTGGATTTGAACTGAAGCTGTTTGTCCTCTGCTTTGTAGGTCTTCTGAGAGGAAGACTTGTTTCCAATCCACCTTGCTGGTGGCTTTTGCCTCTTTTCCCACAAGTATGGAGCCTCCATCCTCAGTGTTGGTGCTGCTGTTACTGAGCCTGGCCAGGCCAATTCTCTCAGGTCCTGAACCAATCACTGGACCGAGATGTACCTACACCTTTATCTTGCCCCAGCAGAAGTTCACGGGAGCAGTGTGCTGGAGCAGTGTACGTCCTCCCCCTGAACCTCCAGGTCCCAACCGTAGTGAAGTGGAAGAGCTCCATGTCCAGCTGAGCCGGCAGCAGGCCCAAATGAATGAATTACGGCGACTGGTGGAGGTGGACGGGGCCATGGTGAGCGAGGTCAAGGCATTACGCAAGGAAAGCCGTAATGTCAATGCCCGGGTGACCCAGCTCTATACTCAGCTGCTTCATGAGATCCTTCAGCGACGAGAACGGCCAGTGCAGACCTCTCAGCTGGAATGGCGTGTAGCCAATGCTTCTGCTGAGGCTGCACGGGTAGCAGCCAACTATCGTCAACTGGAGGGGAAGTACAATGCTTTGGCTGTCCTTGTCAACAATCAGAGTGCCCTCATCAGCCGCCTAGAGAGAGAGTGCCAGCAAGGAAGAGCGGGCAGGGAGGTGCCCCCACAGGTACTGGCCAGAGGGAACTGGGACTCAGGAACCAGAGAGAGGACAAGAGGGTAGGCAGGGTAGAAAGAAGCATCGTTTCAGGATTATGAGGATAATAGCAGCTGATATTTTTAAAATTTGAAACTGAAATTTTCTAAAATCATACTTTTTCCATGGAAAATTAACATAAAATTGCATCATTTCAGTCCTGATGTCAGCAAACAACATGTTTATTTTAACCTTGATCAAAAAAATCAACTTTATATTCCTTCCTTTTACTTTAACAATCTTGAACTTTAGTCCCGTTACATAATGTCGTAAGACTTGAATCTTATTTGTTTCTTTATTTGTTTATTCATTTATTTATCTCTTTTCAGAAAACTTCTTCATAGCTTTAATAAGCCTCTTTTGTAAAACCAATATAGCAAAATTATCTAGGTCACTCTCTTGGTTTGTTATTTGTTTATCCCTTTTAATTATTAAGACATCAGCTGGTTTCTTTTGTATGTCCAATATAACAACTTTTTCCATGTCATTAACGTAACATGTTGGACTTTCAAATCAGTTTCAATCACATCAGATAATTTCTATAGCACTTTTTAAATACAGTCTATGTATAGAGGCAGACACTCTCAAAATTAATTCCTTTAATTGTGATCTTAGTTCTTTCTGGCTCCCTCTACTATATCATTTCTAAAGTCTTATTAATTCAGATGAAAAGTATTTCCTGAGGAGACGGATTTTTATCATTAATTTCAAAATCCTATTTCAAATCCATCTGGACCCTTAGTCTGTTTGTAACTTTCTACAATCAAAGTTCTAATTATCCTTTTGCTGCTTTTGGGGGTTTAAGGACAGTTTAAGTCCTTAAATTTGTATTTAAAATTGTTTTGCTCAGAATTGAAGGAAACTCTCTTTGTGTTTTCAGACTTGACTATCCAAAGATTTCTAATAGCTGAAAACCAATTAACAAGCAATTTCCAAAAGTGATTTGAAAGGGAAGTACTGTATGCAAAACCAATGTCCTTTTAACCTGCTTTGGACAAAGATGCCATGCCCTTGTCTCTCAGAGCTCTAAACCTGCCAAAGACCTCTGTCTTGCAATCTCTTTGTGAAAAGCAATTGTCTGGAGTACTTGTGGGTGAAGAATCTAAAAATAAAATGCATTTAGATCAGAATTTCTTAATCTTGGCAACTTTAAGATTTGAGGAGTTCAACTTCCAACATGTTGGGGAATTCCAGGAATTGAAATCCACACATCTTTAAAAGTTGGGAAAGGTTTCCCCAGACTGGGAAACACTGGATATGTTGTTTTAATAAAGAGTAATCAAGGCTAATCAACTAAAATTGCACTGGGCAGGGTTATGTTACTGAAGACTTGTGTGTCTAAAAACAATTCCAAAGTAACTCATAAAGAGAGCTGTTGGATGACATCTGGAAATTTTTACTTGGCAATTTTGCTAGTGTCAAATCCACAAGATAGCAGATGGCGCATCCCAGTTAAAACTGCAAGTGTGTCATGTACAGATTTAGAAGGGACAGGGCTTGTAATACAATGCACCAGCCACCATTCTTGTTAATTTTGACCCCAGACACCCATGGATACCATTGGACTCACTGAAGATCCAAAAAGAAGGATGCTCAGAAGAGCTTTTTCTACTCAACTGATTTGAGGGATTGAAGAAGATAAATGGAAAGACATGTCAGAGCCAAGGCAGAGAATGGAGGCTGGCCAGCATATACTTTGCCCTTTCCTTATTTCCTGAGCAATTCAAAATAACTGTGTGGAGATTTCTGTTAAAATAACATTATTGCCTGCAAGCATACATGCAGTTAGAGAAAATTTAAGTTGATGATATTCAATTCTCTCTGCAATTTAAAAACCGTGTGGCAGCATTACTGGAAGCAAACACTGAAACAGAGATAGCTAAATGTAAATTCTGCTTCCAGAGCTAGACTGGGGAAGACTAAACTAATTGGTGCCATTAGCCTTGATCTGTTTTTTTTTTCATAAATTACCCACATCCAAAAACCCAAAGAAGTTGTTGCACTGTGTTATCCATCAACTCCTATGAACCCACAGGAAGCCTGTGTGACAGTAATCATAGGGTGAAAGCCGATATGATTTGCACCACCCACATTTGCAGCATTCCAAGTTAATCTGCTTTCAGACCACCAGAGTGGGATGAGCAAAAGACTTCCCCCTCCACACTTCAGATCTAGCATCTTGCTTTCATTTTAATCATCTACTTCCTTAAATATTGTTTAGAAACAAATATACACAGCTATTCTGTGGGGGCATAATGCTCTTCAAATGCACTGTTGTATGGTTGGGACCTTTTGGTTTCTTCACAAACTAGCCTTCACCAATTTCATGCTTTCCAAATGTGTTGTGGAGAGCACCGGGCAAAGGAAGGATGGACTTCTACAGATGTAGCCCCACCTTCCCTCACAAATCGAAAAGATTTGAGTTGCTCTCTGTAACAGATTGTGTCATAGGCAGCCAACAGCAAGTCTGCCTTATCCATGACTCATCCATTTTCTGGGGAAACATTTTCCCCCAAAAAAACAGCATAGGAAGAGTTGTAGAGTTCAGATGGTCTAAATTGGATGTTGCTCCCTGAAGATATGATTGCTGGATGAGATTGCTCCTCCTCTTCACACAGCCACCTTTGGCACCAGTGGTACCTCACAACCCTGCAACCACCTCCAATGAAAGCACAGCCCACTTGGATACCGTCAATGACATCCAGAGAGACCAGACAGCATCTGCCCAGCATTGGTCTGACAAGGGTCCCTCTCCACTGGATGACACTCCTCTGCTCCCTGCTGTTGGGCCCACCAAATCTACAGGTGAGGGAGCACACAGCTGCCAAGAAACACAGCTAAAGTTGTGCTTAGCAGTCTGTTGCCATGATGGGAAGTGACCAGGTCCTAGGTCACCCAAATGGGGGGTAAAGTTATTCCTAAAGAGGATGATGCAGTGTTCCTTTACTTCCTCTCCGTCCACCAGTGAGAGAAATTTGAGTTAACATTTCTATATGATATTGGTATGATGATTTACGTTTCATTTTCTGTAGGGTTCAGCTATGCAATTACTTCACCCATAATTTGAAGTAAATCAGTCCAGGAACAGTTTAATGCTACTTATCTGTGTGAAATATAGATTTAACATATAACATATAGAATTCTTGGGATGTTCATGCAGACAGAGCATGGACATCCCAAGTATTCTTTACCTTGTAAATAATCCGCCACTTTTCTCTGCACTGCCTTATCCCCTGGCCCAAAATATAAACTGCAAGTGCTTCATGCTATTCCTAGTATACTTTGAGACTGCCAACTAAGGAATGTTCCATTCCGCAGATTTATTAGTTTGGTTTTGAAAGTTGAAGTAGAATTATAAACCATTATGAATAGCTTATTATATACTGCTCAAAAGGGAACACAAGCAGAAGACATCTGAGATCTGAATGAATGAAATAGCCTTATTAAATACTTTGTTCTTTACATACAGTAGTTTATACACTGCTCAAACAACTAAAGGGAACACAAAACTACTAGAACAAAGTATTTAATAAGGCTATTTCATTCATTCAGATCTCGGATGTCTTCTGCTTGTGTTCCCTTTATTTTTTTGAGCAGTGTAGTTTAGAAGAAGTATTCATATTCTCAATGCAGAGTATTGGCTTTATAGCCTCTCCCTGCCCAATACTGTTCACCCTTACTTATTCATGGGGCCTCCTGCTTCTTCCACAAAGCATCTGTTGACCAGAACCAAATAAAAATAAAAAAAGATTGCAGTCTACACTGAAACTACATCCCATCCTTTTCATCTTGGAGATCCAAGCCCTTGATCTGATGTTCTAGCTTGGCTGAGCATCAAACAGTATTTGCTAAGAGAAACCAGTGATTTGTTGGTAGGCTTTCAAAACTGACAAGGACCTAAATGCCAGAGCATGGCTTCTTAGCATAAAGGAGGCCCTCGGTGCAGGGAAGACATTCCCTCTGTCTGAGTCTTTCTATGGAAAATGTGGTTTATGGTTAAAGGCATGCCTGCCACAAAGCAAAATATCAACAGTGGTTCCTTAGACCAAAATGTGGTGTTTTTCTAGAAGCCACAACAGCATCAGTCACTTTGGAATAAGCTTTATTTTGTTTCCTGTACAGGGCCTTGGTCTGACTGTCAAGCAGCTCAACAGGATGGCCAACCCAGTGGCATCATCATGCTACAACCAGCTCATGCCCAGGGTGTCATCCAGGTTTGGTGTGACCAGGAATATGATGGAGGTGGTTGGACGGTCATTCAGCGGCGGCAGGATGGATCAGTCAATTTCTTTACCACTTGGCAGCATTACAAGGTTGGAGGATATGGCTCCTGGTGCCCCTACAAAGAGAGGAGCTGTGAGGTGGAAGGATATCCATTGTGGGTACAGTTAGGTAGAGAGAATTGCAGGATGCACCCTTACTGGAAATTAGCATTAGAGAGCTGAAGTCACACAGCAGGCCTTAGGATGAAGAGCCATACATGATGAAACTAGGAGCCAGGTTCATAAACTGAACTTCAGTGGATGGTTATAAGTAGCATTCACGAAGCTCAAAGCAGAAGACTCAGGCATATGTATTTTGGGACCTGGTTATCATTATAGAAAATGGTTATACATTTATATTTATCTTCAATGAGAAGGAATTGGGTTATCCAAGCTAAGATTGTTTGTACTTTAGTTCTTGAGAAAGCCTTAATGAATGGATTCTTCCATAATGTTAAGCTATAAATCATGATACACAAAACACATTAAGCCAAAGATACACATTTTGCCTTAGTAGCATACCAGGGACATAGGGATGTTCTCTTAAGCATCCTCATGGCTCCAGAGATACCAGATGAAGGGAGGAGATGGGATTGAGCCCAGATGGCAGATTATTTTGGATATTGACCTGGCATTGTATGAGTGCATGTTCTGTGAATGAAATTCCTAATTTCCCACTACAGAAGGATTCCAGAGAGAGTCATCTGCCTTAATGGCACTTTGCTAATCATTTGCTTGCTGTGTTTTTCTTAGAATGGTTTTGGGAACCTGGAAGGGGAGCACTGGCTGGGCCTGGAATCCATTCACTTGCTGACCCACCAGAGCTCATACATGTTGCGTATATTAATGGAAGACTGGAGTGGGCGACAGGCAGAGGCTGAATACAATACCTTTGCTCTGGAGCCCGAGAGTGACTTCTATCGGCTACGGCTGGGAAAATATCAAGGCAGTGCTGGAGACTCTCTCTCCTGGCACAATGGCCGACAGTTCAGCACTCTTGATCATGACCATGATGCTTACTCAGGTAAGAGGGCATAACTGCTGGCAGAAACTGCTGGAAGGACACATCAAAAACTGAGCAGGAAAGACTATTGATAAAAATAGTTTGGTGTAATGTTTAAGTAGGTGTACTAGAAGCCAGAAGGCTGTAAATTACAATCTTCCATTAACCATGAAATCTGGCTTAGGCCAGTTATTCTCTCTCAACCCAACTCACCTCACCTCACAGGGTTATTCTTGTAAGAAAAATAGAAGAAAGGGGCCTTATGGATGCCACAATGAATTGTATAGAGAAGAGTTTATACTCATTGTATTTTAATCCCTTTCTTTCTCCTTGGAGCTCAGATTGATGGGTGGGAGCCTTTTATTTGTTTCCTCGTGAAAACTGCGAGGAAGGCTTCAGCTCAACATCAGCCAGTTGGGATGAGGCAGCAATCAGAACCTGCTGTCCTATGGGGCATCCCACTGGTTGCTTCCACATGATGGTAAAGCAGGAGAAAGCTGTTGTGATGGGATTTGGAGGCAGAACTATGCCATCAATATAAATTTGTGGCCAAAATATGGAACTCACTTCACATTGATCGCTAAACTATATCAACGTGTGCAGACTATAAGGATAGAGTATTGTGAAAGGTAATTGTTCTGTCTCTGAAGAGAATGGTTAAAGGGTTAGCTTGTTTTTCCAAAATGACACATTTAGTGTAGTTCCATATCTTTAATTAAAAAAAGCCCAGATTGTTAAATGTGCTAAGAGATGAAACTGGTCCCAAGACCATGATTATATTTATAGTCAATTTCAGCCAGTTTAAAAGATTTTGACCTATAAAAGCTGTATGTTGTCTTATGTACATCAAAGAGACTTGGAGGCTTCTATTCTCCTGCAAAATGCATTATCTAGTCAGATATGCTGCCTCAGCAGAAACTTTCATTTTTAGGAGACAAAACTATTTTTTTTTATTGCTGGAAAACCAAAGATTTCCAGGTAGAAGACTCAAAAGGCCTTGTGCAGCTAATCTGTCTTTTCCTCTTGAAGACTTTTTGTTGTAATTTATCTCAATCATAATAGGAAAAAAATGAGAGGGAAAGAAATAGCAAGTCAGCACAAACTAGGTTTTCCACTTTCCTAGACAGAATTTTCTATTTGGGGCAGAATGGCTGCAAAATAAAATTGTTGTCTGTTTTATGATTTAGCAGCTGACGTGTACTCTGGCTCAAGGTATATCATATTAGCTTCAGTGAGGTCCATTGGCTTTATTTCTGTCTTTAAAGCACAGTGTTGGCTCTTATTTCCCATTTTGTTGAGGAGAAGGGAGAGCAAGAATCTAGAATGTGCAGTTCACAAGCTATTAAAGGAGAACTTAGGTGGGAAGCAAATTAATATTTCTACAGCAGAAGTAAAATTGCTTAATTCTGCCTCAGATTTCTAGAAGGGAGCCTGGACATTTAAAGGATTTCACTTTCTATCGATTATCTTTCTCTCTGTCTCATCTTTCTCTCCATCTCATTTGTCTTCCACCATTGCAAAATTGGTTCCAACTTTTCTTCCCCCCCCTTCCAATAATTGGAAGTTATGTTCATTCCAAATGCTGCTTAATACACAAAGCAAAACTGGAGAGAAACATACTGCACCAATAAAACATCGTCTCATCTATCTTCAGGTAGTCCTCATTTAGTGAACCCAATTGGGACTGGCATGTGGGTCATTAAGCAAAGCAGTTGCTAAGATAAAAATATCACTTACTGTGTTGTAGAGTTTTGTATAGGATAATATATACTGACTGCATTGGTGAACATATGATAGAGATAGAGATAGAGGGAGACGGAAAGGATGATTTTTGCATTAGTGCGATAGCTGCAAATGGTTGCTGTCCAAGGCACATTCTAAGCCAAATTTATCTGATCAACTGATACTTTCTCAATGCAGTATAACATTTATCTCAACGTTTGGCATATGGTACTGAGCAAAGCTTGGATAATATGTATAGTATATAAACAGGTGCACAAACATGCAGCACTACATTAATTAAACTCCAAATTACAAGAGAGCAGCTCATAACTTTCCTGGAATATTTGTTAAAAATTCATAAAAATCCATTTCCCAAGGTTGCCTAGAATGAATGTAAGATAATTTCTTATGCACTCACACTAAAGATAAGCATGGACGGCAGCCTTTGAAGGTCTTAAGAAATTGTTGGCACTCTTTTCCCTGCCAAGAAAGGGCAATATTTTCCCAGTAATTTTTTAGAGATTGCATTACATGCTAACACTAGATTGGGCTGAAGTCAGTGGAAGGTACGGCCAAGAATCAGTGACGTCCTTCCTTCCTTCCTCCCTCCCTCCCTCCTTCCCTCCCTCCCTCCCTCTCTATAACATTTGCTGGATTTGCTTGATGTCTAAATGTGTTATCTGCAAAAGTCATTTCATTAGGCCAAGGCACATCAGTTAAGCTCCATGTAACACAGTGGCTGCCAGGTTTTGCTCGACAGTACCAAAAGTTAATGGCATCTGAATTCATGGTTTGACATCTGATCTCCCCCTCCCCGCCCCCTATTCTTTCTCCCTAGGGAACTGTGCCCATTACCAGAAGGGTGGTTGGTGGTACAATATGTGCGCCCATTCCAATCTCAATGGCATCTGGTACAAGGGCGGTCACTACCGAAGCCGCTATCAGGATGGAGTCTACTGGGCAGAGTTTCGTGGTGGTGCCTACTCCATCCGTAAAGTGGTAATGATGATCCGATCTACGCAAGGCAGCTAAGTTCCTTTCTTATCCACTGAAAAGATGACAAAGCAGACCAAAATCCAGATGGATGTACTTTACAAAAGAATTCACTGAACTCTGGATGCACGCCATGCTTTTTTATTATCTGACCTCAGGAGAAACATCTTTAACTGTCTGTGCAATGCACTGATTGGCTGAGAGCCTTGTATGTCACAGATTCCCCCGCCCACTTGCTTCTCAGGCCATTTTGCAGCTTTCATAAAAAGTATTGCTTTTATCTTTCATCAAAAGAAGAAAGTGCCAAAGATATCTCAAATAGGACTTTAAACCATTTTAAAAATCCTTAAAATCTGGAAAGAAAGAAAAAGTATATTGAGACACCATGTGGCAGAAAGCAATATTGTATAATAGTAAAAGAATTTCATTTTAAAAATATTTTTGGCTTTTTCCTGATATAGTTCTCGTCACCCACCTTTGAGTTGACAAAAAATGATACTAGCATCCAATTTGCTCTCCCTGTTGTTGCTAGCCCTGGTCCCTGCAATTGGTCCAGTTCTCCAAAGAAACAAATTAGATTTTATGCAACCTGAGGCTGTTCTTGGAAAGTGTCAAGATAAAGGAAAAATATTTTCATCACCACAGAACAAGAAAAGACAATTTAGATCTGTCTTATAGACAAGGTAGAGTTGAGAAGGTAGGACAAGAAAAAATATTGCCAGGACAAACGGTATCCAGTGTTTAAGTGTATGTGGGGACACAGCTTTGAAGATGCACCTTCATCTTTATCCTGGCATTGTGCAAGGCAAAATTTACTCAAGTGAAGTTCTTCAGTCTGGCTTCAACTGGGAGTCTTGCAATGATAATGCTGTCATTTCCACCTTGCCTGCATGCTCCATATACTTTTCGACATTAAGGGCTGGTCTTCCTGCCCACTTTTTACAGATAGAAACTGGAAGTAAAACTGCCCTTCAGTCAGCAATGAAGTGGCTGTTGCTTGCGTCACTGTCTTACTTCCTGGTGAATATATTGTCATCCCAGTGTTTATTTTTGAAGGGGTGCTTTTATTAACTCTGCTGGATCTTTTAACATTTGATGTGGCAAGGGGTGAAACCGATTCGGAAGTGTGCGCTCCTCGCACACGCGTCATGTGCGTGCTTAGACCCTCTGTGCATGTGCAGGTCAAAAACAGGTTATTTCCTTGTTAAAACCAGGAAGTAATGACAATTGGGTGGGTGGGTGGGTGGAGCCTCGCGTTGCCGAACCACGCACTGCCACCGTTACCGCTTCGGATGAACCAGTCCAAACTGGTAGCATTTCACCCCTGGATGTGGCTCATATACTATTTCCCTTGCCCGCTCAGATTAAAATTCTATTTCAAAGAAAATAAAATCCTGAACATGCAAACACAAATCCTGCAAATGAAGACAAGATGAATTATGGATAACACTGACTTGTCCACTTGTTTTTCAAGCATCCTTTTAACCCCTTAGATCTTTATTCCATTAAGAGGTGTAATGGCTTAAGAGCTTCACAAAGAAATATAGGTACAGTTCCTTCCATTCAGGTGGTCCAGTCACAAAGCTGTAGCAAAACAGCAAAAAGAAGGGATTCTCAGGCAGATCTGTGTGTCACTCTACTATGAACTCCCCTCTGCAAGTCTTCATCTCAGCTCTCCCCTAGTAAGAATGAGAGGCGAATGCATAAAACTATATTATGCATACAATTGAGTCCAGATCAAGATGTTTTATATTAGAACTTGGACATCTAGTACATAGTCTATTCTGAGGGAGTGAGGCTCCCTGGAGTCTCCTGCAGAGGTCTTACACATCCACTGGTGCTGCCATGTGAAAATGCCTGAAACAGAATCTGGGACATTTGTCTCTTCAAACTAACCCTTATGTTTCTTAAAATAATTGCTGTTCCACTTAGTAATTGCAAGAGAATAGTTGCGGTCAAGATATTGTGATATTCTGATTGATCTTAAACTAATACTAGGATATTTGTTGGTGAAATCAGACATCTTTATAGGAAAAATATTTTAATTTGCATTTTAATATACCAGGGCAACAAAAGATACATTGCAATTTGTTATGTGCATTCATCACTGATTTAAAAAAACGTGCACAGTAGGAGACATACTAACGTTTTCCATTTTAAAATGAGCAAGTATGCTCTCAATTGTAAGGCATTGTATATATTAGCTTCCCCCACCCCCCGATACCTTTTAAAAAGGATAATTTTTCACATCGTCATGTGATGTATTGGGATTTTCCCCCCCTTCACTAAACCGAGCATGGACGTGGCCAGCACGTGACGCATCTGGCCCGCAGGCTGTGAGTTTGACAGTCCTGCTCTAATACATACAGAGAAAAATGTTTATATATGATATAACTAATACTTCAATAGCATTACTATTATTATGCCAGTACTTTGGAGGGTAATTGCTTGCTTTTTTTAATTAAGAAAAATATTTGGTCTTTTATATTCCAAGAATTAAAATATATCACAATGAGAATTATTCTTTTCATCTATTGGCTTATTGCTTGCCACAGGGATCCTCCCATTCCATGATCTTTAATATTTTGGTTGCATAAAGTGCAGGTCTATGAGCTTCATGGTGACGACAAAGCTTCCCCAGTTCCTGTTATATCTTTTGTCATAGTGTCAGATTGGACTTGAAGCAAATTGCTTTTCATGATTAGAACAGACAGGCACAGAGCTCAGAGGAATGTAAAGTAAGATTCCATACTAATGCCATTCCCCTTAATTTGCAACCTTCTGTCCATCTCTCGCAAGATGGTTGACATCTCAAGTCTACAGATGGCTAATTGCTGCCCTCGCTATCGTTCTCCTCATCCTGTTCTTTCAGATCCTCTAAGATGAGGTCATCGATGTCCGAACATGCCAAGCTGCCTTGGCTTATGCAAGTGGCTACTGTGGAACCAGTGCTATCGTGCACTTCACTGGGACAGATGACCTTTGGCAAGTGGTTCTTCATCCGGCTTCGTGGATGAACACAATGAGTTCCAGGAATATGAGGCTCTGCAGGAGAAGAGAAGATCAGATAATAATGGCTGACTGCTACCCCTGTGATGAAACTGGAGATCTATTTGTTGAAACCCGAACCCTAGCTTAACTTGCTTCCCTACCCCCTCCACTTCCACCTTTTCCAGTTAGCAGTAACATCCTTTTCAAGTCCCGGTGCTGACTCAGGTAAAGGGCACGGAATCCATAACCAGAACAATCCTGTGAGCCCAACAAAATTGCCTACTTGTTGTCATATTTTTGTATTTATCCCCAGAAAGTACTCTATACAGCCCTGCAGAAGGTGCTGTTTGTATTTTTTATAAGATACTAAAACCAGCTAAATAAAGAAAAATGAAAATCGCATTTTTACTGCCTTTTTGCTGACAATGACCAACATCAATTTGGTATAGCATCCCGGAAGATGACACACATATTGCCTATTGAGCATGGCAGGGATCCTGAAGTTTCAGGGCACGATCAATCTCACCTGATCGGTTGTAGCAATCTTCTGCAAAGCAAGAATGCTGCTGTCTGCCTCGGGGTCCTGGGGACTTTCGAGGTGGGAGGATATAACTTGGGAGTACAGGTTTATGGCACTGGAAGCAAGGAGATGGTGTCCCCATCTGAGCTGATCCCCTGTATGGGGGAGGCAGAAGTAGGTCCTTTATTTATTTGGTTTATGTAGCCACCTATCTGACATATGTGACTCTGGGCAGCTTACAATAAAACTTTATGGCCTTCATTCTACCTCCACTCCATGGCCTGGTTTTATTATAATTCATAGCACTGTGTTTTACAACTTTTCCTTAGGTCAATGAATTAAAAGAGAAAATATAACTTTTAATGATTCAAAGAGTGTTGTGAGACTGTACAGATTCTGCAACATGCAAATTTTGCAAAATAAACAAACATCACCCAGAACAAGGAAGACACAACCTAGCTTACAATACCAATGGACAGCATCACATCCATTGCTCCCTGTGTGATAAGAAACATTAGAACTATTAATAAAGGAGAATATTTGTAGCTCAGGATTGAAATGAGGGGTCCTTGGTGCTCTGAGCTTGCTTGTTTTCTTGAAGACATTTCATGATCCTAACTAGGTAATATCATCAGTGCTAGTCACTAGTCACCAGCACTGATGATGTTACCTAGTTAGGGTCATGAAATGTCTTCAAGAAAACAAGCAAGCTCAGAGAGCACCAAGGACCCCTTACTAGAGCTATTATTACTGGATTTTTTTCTTTGTTTGAACACTGGTAATTAGTGTCTTCATAATATTTTATGACAATTGACAAATATTTTGTTCTATTATTTTGTTTTTCAGCAGCTTGCATGGTTACCTAACTCACAGCAACTACCTGTTTTCCCCGCAACCACTTTGCAAGCTGGGTTGGGCTGAGACAGAGTGACTGGCCCAAGGTCACCCTGCTGGCTTTCAGGACTAAGGAAGGCCTAGTATTCAGTCTTCTAATTTCTAGGCTAGCACTTTCACCAGATACCAGACGCTCTGATGATCATGATAATGAAATGGATGCTTCTTAGGTATAGGAGTGTTCTACGTACAGACTGAAGATTCTAAAAAGCGCCATCCCAAGTTCTACCTCGCTCAGTTAGAAACCACACAGAGCATCCTATTTCTGAGAGGCAAACTAGGATTTTTTTATTCTCCCCAAGGACAGAAGGCTGTTTTTCCCAAAATTCAGACAGCTCTTCTGTTTTAACTACCAAAGAAAGATTTGAAGGCCTCCACATCTTGTCATTCAGGATATGTCAGCACACATCATCCTGAGGTCTAGTTATCAAATGGCCTAACAAAAGATGACCAACTAACATGCTGTATATTTTTTGTTTGCTGGATTTAACAAATATGCGACTTACTAAGACTTGGGGATGGTAACTATACCAGGCCATACAGGATTTGCCTCTCACCTGAAAGTATGGCCACACGATAAGCATTTAAATTCTGCTGTGCCCCACATTTTATCGTATGGCACTGGATCATAGTGGGCCCCACATCGGCGGCAACGGGACACCTGTGAAAGATACCAAACAAAGAGCTGAACAAGCTTCCAACTCCCAAAAAAATCTCAATAATAGTAACCAGAGCAGAAATTCTGTCAGAGTTATACATTCTTGCTTTGACCATTGTGCTAAGGTTGATTAAACCCAGCAATTTCTTTCCTGGAGTCCTACCACATTGCAATCTGTTTCATTTGCAAGCTGCAACCAAGGTCCTGTAATTCCAACCCACTTCTCTTCTTGGTGCTTCTGTTTTGGCCTTACCAATGGGAATCATGGACGTTTTCAAGAACTCATAAGTACCATCTGGGTTAGTACAAAATGTGGGCTGAGAAACAGGGGAGAAAGTTGGCAATCAGTCTATTTAATGGGGAAAAAATTGTAAGAAAAATGTGTTGGAATGTATATTTCATCCAGTGCAATGGTGCAGGAAGTAATGGGGAAAAGCTTGTTTCTTGAGGTTGCAAGCTCCAAATGTTGGATTAGGAGTCAGTACCATACGACTGATGGGATCTACCCAGAAGCAGTTGCAGCGTATATATTCAGTCAATGACCAGTAATAATACAGATCACACACAACACATCAGATCAAAACGAATAAGGTAAAATACCAACATGGCAGAAAATCTCTATACTAAAATGCAACCTAAACTACTATAGTGATACAGAACAATAAACCATCAAATATAATCTAAAATAATAGTTTGTAAAGTAAATACACTGTCAGATATATACTGATGGTCGTGCTCATTCAGTCTATGAGGAAGTTATTTAGGCCATACAGCTTCAGGTTCAAAAAGTTATTTTATTATTTACAAATATACAATAATGAACAGGGTGTCCTGTTGCATTTGTTACCCTAACTGTATGACTCAGATGTTGAGAGGGAGAGAAGTTTACTGTTGTCTTGCTGAGATGGATGGGAAAAATTAGGGAAGATATCCAATTGATTTGTGGGTAAGACTCCAATAAGGGAGTTCATTGGTTTATACAGTCACATGGGTTGTCTGTAGAGACTTAACCCCTTCTGGTCCCTGGGGCATCATACGTAGGCAATATCTGACATACACATTACTTCAAATGAAGTATGTGAAGTGATTACTGTCAGAGTTTCTTGCAAAAATCAAATCCACACACAGATAAACTGATTCAGCAGGATTCATTAACTTCTTTATATACACAATAATACATGAAGTAAATTTTCAATACCAACAGCAGATTCAGTTTCATTTCAGCTCAGATCAGCAGACAGCATGCACACACACTTAGTTTCAGTTTGTCTTTCTCTGCACAGAATCAGAAGCTGCAGACTAAGACACGCCCTGGCTCCAGTCTGTCTCAGCTCCCAATTGGCTGACTTAGTTGCTATGTCTGGGAAGATATGGTAACATGGTCAGCCAATGAATATTCTGACACTCCACCTTTCAAAACATCAAGAGTAGACATAACATCAAATTACCTTAATATTCTTCAGATACCTGTATTTGAAGACCCACATTCACATTTCCCTTCAAATACCTGAGAACCCTTTTACTATGATACATCCTTTGCAATGAAACAAAGATCACCCACAAATGTTAATAGTTTACAATCTCCACCTTGTAACTTTCCAGTGTATGTGCAACCATCAGCCTTGCAACTCTTGAACCCAAGACTCTTCAATGCAGTATCTAGACAGATATTCCAATTCCTGTCTGACTGCTTCAGTCCATAAATGGCCTTGTTCAATTTATACACCATGTTAGGCCTTTTACTTTCATACCCTGGTGCTTGAACCATGTAAATTTCTTCCTCTAATTCTGCATTGAGGAATGCAGTGGTTATGTCAAAATACCAAATGTTATGGCCATGTGCCGCTGCCAATGCTAGTGTCAGCCTTATGCTTTCACTCTTTACAGTTAGCGCGAATACCTCATCATAGTGTACATTTTTCAACTGTGAAAAACCTTGTGCCACTAACCTTGCTTTATACTGGACCTCATCATTGGGGAGTACTTTCTTCTTGCATTTTTGCTGTATAGATGTGTTCATCCATGGATTTCATTTCTTTGTCCATGGCTTCTTTCCACTTTACTTGTTCAATTCTAGGCAATGCCAACACTTCCTTATAGTTTCTTGGCTCATACCATACATTACACACTTTAACCTTACTAGCAGAATACATGTCAGGTGGAATCACCTTCTTCCATCGCTCTGACCTGCGTGGCATTGACTGCTCCTGTGCTTCAACCCTCTCTTGCTTCATATCTTTTTCAGCTTCTCCTCCCTGAACGCTGACACTATCACTAAGTGAGTTACCGTCACTAAGTGGATCACCGTCACTAAGTGAATCATTATAAAAATTTGTATCAATTCTGTTCCAATTTTGCTCTGCAAAGCTAGCAGACTGGAAAATCACTATTCTTTTGCTCCCATCGCTAAAAGGGCTCATAGCCCATAAACCTGAGCTTTCCAACCTTTGGTTGTCCCTTTCTTCTAACTGCTTTTGGAATATGCACCCATGCATTGCTTCCAAAAACTCTTAAATATGCCAGAGATGGCTTCCTCCCATATAGCACTGAATATGGAGTATCATTAATGGATGAACTCCACAGCCTATTAATTAAGTAATTAGCAGTCAACATGGCTTCACCCCGAAATGACCTGCTCAGACCAGAGTCCTCCAGCAGTGAGTCCGTCATGGTTTGTAAGACTCCATTTCGCCCCTCAACAACACCATTCTCAGCTGCTGTGTATGGATTTGTGCATCTGTGTTTTATACCTAACTGTCCCAACCATCGTTGAAAACTTGTTGACATGAATTCTGAACCTCTGTCAGTCTGCAGCTGCCATACCTGTTCTTTATATCTCCTTTCCACAAAGCTTACCCATTGCTTAAATCTCTGTAACCCCTCTATTTTACTCTTTAGTAAATAGCAGAACCCAAACCTGCTGTAGTCATCTACAATGACCAGTGCATACTTTGCTCCTCCCAAACTGGCTTGCATTGGCCCAACCAAATCTGAATGCACCAGCTCTAGAGCTCTTGTTGTCTGCCTTGTGCTACACTTGCTTACTGGGAATGCTTTGGACTTTGATGATTTGCATACTGCACAGTCCAAATATGCCTTACATCCCTTTAAATTCAACCCTTCTGCAAATTGTTGCATTTGTTGCAAAACTCTGAAGCTAGCATGACCAAGCTTTCTGTGCAAGAGATGAACACATGAATCGTGGTTTGATACATTTCCAAATGTTTGTGCACATTGAACCTTTTGTTCCTGCAACACATATAAAGTATCCTCTTTTATGCCCTGTGCACATACATTCCCATTTCTCTTTATGAGACACTTTCCATTTACAAATGTGGTCTCAAATCCTTTCTTGTCTAAATTAGAAACACTCAGCAAATTATGCTCCATTACAGGCACACATAATACATCATTAAACCTTGTTTCCAAATATGGAATTTGCACACTGCCTCTTCCAATGACTTTAGCCTTCTGGCCATTTGCCAAGGCTACTGCATTTCCAGCAGCTGAATCCAACCTGTAAAACAATTTAGAATTGTTAACAATTGTTTGACTTGCCCCACTGTCAATCAACCATTTGTCTCTGCTATTGCAATGGCTAACTTTTGCAACAGCAATCTGTTCATCTTGCAATTTTCCTTGCAAACAGTTCCTATCTTGCAAATAATGTTTTCTTTGCAAACAGCTTTTTCTTTGCAAACAGTCTCTGTTTAAATGTGCAATTTCACCACAAATGAAGCACATCTATTGTTGCTGTTTTTTCTGCTTGCAAAGTCTTTGCTGGGCTGTAATCTGATATCTTCTGCTGCTACTTATCTCTTTGCAGACATCTTATCTGTTGCTAGGCTCCTTGGAGACAGCCAATCTATGGAATTTTCTATTCTGTTCCTTGGGCCCCACCTCAGGGATTCCTCCTCTTTGTTCTTTCCATAATGGCATTTGTTCTCCTCAGCAATCAAACAAGCTTTTAAAGCCTCCAAACTCAACTCTACTCTGGTTTGCACTCAAACACTACAGAAACAATGCCCCACGTTTCATCCAGGCTGTTTAACACTAGCAACACTTTCTGAGACTCAGCAATCTGCAATCCACGCTGTTCTAATTCCACAAACAAAGTTTGCATTTGTACAAAATGCTGTTCCACAGGTTTTCCTGGTTGCAAACTGGCTCTGTATAATTTTCTTGATAACTGAACAATATTGCATGCTGATAAATTCACATGCAGATTTCTTAATTTCCGCCAGACCTCCTTTGCAATCTTTAAGTCAGTCACATTCAAAAACTGTTCATCTTCCAAACTCAAGATGCGATAAGCCATTGTTTTATCATGCTGCCTCTGCTCTGCAGCAGCAAACACCTGTGGTAGATTTACAACGATATCCCAGAGCTCCTTAGCCTTAGGAAACATTCCATCTTTGCAGCCCGAACAATATAGTTCTTCTGTCCCAAACAAGGAAGAGAGCTCTCCTTAAATTCAACAGCAGCCATTCTGCAAGCTTTACCTGCCTTGTTCTCAGCTTAATTACAATTCAGTCTTCTGTGTGCTCTTGGCCCATAATCTGTCAGAGTTTCTTGCAAAAATCAAATCCAGAAGCACACACAGATAAACTGATTCAGCAGGATTCATTAACTTCTTTATATACGCAATAATACATGAAGTAAGTTTTCAATACCAACAGCAGATTCACAGTTTCATTTCATCTCTGATCAGCAGACACTATGCACGCATACTGCTTAGTTTCAGTTTCTCTTTCTCTGCACAGAATCAGAACCTGCAGACTAAGACATGCCCTGGCTCCAGTCTGTCTCAGCGCCCAATTGGCTGATTTAGTTGCTATGCTTATTCATTGGCTGACCTTGTTACCATGTTTTCCCAGCCATGAATATTCTGACAATTACAAGTAGTCCTTGAGTTGCAACAGTAACTGGGACTGGGAACTGTGATCTGTGAGTGATCCAGTTGTAAAGCAAGTGACCACATCACTTAGAGTAGGCAATTCTAGCAGGCAAGGGTGCCATCATTAAATGAGGACTGTAAACTTACAAGTCATTGTAAATCTCCCTCATTTAACATTGTCATAATTCCGAGGAGTTGTTGACCAAATAGTCATAACCCAAGGACTACCTATATAAATCTGCATATTATGATCTCAATTTAGAAATAAGGCTTTTAAGTCATTATTTTCATAATTTTTATTATACCAATGCAAAATTTGGCAGCTGTGTAGATTATGGTGGGTTTCATGTCTCATAAAAGAAGGGAAGAAATGATCAAATTAGATGCGACAATAACAGACACAACTCAGAATCTGAATCCCTACAGGAAAATGCAGCTTTGGAGTAGACCCTAGGATGGGTTCACTTCAACTAGTCCTTGGAATAACTATGAGATAAAGAATGAAAGACAGGAAAAGCTCACACACATATCCCCAAGTTAGTTATGCTAGTTTTCCATCCCAAAGAAATTGTAGCAAGGGTGGAAAATTCATGGTCCTCAGGTAACCTCCAGCCACTTTTTTCTAGCTCCTGGAAGCTCTCTGGAGGACACATTGCTGATCTTTGGCAGGAAATTGCTGATTTTCAGTACCAGTGAGGAAAGTCTCCTTGTAAATATTTCTGTTGCAAAAATTTGCTCCAATTCCTTTTAAAATGAGAATGACAGGTGAACATATTAATCTCTATGCTTCATATGAATTTAGTGGAGGAGTGTTTTATCACAAACTTACATGGTTTTTTTCTTTTCAATTTAAACAGCAAGGAAGACAGTGAGGCCAAGAGAATAGTATAGTCAGAAGTCAGCTTTCTTGGACCACCTTCCTTTGAGGGCTAAGCAATCATTATGTATCTTTTCTTTTATGTACACTGAGAGTGTATGCACCATGACAAATTCCTTGTGTGTCCAATCACACTTGGCCAATAAAGAATACTATTCTATTCTATTCTATTCTATTCTATTCTATTCTATTCTATTCTATTTATCAGATAGGATCGCACATTAAGGCCATCACACTGACCTGTTTTCTCTCTGGGACCTGACGCCACCACATCTGGTCACAGGGTTGGCAGGAAAACTGGCGAGTAGCTGGAGGGATGCGATTGTTTTGGGCATTATTGAACATCCGTAAGTTCTCCTTTGTCAAGGGCATCAGCTGTTTAGCAACCTCCTAAGGAACACACAAAGGAAAGACATGAAAGTGATCCCAAGTGCTCTAAAATACTAAACATCCGAGTATTTTCTTCATAGATTAAATTAATGTGTCTCATCAACTAGGGAGGGGAAGGGAAGGGAAGGGAAGGGAAGGGAAGGGAAGGGAAAGGTTTTGGATATGGATATGGATATGGAAGTTCTGACCGATGCTGTGGAGAAATTATTAAGGAAAGAAGCTATTTAAATAGAGCTTCCAACGTATTTCTAAATATGTTTTATTTTGCAATTTGATGGAACATCAATAAATATTCCTTTATTTCACCATTAAATATCTAAAATATTTAATGTGTCATGAAGGGATGAAGAATTGGGTGTTCCAATTCTTAGGTAGCTTTCATATTTTAATTCTTTCAGTGTTCTGATATTTGGCCAGGCATTGGAGTTATTCTCCAGAGAGTAATGATCATACACAAACAGGAGCCTAGTAGGCCTAATTTCTGAGATCTATTGCCCAGGAAAGCACTAATGGGAACTAAACTGTCTCAGATTGCGTTCAGGAATAATAGGGCTGCTGTCAGAATTGCCACCTTGGTATGCCAACCATGATTTGCCAGCTGCCAGTCTACCATACATACTGGGAGGAGAGAGCTGTGGGGAAGTATAAGTGGGGGGGGGGGAGAGCTGGCATAAGGGCATTGAAACTACTTATGCCATCCTGTGAGAGCTATCTGCCATTCCAAGGTCACACTATGGAATGCAGCACCATCCAGCCCGTTAAGCCAGGACTGTTACAAAAACAATTTGTTTTAATGTAATTGGCACTTAGAGATAACCAAGGGGGAAGGTAGGAACAAGAGAAAAGTCAACCAGTTGCTTTGGGTGTGAAAACTCAGATCTGGCTTTGCTACATTGTAACCACTTGGCTTTAGTAAAGTGTACTTTCATTCATAATGGAGTCGAGAGTCTTGCTTTTCTAATTGACCAAGTTGGAACGGCTGACATTAAGTCAGATCTGTGACTATGTCCTTACCCGAGAAGGAGTCAGAAGTGTTGGAGGACATTGGGGCGAAGGAAGAACCTGAAACCCTGGCAGGGAGCCTGGTGTGGCCAGCTTGAGTTTGATGTCCAATTGAAGGTGGCAGGAGGGAAACCAATGCCCCTGCCCATGATACTGGAGCACTGGCAGGAGGGCTCACTGGGAAGGGCAACGCCTTGTTGGTTGTGGGAAGTCGGAAGGATGGAGGAACCAGAAGAACCCCCTCTGGGGTTCAACGTTGTGTGAGGCACCCGGGGCCAAACTCGCCGGCCTCCAGATTGGGCTGAAACTGTTGAAAGAGGACCCCAGCTGCGGCGTTCGACTAAGCACTCAACTATCTGACAGGGAGATTCCAGGAGTTTGGGATATGCGACTAGCCCCTTCCTGGTGGAACAAGCCCTAGCTGCCAGCCTGTGGCAGTGCTACCAGATCCAGTTACCCCCAGTACTGGCTGTCCTGGAGGCACTGGCCATCCAATCAGCACCTGCTGCTGAACCATCCCCAACTGTTACCCTGCCCCATCCGCACCCCTAGCACCAGTCATCCTCCCGGGTGCGGGTCGGGGCAAACATCAACCATCCCCTTTGGGGGTGAAGTATGATGGAAGCCTGAAACAACTGGGCTACTTTTTGGGCCAGGTCTGGCATTATGTCTATCTATCAATCTATCCATCAATCAGAATAGAGCTGGAAGGGACTTGGAGGTTTCTAGTCCAACCCACTCCCCCATTCAAGCAGGAGACCCTATACTATTTCAGACAAGTGGCTGTCCAGTCTTTTCTTAAAAACCTCTAGTGATGAAGCACCCACAACTTCTGAAGGCAAGCTGTTGCACTGGTTAACTGTCCTCACTATTAGGAAGTTTCTCCTTAATTTCAGGTTGCTTCTCTCCTTGATTAGTTTCCATCCATTAGTTGTCCTGCCTTCTGGTGCTTTGGAAAATAAATCGACCCCCTCCTCTTTGTGGCAGCCCCTCAAATACTGGAATACTGCTATCATGTCACTGCTATTCCTTCTTTTCTCTAGACTAGCAAATCCTGCAACTGTTCTACACATATTTTAGTCTCCAGGCCTTTAATCATCTTAGTTGCTCTTCTTTGCACTTTTTTTCAGTCTCAACATCTTTTTTGTAACGTGGTGACCAAAATTGGATATAGTATTCCAGGTGTGGCTTAACTAAGGCTTTATAAAGCGGTACTAATACTTTACATGATTTTAATTCTATGTCTCTGTTTATATAAGCAAGAATCGTATTAGCTTTTTTGGTTGCTGACCCACACTGCTGGCTCATATTTAAGTTATCGTGCACTAGGACTCCAAGGTCCCTCTCACAGTTGCTGATTTTGAGCTACTTTTGCCCAATCTGTACTTGTACCCTTGGTTTTTTCTGCCTAAGTATAAAACCTTGTGTCAACCCTGAAGCTGGCCTGACCGAAGCCATTTTGTCTGCTTCAGTGTTGCCACACTGGAGCTGAGGGTCAGGGAGGGAGGATTTGAGATAGAGAGATTTTTCTAGCTGCCACCCAAATCAAGATAATCAAACAGAGAAAACGGCCCATCACTGCCTACATCCAGGAGTTCCGAAGCCTGGCCCCAGTCGATCCTGATGGATTACTTCTGAGAGGGAGAATACTTCCGAGAATTATGCTACACCTTCCTGTCATGGGGAGTACTGAAAAATCTGTTCCATCATATTCTAGCATTTCTATTCTCACCTTAATTTTCTTATCATCCTTGACCCTTGCGTCCTGCAAAAAAATATATATATTAAAAGCTAGACATTTGTTAAACTTCATACATAACAGTGTTAAATTGTAACTTTGGAAACAATTGATAAGGCTGCTCTATGGCTTCTACAGTGTAGACCCCATGGGTGTTCTTTCCCATTCCACTTTCTTTTTTTAATACATAGGCCACGGAGAGATGTAGTTACTTATTCTTTAATTTTCCAATAATGTCTGTGTATTCTATGGGACTTCACAGGCACACCTGGAAATAATGATGCTGAGAGACTAATGATTTGCTTTTCGATATCTTAGGTTTCCATTTCATTTCTTTTTCAAATAAAAAAAAACTTAGATGCAGGTAGAAAATGTGAAGTAAATTGCTTCTGAGCACAGGGCTTACATTGCACACCTATGATTTAAGAGCTACTTATCAACAATTGATAAATTCTTCATGCCAAATGATTAAACTGCTAACCAGTCTATTAACTGTTAAAAGGAATTGACAAAGAAAGACATTTTAGATTTGCCTAAAAAAAATTAACTGAGATTTTTCTCTCCTTAAAACTTCAAACTGAGAGTTCAGCTTCTCAGAGAACCTGATCTAAATAAAATAGAAAAAAAAAGTTACCAAAGTAATCTTCATCAATTGTAGCTGCCCTGTCCACCTCCCTTAATCACCTGTTTATTCTGCTCCTCTTCTTCCTTCAGTTTATTCACTACTTTCTAAAAACACAGAGAAAAGTTAAAGTGAAAAAGTAGACAGCAGAAATATAGACAACTATGAAATTACTACCATACAACAAAGAACAGTTTCCAAGTCACAAAAACATATTGTCAGGGAAATTAGAATGGAAAGTAATTGAATGAATAAACCAAATCTAGAATGTTACATCTGAAAGCCACAACTGATAGATGGATAGAGTATAGTGGTGGGTTGCCCCCGGTTCGCACCGGTTCTATAGAATCAGTAGTAAAACTGGCGGGAGGCTCCGCCCACCGACCCCGACTTCATCAAAATGCTTCTGCACATGCGCAGAATGGCGCGCGGCCCCATTGCGAACTGGTAGTAAAGGTAAGTAGAACCCACCCCTGATAGAGTAGCTTAGATATAATGGCAGAATATGAAGCTGGTGAAGGTTTAACAGTAAAAGAATGGCTAACTAAATTGTAGATATGTGCTTTGAAATATAGAAGAACTTGATATTTAAAAAGTAAAGTAATGCTGTGTCAGAGTTTGTTGCAGCACACACAATCAGACACAATTAAATGAACTTCAGCAGGATTCAAATTACATAAGAAACTTCTTTATAACATATGAGACATATATATAATACCAAGAGCAGTTATCAGAAGCATAATCACAGAAGCACAGTTAACAGAAAGAAGGACAATAATAGGAGCACACAACTTGTATTTATACATATCAGTTAACCTAAGTCACGCCCAGGCTCCAAACTGTTTCAGCTCCCAAACAGCCCTCATTGGCTGATTTAGTTGCTATGCCTATACATTGGCTGACCTTGTTACCATGTCCTATTCTAGCCAGTCCCCCATTAGCTGACCTGTTACCATGTCTATTCCAGTCCTGAACTCTCATACACACTGACATGCTGTATAGAATTCATTTCTATTTCCATTTTTATATTACAGTTTTATGCATGGAATTGTGCTACATCCAAAATTCAGATTTTAGAATTTATATCTTGACATATCGTCTAGATAAAATTTACAGTATTGTCTTAATACCTTAACTATCACCTATAACTTCTCCCTTACTCTTTGGTTTTAATGATTTGAACTATGTTAAGCAGGTACCTGCAAAGTTTAATAGATAAATTGTTTTGATTAGAAAATGGTATAAAATACCTTAAGTATTAAAAACTTTTAATGATTCATTAGCATATATTACCAGTATAGTCATACCATATTTCACATGGTTGGTTATCCACTCATATTTACTCTTTATCTTTAGTTTTCTATATGTATTACATATTTTTATATTCTTTTAAATGTGTGTACTTGAATTTATATCCTCACTATCCCTTAACTATTTTATAAATACTCTGTTTCCCCCAAAATAAGACATCCGCTGATAATAAGCCCAATCGGCTTTTGAGCGCATGGCAATAAGGCCAAGCGCTTATTTCAAGGTTCAAAAAAATATAAGACAGGGTCTTATTTTTGGGGAAATACGGTATATATTATTTTTTTAACAAAATTAAATTGTATATTCCAGAGAAAAAAGATTTTGGGGAAAAGTTCTGGATAGGGCATGGGCAATTTAGATGAAAGGCACACATGGGGTTAACCCCACCTTACATCTTTAGTCATGAATGGCTTCAGTTTACCCCAACTTCAAATCGGGGTAAACATTTCCTTCCTATTGACTTCAATGGAGAGGAGAAATAAAAACAAGTACTGCCTAATCACATCAGCACACCTAAGGAGAACAATCATAAGGGCTATATGACCCTTATGGTTTCTAAAACAGTTGTTTTTACCCTATACTGAGAAAATAGCAGGAAGAGGGAAAAAAGCATCTGGAATACCATATAACATAATAATCTGTAGAATGGCAGCTAGTTTCCCTTCTAAGGCTAAACTAGTTTGGTCCTTTGTTATTCCCTTTCCCAATTTAATGTCCATCATATCCCTTTCAATGTGGTCTTTCACTCCTCAGATTTTGCCTAAAAGAAACAGAGCATATAAATTAAACAGATTATTATTACCAATGCTATCGGATCACCACTGAGCTTCTCTCCATCTTCTGGCTCTACACCTAAAGAACAATATATAGTTAGAGCAGATTAGATTTAAAATAAACAGCCAACATGAAGATTTCTAGTTGTGAAACTGGGAAATGCATACTTTATGGAAATCCATGTGGCAAAGACATGCAGCAGTTGACCGGGGATGAAGGCCAAGACAAAATAAGCAAGTTGGCATAATTTGAATTGATGTCTATCTTTAATGCTCATGGATTATCCTTTCTCAGCATTATCTCTGCAAATGTTATTATTTCTGTGGTTTTCCATACATTAGAGACTCCTTTAAAATCAAGCAACATGGATAGGCAACCTTTAGGTGAGATTAAGAACTGGAGAGAATGTGGTCCTTCCTTCCTCTCTCTCATCTCATATATACAATACTTTCCATCTATTTCCCTCCTCAAAAAGGAGGAAAACTATGCCAACAGTGTTCAACAGTCACCAAGATTGCCTGTTCTGATACCAGAGGAAGCCATAAATATAAATTTTAATATTGTAAGCTGCCCAGAGTTGCCTTGTGATAAGATGGGCAGCTAATAAATTTTACAAATAATAATGTAAAGTAAAATAAAACAAAATAAATAGAAAAAATAAATGTCTACATGCACATATTTGCAAACCTGTAGGGTGCAATGAATATGTTAATAAAAGGATTCAAGAAACTCAAGGAAGCAAGGCAAGGCATATGTTGAATGGAAAATACACACTCCAATGGTTAGTCTGACTTGGGTAATGTGCATTTTAGATTGGTTAAGCAATTTTTTTTAGAAATAATTTTTAACTTTTTCCCCACCAGCACTTATGACAAAGATAAGATACCTACACCTCCAGTCCCTATGAGGCAGGACAGGCTGCAGAAGTAAAAATATAAAAAATATGATTAATAATAACAACTCTATGTCTGGACATGCAAGCAGGAAGAATAAGGATATTTCAGCGTTATAATAGACTGAAAACATCAGAAAAATCTATAATACAGAAGATACTGTCTGAATCTTCAAACAAGCTATGGAAATTCCTGCACTTCTTCCTTTTGCTTGTTCTCTTCTCCGTGGATGTATCTCTAACCACTATGAATGGCCCAAAATGTTTAAATGCGAACTCCACTCCCCCCACCACCCCCAGGCTAATGTATCAGCATCAGTGCTAGATTCACCTTCTGTTTCTTTTATATCAAGGGTGATGTACTTGCAAACTAGGTTATGATTGTTGTGGAACGTCCGCATCAGAATCACAGCATCCGTGATGCTCACTTTTCCATAGAATTTCTCACGTAGTCGGCGGACACTTTTTTCTAGCTGTATTGAAAATATGAAAGCAATTAAAAATGTAAAATTTTCAGAGACCTGACATATTTTCTTTTAGGGCAGATTTCCTCTTAGTGCCAACCCAGACTTGTTGCTCAGTGGCTGGATTAATAAATATATTTATGCAATCATTTATTTAAAACAAGATGATGGATAAGTATGAAGGTTTAATTCTTTCCTCACTTGTCGTTTTGACTATTATTGACACAAATAAGAGCTTTCCATTCAGATTGATAGATACCTGGGAGAGTGGTATTTCTTTATTAAGATTGTAGCAGGGAAGGAAAGGGCTCACCCACATATAGATGCACACATGTATGCGCACCCAGACATACATGCAACTTTTCTCCCCTAAAAACATTTAGCATAGCTAACATAATTTCTTCTTTGGCCTTTACTGAGCAATTGTCTAGAATTTCACTAATACTTTTTAAACTATTTGCAAATATTCACCAGAAAGTGCATCCTTTCCAATGTCTCAATTCGTAAATCATGCCAGAGTTCCCATTCCCCAACAGCAAGAACTGTGAGAAGATCAAGAAAGTTAGCAGGAAGACTTATATACATCTCAGGGATTCGTTTCTACCTTTGTAAGGTTAAATCATGGATTGTAGAGCAAACCACTACTTGCTGTGACATTTTCACTGAGCAGGCAACATGAACTTTGCAAAACTGGAAAGTTCATCCTTCTTGGCAAACATCCCATATGTATGATAAAAAAAAAATCAAGTCAAAGCTGACTCTTATGAATACAACCATGTCATTTTTTACAGCATTTTGGAAGTAATTTGTTATCCCTTTCTCCTGGAATTGCTTATTTCAATTTTCCAGTTTAGCCTACAGCCCTGGAATTAACTGGTGGCCCCCAATTATGTACAAACAGGGTTCAATCCTACTTAGTTTCTGGATCAGCCTAGGTTGTTCCATACATTCATTCATTCATTCATTTATTATCGGACTTATATGCCGCCCTTTCTCCACAAGGACTCAGGGCGGCTCACAACAAACAACAAGAAGTCCAATTAAAATTCAACAATAAAACTAAAATTCCCATTAAAACCCCATTCAGTCCAGGCCAGCTTGGCAAAACAGCCATGTGTTAAGGTCACGGCGGAAGGAGTGAAGGTCTGGGCTACCCGGAGCTCCAAGGGGAGCTGATTCCAAAGGGTAGGTGCGCCCACAGAGAAGGCTCGCTCCCTAGGGACCATCAGCCGACATTGTTTGGCCGACGGGACCCCAAGTAGGCCCTCTCTATGTGAGCGCACGGGGCGATGGGGAGCTGTTGCTGGCCGCAGGTAGTCTGCCAAATACCCCGGGCCTAAGCCATGTAGGACTTTATAGGTAATCACCAGCACCTTGAACCTCAGGGCAACCAGTAACCAATGCAGGTCATGCAGGAGGGGTGTAACATGGGAGCATCAGGACACTCCCATCACTATGGGAGTGTCCCGATATGTATATGTATATGTATAATTTTTATTAAGTAAGTTTTTCCACAGAATAAAAATAATATAAAATTTTAAGATAAGAGAACTAGAGATAAATAAGAGAAAAGTGAAAAATAAATAAATAAGAGAATTACAGAGTTGGGAGGGACCTTGGAGGTCTTCTAGTCCAAAACTCTGCTCAAGCACGGGACCATACTGTTCCAGACAAATGGTTGTCCAATCTCTTAAAAACATCTAGTAATGGAACATCCACAACTTCTGAAGGCAAGCTGTTCCACTGATCAATTGTTCTCACTGACAGGATATTTCTCCTTAATTCTAGGTTGGATCTCTCTTTGATAAGCTTCCATCTGTTATGCCTTGTTCTGCCCTCAGGTGCTTTGGAGAACAGAACACCCATCTTCTCTGTAACGGTCCCTCAAATATTGGAAGACTGCTATTATGTAACCTTAGAGCTTCTCTTTATTAGATTAGACATATCCAGTTTCCACAACCATTCATATGTTTTATCCCCCAGTCACCTAATCATCTTCGTTGCTCTTCTCTGCATTCTTTCTAGAATCTCAGTATTCTTGTTTGTATTGCAGTGACTAAAACTGGATGCAGCATTCCAAGTATGATCTTACCAATGTAGTATAAAGCAATACTAGTACTTCACGTGATCTTAATGCAGTCTAGGACTGCATTGGCTTTCTCGTAGTTGCAACACACTGCTAGTTCAAACTTTAGTGGTTGTCTACTAGGATAGAGTTCCCCAACCTTTCTGGCTTTGTGAACTGGGGTGGGGGGAGAAGGGATGGTTCCTCCAAGGGGCGGGCAAGAATGAACAAGTAGCCTGGTTCCGAACAGCTCAAAGCCTGGTAGTGGGCCACAGCCCAGGGATTGGGGACTCCTGTATTAGGACACCTAGCTCCCTCTCACAGTTACTGTTGTTGAGCTAGGTACCATCTATTCTACACAATTAGATTTGGGGTTTCTTGCTTAAGTGTGGCCTTACTTTTCTCACCATTGAATTGCACTTCTTTGGATAGAGCCCAGTATTCAACTCTGTCAAGATCCTTCTGAATCTTGAATCTATCATTTAAAATGTTGGCTATTCTGGCCAGCTTGGTGTCATCTGCAAATTTGATAATTTCTCATTCTATCCTTTTATTTACATCATTTATGGAGATGTTGAAAAGTACTGGGCCTAAGACAGAACCTTGAGGTACCCCACTGTATGCTTCCCTCCCATGTAGATGTAGTTCCATTAAGGACTATACATTGAGTGCAGTTTGTCAGTCAGCTATGAATCCTTCTGGTGGATCGCACATTTTTCTAATTTAGCAAGAAGTAGACTGTGGTCTACTTTGTCAAATGCCTTAGTGAAGTCTAAGTAAATGATGTCTACAGCATTTTGTTGGTCCACTAATTTAGTCACTTTGTCAAAGAATATAATAATGTTTGTTTGGCATGATCTGTTTTTGACAAACCATGTTGGCTTTTAGTAGTATCTTTGCTTGTTTCTATGTGTTTGCAGATTGATTACTTAATTATCTTTTCCAGGATCTTCCCAGGTATTGATGTCTAACTGATTGATATATAGTTTTCTGAATCCATTTCCCCCCTTTTTTTTGATGATGGGAACCACATCAGCTCTTTTCTAGTCCTCTGGTAGTTCCCCAGTGCTCCAGATCTCTGAAACATATGATTCAGTGGTTTTGAGATCACGCCTCCCAGTTCCTTTATATAATCCTGCAATATAATCCATCTGGTCCTGGTGATTTGAACTCATCTAAAGTGGATAGGTGTTGTTTTACATTTTCTTGCCTAATTTGACTGCATTTCTGATCTGTTTTTTACAATACTGCTTTTCAAAATAGTTCAACAATTTTTCCCTCTTGTGTAAAGACAGATGCAAAGAATGAATTAAGCAATTCTGCTTCCTCCCTGCTGGCTGTCACATCCTTGTTACCTTCTCCCATTAAAGAACCAATTGTTTCCTTTTTTCTTGCTTTATACATGTTTTATATAAGTTGAAAAAAACTTTTTATTATTTCATCTCTGTTAGTAAGTCCAGTATAGCTGATCTGCTAGTTCCCTCCTCTACATTTTGGGTGACAAAGTTGTCTACTGGGTTTGTCAGGAACCTGTTTGACCTACCACTTGGTGAAGAGTTTGTCTCCCAGTTGGTGTCAGGATAGTTAAAGTCCCCCATTACTGTTGTAGTGTGCTTCCTGCACACCTTAGTTAACTGATAAGAAAAGCTCATCTATTTGGTTGAGTGGTGCGTACTGTACACCTGTGGCAATGCCATTCCTTTTTCCTTTTATATTAACCCAAATGCATTCAAGAAGGTTTTCTTCCTTGCTTTTTTGCATGTCTACGGAGGTGTAGTCATTTTTTACTACAACGCAACTCCACCTTGTCTTTTGTTAGGTCAGCTTCTTTTGAACAATTTAAATCCTTCCAGCATTCCAGGCATGGGTTTCATCCCACCAAGTTTTGGTAATGGCAACGTCATGTTTGTTCTCATGTACTAGAATTTCACCCTGTTTGTTCCTCATACTTTAAATAGTAGTGCATAGGCATCTGATGCCTTTTTGACTAATCCTGCATTTGCTTCCTACATTTCCTGTTTTGTATCTGAGTTCCCCTTCTTTGAATTACCAGTAGCTGCTAAAATTTGTCTCCCTTTCCCTCCAGCTTTAGTTTAAAGCCCTTCAGATAAGCTGAGCCAGTTGATTTGCTTTTTGCTGTTTCTTTCAATTTTTTAAGTTCTTAAACTTATAATTATTATTATTTTTTGTTCAGACTTGAAGTAAACTCACCCAATAACTTTTCACACTTATTGGTCTGAAGGTCTCTAATAGTTTTAGGATGGTTAATAATTTCTGAAAGTGATTAGAAAGTGGGGGTTACAAACCAGGGGTGGTATTCATTTACCTTTGCTACTGGTTCACAAATGTGAGCACATGTATATGAAGCCCATATCTTCCAAAAATTTAAATAAGAAAGTCCAGTTTGAATTGTCAAAGGCCTTTGCTACATCTTGAAAGATCAATGAACTTATTTTTCATTATGTTGTTCTAGGTCCGTGATGGTGAACCTATGGCACGTGTGCCACAAGTGGCACGCAGAGCCATATTGGTGAGCACCCGAGCTCAGCTCCAGCAAGCTGATTTTTGGGTCTTCTGGGCCCACCGGAAGTCAGGAAACATGCTGTTTCCGGCCTCTGGAGGGCCTCTGGGGGTGTGGGGAAGGCCTTTTTCACCCTCCCCCAGGCTCCTAGAAAGGCTCTGGAGCCTGGAGAGGGTGAAAAATGGGTCTACCGGGCCCACAGTGCCATTGCGTGCCAAAAGCGGGGGGAGTGGGGGGGGGGGTTTGTGCGCACATGCGGGGGGGCAGAGTGCATAGAATTAAGGGTGTGGGCACACACGTGTGCGACCCCCCGCACTCCCCCCACTTTTGGCACGCAATGGCAAAAAGGTTAGCCATCACTGTTCTAGGTATTTCAAACCAAGGTTGTTCCTGAAAGGGTTGCAAGGGGCTGTAGGCTTGTGCATGAAATGCAACTTTACCATGTCTAAACTAGGCTTGCTAATCCTCTTTAAAGGTTATGCCTTCATGATATCTCCTTTGTGTCACCCAAGCCTGTCATGCCTAAATTGATTTTTAGCTTTTCCTGATGCAGAACAATAGCTGATGAGGTTGGTGATGACAGAGACAGAGGGGATCTACTCAGCTTCTAATGTTCTTTTAAGCTGCTGAGCTTCCCCTGTTGACAAACTACGGGGAGGATGTGGGGTAAATTGGATGAAAGTTCTTCCAATGAACAACAGAGCTACTCCTGTTTCACCCTGCACCCTTCCCTTACTCAGGATATTTTGGAACGTAAGAGCACCACACACATATTCAGAAATAGCCCAGGTGACAAATCACCAAGAGGGAACATCTCCATGCCAATAACCTGTTTTTCATGTAAAGGAAAACTGGTTAAAACCTCGATCCCAGATAACGGCCCACACTCACCCAACTCTACATTAAGGAGAGCAATTGGAGGCTGTTCCATCCATCAATTTGTGATGTTCAGTGGGAAGGGGAAATGAAACAGAGGAAAAATCCCCCAAGTACTGCCATTAAATAGGGCCAGCTAAAATGACAACCGCAGATGCTGTCTTTGCCAGCATCCTTTTTTTTGCTAACTTAAACACTAGAGGAAAGCCCATTAACCCAGTTGCCTGTTGATGCCCCTGATCCTCCCTGACTTTTCAAAGTTTTTTCTGAAGAAAATAGCTAGAGAAACTTGACAGGAGTAAAAAGATAGATGCCAACAATAAACAGACCACTTAGCTTGTAACATTTATTGTGCCATTATCCTCTGGCTCTTCTGGTAAGAAGGAACAATATTTACAGATTGCATCAGCGTTACATCAGGGATTTTTTCTGTACCTTTGCCCCCTCCCCGCCCAAAACAATTCACTCAAGATAAACATGAAACTAGCTGATGACTCCTGAATACAAATCCATCCACTGAGCTAAAAATCAGTGTTTGGTGTCTGTGTACCTGCTAAGAATTGATTCCTCTTTTCTACAGAAAATTGATTGTGCTTGCGCCTAGTGTTTTTGAAGTTTCAATACTAATGAAACTATTGGTCGGAGGCCAAGTGGGAGCCTGCAATTTGCATTCGTTAAATTTAACTTTGCACAATTAGGAGTTTGGATACTGTTTGGCCTGTGCATTAGAAAAGAGCAAAACTAACCCACAGACCCAAAAGTGCTATTCCAAGAGCAACTGGACTTTCCTTGTTTTTCCTTAAAGACGCTTCACTTCTCATACAAGAACTAAAAAAGCTTCTTGGGATGAGAAGCAAAATGTCTTCAAGGGATAACAAAGAAAATCCCGCTGTCTTTGGAAAAGCAGCTCTTGGACAACCATAACCTGGATGACTGAGAATCTCCAAAAACATCTAGCTCACAAACAGTATCTAGAGCAAGTGTCTCCAACCTTGGCAACTTTAAGCCTGGCGGACTTCAAGTCCCAGAATTCCCCAGCCAGCTGAAGTTGAAGTCTGCCAGGCTTAAAGTTGCCAAGGTTGGAGAC
>WNWU01000054.1:6044312-6121513 GCA_012654045.1 Ptyas mucosa
GTCTCCAACCTTGGCAACTTTAAGCCTGGCAGACTTCAACTTCAGCTGGCTGGGGAATTCTGGGACTTGAAGTCCGCCAGGCTTAAAGTTGCCAAGGTTGGAGACTCCTGATCTAGAGAGATCACAATATTCTGTTTCCTTGGCAGAGGGAACATTATCATCTTCATCCATATTCTAACTCCATTCCCACACTGCTGGTCCATTACATCTTACTTCAAAATGTGAAGAGCTGTTCAACAGTCTCACTAAATAATTATTTTTTTAGACCGAAAATAATTATTTCTTTCAATCAGTCTGGTTTTAAATTCCACATATCAGATTAAAGCCAAAGCCAAACTACTTTACAATTTAGTGGAACGTCCCCAAACTCTTCAGCCCTTTTCATGAAATTGCATATAGTTCATCAACCTCCAATCATTTATATGAAAATAATTTAATAAATACTACTAAATACTAATACTAATAAGTACTACAAATAACATCAGCTAGTCCCATTGATGCTTAGGGGTTTGGAGAAGCTTCGCTTAGCATAACAAGTGAATCTAGGCTCTGTCTCCATTCATATGAAATGCTAAGAATGTATATTTGGATGTTTGAATTTATAAAAATCAGTTCTTTGGATCAATTCTTCTTTGGATACATCCGCTAGAAAGAATGTTTTTGTTGTATTTTATTAGTACAGTTAACTGTAGTTGTCCTTAATTATTCTTTACTTTTTTTGAGTCCATCATCACTTCAAACAATTATTAAGTGACCAGTTGTAATTCGAGGACTATCTGCACACCCAGCAATGCATTTTTCTTTTTACAGTTGAGACACCTGTTTAGCTAATATATATGCTCAAACTCCTGATTGCACTCCAAACAAGTGTAATTTTAAAGACATATAACCCAGTGGTGGGTTGCTACCGGTTTGCCCCGGATCAGGCAAACCGGTAGCAGCGATGGTGGGAGGCTCTGCCTACCCGCCCAGACATCTCTGTGCATGCGCAGAAACTTCTATGCATGCGCAGAAGCATCGTGCACCCACACGAGCACATGCACACCCACAAACAAACCAGTAGCGGCTGAAATTGAAACCCACTACTGATATAACCCAAGCTACACAGCAAGAAGCATAAAATAGAGAGGCAGCTGGTGATAGTGGTTGACAGTCCAGATAGAAAAAAAATTATTTAGAGTTTTAAATTTAAATCATAAATTTAGAGTTTTAATTTTAGGTTCAAGACCAAATTATTTAATTGTATTTTAATCAATCTTTAAAATATTTGTATTATATGTATTTTATCATTTGACTGTACACTGCCCTGAGTCCCCCGGGAGTAGAGCGGTATATAAATATAATAAATAAATAAAATAAATAAATAAATAGAAACAGAGAGACCATGAGTTCTAGTCCTGCCTTAGGCACAAAGCCAGCTAGGTGACTTTGGGCTAGTTTTCTCTCTGAGTCCTATGAAGGAGGCAAGGGCAAACCACTTCTGAAATTTTGTCAAGAAAACTAGAGAGACCTGTCCAGGCAGTTGCCAGGAGTCAACATTGATTCAAAGGCACCAGCACAAATTAAAAAAAGAACCCTGAAGTTTACTGGCCTGTGTTTCCTGGGCACTACTGCTCAAAACAAGTTTATGACATGGTATTTATTCTGCAAACAAGACTTTTCCTTATTTCAGTGCCACTATGATTGTGTGATCCTCTCCCTTCTTCACAGTTGCATTTTCCTATGTTTAAAATCATTTTCAAGGCCAGCTGGCCATAGGATACAATCAGCTTTTGCACATAAAAAAAAAAGTTTATGTTTAACAGTACACTTCTTTCCAGGGGTGAAATCCAACAGGTTCTGACAGGTTCTGGAGAACCGGTATCGGAAATTTCGAGCAGTTCGGAGAACCGGCAAATACCACCTCTGGCTGGCCCCAGAGTGGGGTGGGGATGGAGATTTTGCAATATCCTTCCCCTGCCACGCCCACCAAGCCACACCATGCCCACCAAGCCATGCTCACAGAACCAGTAGTAAAAAAATTTGATTTCACCATTGCTTCCTTCTCTAGGGAATGAGAGTGTGCAAGCATAATGCAGTTCTATTAATATGGGGCAAACACATTTTTCCCTCTGATAAACTCCAGGCCACTGACAGAGCAGATAAAGGGAAGGAAGAGGCCCAATTTGCTGAAAATTGGGAGCATCCGGGAAATATACAGGAGGATTCTAGATTGTCTCTTTCCTATATTCATTTAGCAAACCCATGGCTGGGAACTGAATGTTTACAATGCATACAGCGCTGCTCTTGATGGAACATATTTATATCCAGTAGCGTGCAAAACATTTTAAATGTAAACTGTTTTGTATTAAAACATGCCATTTTGAGTCCCAAACAATTATTTCAAGTACTAATACAGCTGTTTTACATTAGACCCAGACGGTGCCAATCGCTTTCCCAATGTGTCAAATGGGAAGCAGCCCTGATTTGAGCTGAACGCATTTTCAAAATGATTGAAGCAGACCTCTTAGATATGGATCAGAAAGGGACATTTTGAATTTCGTGTTTTTCACAAACTTCTTTAATTAAAGCAATTGCCCCTGGCTAGCAAAATTCCCTCCAAGCCATGTTAAACATTTTAGAAAAATGAAGCCTGAGCTCAGAAATGATTAAATAAAAGTCATTGAATAGCTATAGGAAAAGAGTGATATGTTTGGTGGTTCTGGAAAAAGAATTAAAATTTTATTTATTGATTTTTTTTTCATATTTTTTCAAACTGACTTTTAAGCCTGTCCTTTCTCGCTTAAAAGATATCCATATATATCATTAAATTATTGCTATAAATTATAAAATTTTAATTTAATTCTGTGCATATTCAGGCATCTATACTGGTAGAGTCAAAAATTCTGCAATAATTTACAGTCTGTGGCTATAAATATTTTGGGTGGGAACTTGGACTATCTACTCACATATAAAATTCTATACTCTGTTATTTCCTGTCCTCACTCTGGCAGCAACAGTAAAACTAGTAAAATCAGACTATTCCTCTGATGCAATTGTAGTTCTCTTTTCTGTTTGTCTTTTATTAAAATGTTATATTTGGTCTTTTCTTGTCTTTGTCCTTGGTTGGGCAAACAGGTTTCAAAGAAGGACAGCTTGAGTAAATAAAACAAAAATTCTTTGTGTAAATCCTCTTGCACAGTGCAATGTACAATATTCATTACTTCCTGAATGTCCTATTCCTATTGCTCTTTCTTTCTTTGTTCTGCTGCTCTTCTCTGATGGCTTCTCTTCTGCTTTAATATTTTACTATCTTTATCAATTATTTTTTCTTCAATATGGCCCAATATTGGAACTTTAGTGTGGAGCCCGTGGAGCAGAAGGAATGTTAGTTAATAGGTAGAAATGGGGTAAGCAACCAACAAGGAAATTATAACAGAATAATAGGGTAATCTATTTATCAGACAAATAAAGATGGCTTAACACTGACTATCAAATACTATAGATAGGACACAACAGGAGAGTTCTGGTTATCATTTTTTTGGAAACAGGATACTGAATCATAAGTCTTGTTGATTTGATACTGATGACTTTTATTAAAAGTGCCATCAAAATCACCTGCCCCTAGAACTGTAGCTGCAGAAATCCAAATGATCTATGGGTTCCCTCTTTATTGCCCTCTCGTGTTCCTCCGGGGATTTGCAGGTGAGTATTTTCTCGCCGAGTTACTGTATTACACAGAAACAGCCTTACTCAGACATGTCATACTCTAAATCGGACAGGAAAACTTTTCACACAACCCTCCCCACCCCCCACCCCCGATCTGATGCTGATCAAAGATGAAGGGTGTTGCAATCTCCTGCCTACGGGGGGACCACCGACTCGGAGGAAACTCCTTGGTAGGCATCGATCAAATATTGCAAATTCCTCCAGACCCTTTCTTTAAAATAATATTGCCCTCTCGCTACCGTGAAGAGTAGCGCCTACCTCCACCTCATCCTGCCTCTCCCTCCGGGACATGGTGCTGAAGGCGAGGGCCAGTTCCTTCTCCAGCTTGAGGTCGGTGCTCCGTCCCACTTGGGCAACGGAGGGCGGCACAGGAAGCCCTCCAGGCCAAGTCCAGCCCAGCTCAACCCAGACTGCCGCTGCTTTCACTTTCAATCCGCTCAAAACAAGGGGTCCGCCCGGATGTTTAGTTTAACCGGACTTCCTTTTTCTTTCCGGCGAGAAAATTCGCCATAGCGACGGCTGGTCTAGAGACGCGGTTCGGAAAGTCACTTTTCATTCGGAAACCTCCCCAAAAACCAGTTTTGCCATTTATTTGCTTGCCATTGGCAATTTCATCCCAAGGCATGGGGGGATTGCTAGCGAACCGGCATTCAGCAGGTGCTCCCTCTCCTCCTGGCTCTTCTGAAACTTTACGCTTAGAAAGTTGGATTGGCGTTTGTCCCGTTGACTCGGGAGAGCGGATCTCCGTGCGTGTGAGTGTGTTTTGAGGTGCGAAGGTAACGATCGGTGTTTCCGTACAATCACCTTTCTATGGCGATTTTCTGTGAACATAGTATACTTAGACTTCAGTAGGACATTTGACAAAGTACAGGTAGCCTTTGGCTTGCAACCTCAATTGAGCCCAAAATTTCTGTGACTAAATCAGACATTAAGTGAGTTTTGCCCTATTTTACGACCTTTCTTGCCATGATTGTTAAGTGAATCACTGCAGTTGTTAAATTAGTAACACATTTTTAAGTGAATCTGGCTTCCCCATTGACTTTGTTGATCGGAAAGTACAAACATTGATCACATGACCCCAGGTCACTGCAACCCTCATAAATATAAGTCAGTTGCCAAGCATCTGAATTTTGATCATGTGACCAGTGATGCTGCAACAGTTGTGTGAAAAATGGTCATTGTCACTTATTTCAGTGCTGTTGTAACTTTGGACGGTCACTAAATGAATTGTTGTAAGTCGAGGACTACCTGTACCAATGTTACCTCCATTTTATGAAAATTCTCGTTAAGATTATAATTCTATGTACCTTTCAACCCTTTCTTCCACATACTCTCCTAGTGATTCAACTGTTTATTATATCCAAAAATGTTCTGCTCCTTTTATCATACAATCTTTAATGTTTTGTCTTCTGTTTCCGTTTACAATAAAGGTTTGTACAACTAGCAATAATATGATCATCATTTGTACAGAGCTCTACAGCAAATTCAGTTTTACCACTTTCAAATTCATAAGCCTTCTCATTCAATTTAAATACTTTCATTAGCTCAGCATAGGGAAACCAATTCCATGTAAAACATTCAAGTTCCAAGTTTTTTCTTGTTTTTCAATTAAATTCTCCTTGAGAATTTTCAGCAAATCAGCATAGATAAACCATTTTTGTTTAACCATCATTTCTTTTTTAAAAAGTGGACAACCAGAAAGGGATTTTAAGAGATAATTTTGCCTTAAACCTATTCCAAATTCTCAGTATGGCGCATCTAATAAAATGTTTTTTAAAATCTACATTCACCTTAACTTTGTCGTACCACAAATAATCATGCCATCCCAATCTTAAATCGTGATCTTCCAATTTCAATAACCTCCTATTTCACCCATTCTTTCATCTAAACTAAGCAACCATCTGCAAAGTACAATATCGGATTTGGTAATTCTAACTCCCTCTTTCTTTAGTATCCTGCAGGACTATGTATTTAATTCCTCGTTTCTTAATTCTCAGGATTTAATACCCCGAATCACTTTATCTCTTCTTGATTTTTTAAAAACCTCCATTCTCCCTTTTATATTTTTCCTAACATACCAACTGTCACACCAATATAACAAAATGGGTAGAGAAATGTGTTCTGGTGGTCCGCAAGAAAATGTTGGTGGTCAGCAGAAAAATTATTTGCACTTTTTATATTGCACTAAATACTATTTATCTTTTAAAAAAATAATATTAGTAATTCTGAGGTCCAAAAGGTTGGCGACCCCTGTTTTAGACCACATATTTTACCAGAATTTGCATATTTTAATTTTTCCTCTTGCATTTCTCCATCTTTAGTAACTATTCTAACAAGGTAGCTCAATTCATCTCCATTCTCTGTACAACTCCCAATAATTCACTTCCTTTTGTCTGTCAAACTACCTTGCATTTTTCATGGATTAAGAGGGCCATAATCTGATCTAGAAGAATTTTTTATGTACAACAAACATTCCTTATATATTTCTCCATAAATATATTACTTATTTAATATATTCAAGGGGACATAATATATATTATTATATTATATATTCAAGGGGACATCAACCATCCTCGTCTTAGTCTCTGCTCATTGAAATTTGCATTCCATTTATTCTCATGCATACATTGCTTTTATCATAAATAGTTCTGTGGTTGGATAAGCAACAGTTTAGCTCACAGAAAGAATGTGGGTAGGGCAAACATCTCTGAAGGGACCTTCCTTAGTTTCAAGGGCTGAAAAAGTGATGGGCAGAAATATACTTTCAGGCTTGCAAGCTTCTGTTAATGTAAACCTTTGGGCTGTAAAGGGTTTGCAGGCTTGCAATGGTTCAGCCTTGCAAGTTTCTGTTAATATAAACCTTGCAATAAAGTTAGTGCTAGTATTTTGGGGTGTGTTTCTTGTATGGACCGCCTTGTAAAGGTTAGGTTATGCTTAGGGTTTGAGATATGCCAAAAAGAACCTTTAAATAGTGCAATCACAGCATCCAGGTATGGTTTTGAACAAACTGATATTTGAACTTCATCTTTTTGAAATTGAAATTCAGAGACATTTTGGAGTCAGTAACCCATCATAATTCTGAAGGATTCTTTTTTTTTATTGAAAAAGTTTTAAAAGTTTTACATACATTTTCTCCCCCCTCCCCAACCACCCCCCCGACTTCCCAGAGCAAATACAAAATATAAAATACAGCTTAAATCCCCTAAATTGAACTCCATCTCTCACTTATCATAATCATTAAACAAATGGATAAAAGGAAAGCAAGTCTTCTTTCTTCTTATTCCATCTAATTTAACAGAATTAGTATCCATTTATAGTTGCAGCAGTTAATAAAACAGTAAAATATTACCTATTCAAACCTATAATTACTCAATTTAACTAATACACACTTAGCAGATTATTAGATCTATACAGTTTAACAAGATATTTTATAACTTCTTTCATTGAAAACAAAAAAAAACCTCATTCAAAAACCCCAAATTTAAAATAAAATATTATATAAACTCTTCCGTCCTCCACTTTTAAACCATCAAGGTCCAATTATAGTCAAAGCACTTTAAAAAAAACATTTTCTAACTAAAAAATAATAATCAAACCTCTTATTAATTTATCAGTACATATTAACAAATCAACTAAAAACATCATTTAATAGCTATATCAAACATTTAAATTCTTCATACTAGATTAAACCAGTTGTTAATCTTATCTTCACATCTTCCAACAGCATGTAGAATGTCTTCATTTGCGTCTACCCACCTAAATAAAAATTGCTTTTTTATATACCCCCCCGAGTGACTTTGTAATTGTATTTCAAATAATATCCATCAAATCCAGCCAAAAATTAGATTAATAAGTTCATCAGACGTATTAGGGAAATCACCAGATCAACTGCAATTGCCCTAGGCCCATAGTCCTTTTGCCTTATATTTATTACCTTCAAACAGAAAACTCCAATTTACTATATTCAATAAAACTTCTGCAATTACAATTAAGTCCAAATTTATTACAGTCCTTAATAAAATATTCCAAATCACTCAGGTCAAGGCTTATTTCACAACCCAACACACCAGCATTGCAGTGATCTGTTTATTCTTCTCAAAATATTCCAATACAGCTGTAGGTTACCTCCTCATCATCGCTCATCGCTTAGTTAACTGGCATTAAGCTGTTGGATGTTTTCTTCCAAAAGTTCAAAATCTTTAAACACTTAAACAATACTTTTTAAGGACCATCATCTCATCAAGCAGGGTTATTTTCCTTGTCTCCACTCTTTCTTCTTCTCCTTTTTACGAACTCTTTTCTTAACTTTAATTCCTCTGCCTTTTTTAACTCCAATATAATCTTGTATTTTTTGGGATTGCATATTATAAAATTTTTGTAAAAAGCATAACTTCTTCTGAAAACAGCTCTTTAAGTGCAGGTTGGACTTTGTAACAAAAAATTCGTATAGCCAAAGTCTCATCAGCTCCCAAAATTTCTTGCTCCTTATTCTGCAAAGCATCCATCTTTCTCTCCAAAAGTACTGTAGCCTGTTGTTTTTTTTCCCTTCTCCCAGCTCTTCAATCAATCCCCCACTGCTAGATTGCAACTCAGTATTTCCATGTATTTCATTGTTTCCAGCTTGAGAAGCTTGAAATATAGTATCAATTTTTTCCAATAAAGCAGAGGTAATTGAGCTCCAAGCTTCCTCAAAATCAGACCATATCTGAGGGTTAATTAACCCTTCTTTGCTTTCTTTGCTTTCAAAAAGACCAGCCATCTTGCCCCCCTTCTTCTTTCCCTTCCAAAAGGACGGGGGGGGGAGTATCAAAAAGAAAAAACGACCCTTTGCAATTTGTAATTTATATTACTGCTTCAATTATTATAATTACTTCCTTTCTTGGTTCATCCACTTTTCAGAAAAGAGTTTTACGTTTCAAACAGGGGCTTGTCAATAATTGCTTTTAACTTTCACTTCTTCACGCCCCGTTGAAACTCAAACGCCATCTTGCTTTCACTTTCTCTGCTTAAAGAAAATCTTTTAAAGAAGGTAAATCTTTGGAGTTAAAAAAAAGAAAATACTTGCTGTTTTATTCTTGCTGCTTATGCTCCGCCAGCTCGATTCAAAAAGTATTTATTTAAAGTTGGTTGCTGGGATGGTCACGACATCTAGCTCTGCAAAGCAGAGACATCCAGGGTCCGGAGTACTGACAGGCTTAGCAGGGAGCTCTCATCTTCGAGCGCCAGATTATGGGTAAAATCTGGCACTCTTAGGGAGCTCTACCCCACCCGTCTACTCACTTTCCCCCCTCTTACCAGGAGGAAAGTTTCCAAACCGCAAGACAGCTGATAGTCGCTGTTCTTGCGGTTCTACGGAGCCCTGGGTTGGCGCTTCAAAAAGAAGCATCCGGCGATGTCGCGATCCCACCGGAAGTCTAATTCTGAAGGATTCTTGATCTAGTATAAACGTGATTAATAGTGACAAATATTTTATTTATTTATTTATTTTATTTTGATTTATATGCCACCTTTCTCCGGAGACTCAGGGCGGCTTACAATACATTAAGTAATAGCCTTCATACTTTTGTAAATTTTACACAAAGTCGGCTTATTGCCCCCACAAACCGGGTCCTCATTTTACCTACCTTAGAAAGGATGGAAGGCTGAGTGAACCTTGAGCCTGGTGACTGAAAAGGTACATAATTTTTGGCTGTATACTAATAGCCCTGCCTGGAACTCTATCATAAGGTGACTATAATGAAACTTATGGATGTGGGATAGTAGTTTGCCAATCCTGAAAAGCTATACAGGATACAGTCTGGTTAGAACATAGATGAGAAACCATGAGCAAAGCCTGTGGACCAGACTTCGAAATTACAATCGCATCTCAGAAAACTATAGTGGCAAGCTACTTCTGCCCCGTGCAAAGAAAACAAGACGAATTGTGTCATTAACATTCCTTACAGGAATAGAAATCTCCGTCTTTGACGTTTTTACGCCAAATGATATTCCACATTACCCTCGGTAAATTCATATCGCGATAATTGCGCTCTAGATTAAGGGAGGGGGGGGAAGCAAATTTTAGTTCATTGTCTTGGAACGCCCCCTTCCACGCTGCCCCTGGTTGCAGTTTAAAAGTGAACCTCGGAAAGCGTCCTCCCTCGACGTCTCGCGAGATTTTTCCTCGGCTAGAGAACAACCCGCGGGCGAGTGAAGGCGGAATGCGTGCCAGCTCTTCCCCCGCCCTTAGGTTGGGGACAACCCCCGCCCTGCCCGAGCGTAGCTTGGCGAACGGGTTTTTTTTTTCCCTGCCTCAGTTCTCGCGGGGAAAGAAGCTTCTGCTGTGGAGCCATCATGGCGGCGGTGGCCGGTTCTCCCTCTGCCATCCTCCCTTCGTTGGCGACAGCCACCGCTCCAAGTCCCGCCGCTCTGCCGCCCGGGCCGCCCGGTTATCGGCCGTTTGAGCCTGAGGCGCTGGGTCTGAGCCCGGGCTGGAGGCTCACTAGCTACGGGGAGCTGCGCGGATGAGGCTGCAAAGTCCCCCAGGAGACGCTGCTCAGACTCCTGGAGGGACTTAGCACTTCCCATGCTGGGTTGGCCGGGGCCGGGGATACGGGGGCTGCCGGGAGTCCTCCTCCCACCCTCGGTAAGGCTCGGCGGGGAAAGCGCCGAACGCGGCCTTTTAGGTGCTACCACGCGGGGATGTTTCAAAACTGATGGGAGCGCTAGTAGTGAACGATGGAATGAGGGGCTAGGAGGGGGCGATACTGTGCCGTGGGTGACGCCTGGGCTACAGATCGAATGGGTGCGCTGTTTTAAAACTTTTTTATTTCACATAAACTCTGGAAGTGATTTTAAATAAACCGCATGCGCTCGATTTTAGTTTTTCCCTTCCCCACATAATCTTAACACGTGGATAATATGCCACTTTCTGTTAAATAAAAATCTCCCTTGATTTGAACTTTGTCCGAAGTCCTGGACACTTTGTGGACAATTCAGTCTTGCAGAAATGATTTTGCCGTTGGACTTTGGGACTGTTTTTAACTTTAGCCTACTGGAGGTTACAAAATTCACTCTTAACATGGGGCATGGCTCTCGACTGTGAAATGTTAACCCCTTTTTGCTGCTTGTCCATTCTGTAACCTAGACACTGCCTCATCACATTCCCTATTTTATTGCATATGTACTGAAAAATGAAGATACAGACTATCAACTTCCAAGTAATTGCTTGAATTGGAAATAATTCTAAACGTTCAAGAACGCTGTGATCCCTCTTCTCTACAGGCATTGGAATGGACTCCTGTGTGATTCCTTTGAGGCATGGGGGTCTATCCCTGGTGCAGACTACAGACTTTTTTTACCCCCTAGTAGAAGATCCTTATATGATGGTGAGTTGGCATGCTGGTGAGAAGATGGAGGAAGTATTGGTCAATTTAGAAAGGATTGAGCTATGTCATTGAAGTTAGGTTTCCTCCTCAGCTGATTATACTAGTTGCCTTGCCCTTCTTGCTCCGTTCTAGTCCTTTCATTATTCTGATTTAGGGCCGCATTGCTTGTGCTAATGTGCTGAGTGACCTTTATGCCATGGGCATCACAGAATGTGACAACATGCTTATGCTGCTGAGTGTGAGCCAGAAAATGACTGAGGAGGTGAGAAACATTTTATTTCTTAAAATAATTTGAATATGTTTTTAATAATGCTGATTGGGTTCAATGCAACAACTCAAGCTGTAATACGGTTCAGAGATTTTTGTCTTAAAATGTGCAAACCAGAACTAGCCCCTTGAATGAGTAAAGGAAACACTGAGTGTTAGCCTGTCCCCAATTTATTGTTTTTAGGGTTAGGGTAGTTATGTTCCTACACATTGAATTTTTTTGAATCAAAAGATGGAATTAAACAGTTTTTAAAAATCATTAATTACTTTCATCATTCACAATTCAGACATTTAATAATTAGGCATATTAATTTATAATTACAAGTAGTTTTGTTTCATAATATACTAAGTCATCATTTGTTTAAATAAAGCTTCAGTGAATAGACAATAATTTCATTCACCTACAGTAGCATAATTAACCAAAACATTGTCTTAGTTGGTTTTTTAATTTACTATGTGCTGCTTAGTTCCCACAGGTTTTTAACAGCTTACATCTACCAACATAAGTTACAAATAGTAAAAAAAAAATTCCCATTATAATTTTAGTGCAGAAGATTCCATATTCAATCCTTGCACCCCACTTAATTGGATCCAGTAGCAGATGATCCTTGTCTGATGGTTACAAATGGTTCTTAAATCCTTTTTTTCATTTGTCTCTAGGAGCGGGAAAAAATAATGCCTCTGCTAATCAAGGGTTTCCGGGATGCAGCAGAGGATGGTGGCACTTCAGTAACTGGTGGGCAGACTGTTTTGAATCCTTGGATTATTGTTGGTGGGGTTGCAACAGTTGTTTGTCAGCCCAATGAATTTATTATGTGAGTATTGAACTCTTACTAGCAAGTAGGAATTTGAAAAAGTAGGGTACAACATTTCAGATATGTGTATAGATCAGCTCAACATGTTGCATAATTGCTATGAGAATGCTTGTTACTAACTCAGTTCAAAACTTTAGAAAAGTGATTAGTAAATTGAACTGTATCTTTTTATGTAGTTTAATAAATTTAAGTTACGGGATTATTTTAAAAGAATTAGATAAACTTGAATAGAATTCAAAGCAAGTAAATATTATGTTTGAAGCTAAACTATATTAATAGTTGTGCTGTTGTGTGGGACACCAAATCATGTACAAAATGAGACTCCAGTGAATCAATGCAAGCACTTTATGTAGTAATACTGAAGTTAACAAGATTTATCAGAACGGGAAGTTCCTTCTGAATTATTTGTAATATCCATCCCCTCTCAAATTCCTGCAAATTTTTACTTGATACGTGAATTAGAACTAGAGATGCAAAAAACAGCATGCTTATTTGCAGAATCCTCCAGTATTTCTTGGAAGTTTCATTTCTCCAATGGAATAAGGCAGTGATGGCTAACCTTTTTGCCATCGCGTGCCAAAAGCACAGGGAGCGTGGGGGGTCACTCGTGCATGTGCCCACACCCATAATTCAATGCCCCCGTGCCCCGCCCGCCCGCACATGCGTGCCCCACACTCCCCTCGCTTTTGGCACACGGTGGCAAAAAGGTTACTGTGGACCTGGTAGACCTGTTTTTCACCCTCCCCGGGCTCCAGAGGCTTTCTTTGAGCCTGGGGAGGGTGAAAACCGCCTTCCACACACCCCTAGAGGCCCTCCAGAGGCCCCTCTGCTAGGCCCGGAAGGCCCAAAAATCAGCTGGCCGGTGCGCACATGTGTGCTGCAGCTGAGCTAGGGCAACACTCGTGTGCCCACAGATATGGCTCTGCGTGCCACAGGTTCGCCATCACGGGAATAAGGTAATAGGGGAGAGGGTGTCATCCATTTCCAGAGATACATATTCCAAAATGAAAGTGATTTGGAATATTCTGGACATAAACAGAAATGCACTTTTTCCAAATCTCAGATCTAGGGAAAAAGCGGAATATTCTTCAAACAGACTACAGATAGTCTGCTATCCAGCAGCTCCATTGCAAAGCTATGAAGTCACCAAGTGAAATATTATGTGATCTCACTGGACTTACAAGCTCACTTCAGCTTCCATCATTAACCAAGGCATCATATGACAGCAACTTGTGATTTCACTTCGGTGTTCTCCATAGATTCTACTTGTTGGAAGGCAGTTATGAAGCATGTAAATGGTAATCACATGACCATGGGCTATTGCAATGATTATAAATATGCATCAGTTGCAAGTATCTGAATGGCAGTCATGTGACCACAAAATATTGTGAGGTCATAAATGTTCAAAGTTCAAAATTCAAAGCCTTTATTGTCATTGTACATCATGTATACAACAAAATTGCTTTAGCCTCTACTGGAGCAGTCCATACAAGACAACATGAATAATATAAGTGGATTGGTTGCAAACTGGTTTTTTTTTTCTTCAGCTGTTGTAATTTCAAACAGTTGTTAGACAAGGCAGTTGGTAAGCAAGGACTACCTGTATACAATTTAGAATCAATATTCTAAATATTTTAAATCAGCTTAAACTTTGAGAATGCTAATTCAGAGGGTTTATATCTTATGTTGAGATTGTACTTGTGTAAAGTGCATTTGCCTAGTTATCACCCTGCCTCATGTTGAAGATGCTTTCATATTTAATATGGAAGGTTCTAAAAATGGGTGTCATAAGGATCTTCAGCAGACTGAGAGATGGTTAGAATTCAAGTAGAAAAAGACTAGCAGTTATTCTAATGACACACAGCAAGCAAACAATGATAAGCCTATTATGTGATGTTGAAGGTGGCACAGATCATTTTGCCAACAGTATCTGGATTCATACATTGCATTAAACAAATCCATGCATGTTGATACAAATGGATCAGTTTATATACCATTCCAGGCCAAAACAGTTGCACCCAGTTTTCCCAGAGTCATCCAGGAATGTTTTACAAATTATTTGCACCCACCTGCAGTTTGGCTCACTAGAATATGTTACAGCTGATTTCTAATCTGTTGATACAGAAAGGTGATTAGGATACTTTTATTCTGTTTGTTGGATGACCTTTGGTTACTCCTAAAGAAATGAAGATGCTTGATCAATTCTGGGAATATCGCTTATAGGATTTTCTAAAGTTGGGGATTTTTAAAGCACCAACTGTGGAGGCTAGTTACAAGAGCAATTTAAAATTCTATTTTTTTATTCCCAAAGCTAAATCTATAGAATGCTGTTGAACATTCTTGTTATTACTGTGGGTATGGCCATGCTGAACAGAAATGCAAGTAAACAGAACTGTCAAGTCCAGGGAGATGTGATGCCATGCCTTATAACCGTGTAACTTAGTGAAGTTCCCAATCCCAGTTATTGTCAGTGAGGACTACTGTATTTTTTTTCTTTTGAACTTGTATTTTTTTGATTCAGTGTAAAATATTAAGATTTGCAGGTTATAGATTAAGACAGAAAATAATAAGGCAAGACCTTTTTTTTAAAAAAAAAAGTTGGATTCTTATTCCTTTGATTCTAGGCCAGACAGTGCAGTTCCAGGAGATGTCCTTGTGCTTACCAAGCCTCTGGGGACTCAAGTGGCTGTAAATGCTCACCAGTGGTTAGATAATGTAAGTATTTCTCCATGGGGAAATGGGCATATCTGTGTTTATGTATACCAATAGAAAATTAACCGCACTCCCATACAGACAGAAAAGTACAAAACACTTTCTGAGAATAGGTTCCAAATTGCAAGGCGACTTTAGAACACTGTATTCCCAACAAAATCTATCAATTACAGGACATGAAGGTGGTAAATAGCAGGGGAAATTGTTTTTTTTATCCCAACTATGTTTGTTTGTATCAAAGACCGAAAGAGTTTTGATTGATGTCATGATGAACTGGCAGATATTTTTTCTTCTGCTAGGGAAGAGTGAAACCTTAGAGCCATTTCAAATGCTTGTATTATTCTTCCAGCCAGAGCGGTGGAATAAGATTAAGCTGGTGGTCTCCAAAGAAGATGTTGAATTGGCCTACCAGGAAGCCATGTTTAGTATGGCCATGCTGAACAGAACAGGTACGGACCTAAATACTGGTTTGGATCTTTACTCAGTTTGCAACACAAGGTTGCCTTGGCTCTCTACATATTTAAACATCTTACCTCTGTTCTTTAAAGGGGTACAGAAGAGTATGGTCAGATAACCTCTAGTACAAGAGCGGTTTTATTTTCAGATAGCATTCAAACGTATCTCCCTACAAAAACCTATTTAGGGAAACAGGTAAAAACATGACATTAAAGTATTTCATGTACTATGGCAAGATATTTTGAGCATGATTGATACTGACTTGCAAAACCACCAAACTAAGTATGTGAAATGATCGCAAGGTTTTCGCCACACAATTGGTAACATTGCTGGAATTGTAAAATTACAGTTCATTGGCTTATAGAGGCAAAATTAAAATTGAGCTGCAATTAGATTAATATGCTATCAGAGGTAGAATAGCTAGACATGTACAAAATTGTTTTTATTGGGAGCTTCCTAATATATAACAGCTATAAATCCACCTATTATGTAAATTAATTGCTGTATCCTTCTGGGCATACATTGCTGCCACCAACTTCAGATGCCTATTAAAAATCAGCACTAGATAATAAATGATTGATTCTTGCTGTTTTAGTTATAGGACAGATAGCAGTTAGATAAGAGCTACCTTATACAGGCTTAACTGCTATTTTGTTATCACTTATGCCATATTTGTTCCTTCTCTCCAGCTGCCAGTTTGATGCATACTTTCAATGCCCATGCTGCCACAGACATTACAGGATTTGGGATTCTGGGCCACGCACAGAACTTGGCCAAGCAGCAGCGTAGCGAGGTATCATTTGTCATTCATAATCTACCCATCATTGCCAAGATGGCTGCTATTAGTAAAGCATGTGGCAACCGGTCCAGGCTCCTCCAAGGGACTTCTCCAGAGACTTCTGGTAAGTTGGATAAACTAGGCAAGGAATAAGCAAAATGTAGACCTGGATTCTGTGGAACAGCTTTAAATGACTTGTAGATTAGCAACAATTGCAGATTCCCAAACATAACAAAATTACTTCCACAGTCTACCCACAACTGCTGAAATTTAAACAAAACAAAGCAGTGTTGGAGTAATTAGGGACGGTTTTTGTGTGGAAAAACTGAGCTTTGTGAAATCTTATCTGTCTTGTGTAGCATTAATTTAGTGGATTGTAAGAGTTTAGGTTAATCTGTGGCTACAGAGGGATGGGGAACTATCATTTTTTTTTATGATTATAATTTGCTGTCTTTCTGTTACAAGGAGGGCTGCTGATTTGTCTACCCCGGGAGCAAGCGGCCCGCTTCTGTGCTGAAATAAAGTCACCTAAATATGGAGAAGGACACCAAGCCTGGATCATTGGCATTGTGGAGAAGGGCAACCAGACAGCTCGTATCATTGATAAACCTCGTATTATTGAAGTCACCCCACGGGGAGCCAGTGCTTCCCCTCAGGATAACAATTCTAGTGCTAGCCCTGAAGTTGCCTCATGAGAAGGGAAAATGATTTCTCCCCACTGTCAGCTCTGCAGTTGAAAAGGGCAACACTCTGAAGTCCTGGGTCAGTGTACAGTCTTAAAGTTTCTACAGCACAAATTGCCCAGAACTTATCTCCTTATTGGTTGATGGCTGATTCCTCCCTGCTATCTGAGATTATTAGTTTTGAAGTCATCTCCTGCAAGCAGGTAAATTGCTAGCATGGTGGATATGGAGAATATGGTAATTCAAATTATTTATTGGAATAATTCTGCCTATTGAGCTCTCCCAACTTTTGGTCAGACTGAGCAGCTGATCCAAAAGAAGGGTGGGTGATTTAAAAAGCCATTTGGCTGAGTTTTGAGGTCTCCTCTTCATGAAGCATCTCCCTGAAAACCTTACAAGGTCTTGGAGGAGCGGAGGAATCTTAGAGGAGCAGTGCCAAGCTCAGCTTCATGGATTGTTGCTTTGGTTGTAAATTATGGGTGATTGCGTTAATAAAAAGTTGATTTCTAAAGGATGGAGTGGTAACACATTATTGACCTAGAAGGGAGGTATCAGATGTAAGTAGGAAAATCACTGATTATCTTCATTGTTGCTTTAATTGACTTAAGGTGAAAGAGTCATACAATACCTTTTCAGCCTAAAGATTGGTTGCAAGGAATTTCATTTGGACGGCCTCTTAGAAAGCAGAAGAAAACAACCCCTCTATCCTTTTTATTTTATAGATAAAATAATTACCTCATTATGGCTTGAGGAACTATTTAGGGCATTTAAAATCTTACTGGGATGTGGAACAAAGAGGAGCAGTAGTCTTTATAGGGAAGGAGAGAGGTTTTTTTTCATCACCCATGAAATGAGACAGATTAATAGGCATGTGATTTGTTATTCTGAGGGAATGACCTAATCCCTGGTATCCCTGATGCACACTGAATCAAAAGCACTTGGAAAGATTGTTTTACACAAACCTAGAATAGTGCAACCCTCTTCCTCCGTGGCTATAATAGCCAGGCTTGGGACAAGGTTAGCAGTAGGCTCAGCCATTATTAGAAGAGGAAGAATGACATACAGGGGAGCAGGAAGTAAAACAGTCCACACTTTTTGCTCCAGGATTGGCAGCTGAACTGCTGGTTCTGTTTAAAGCAATGCAAATGTACATCAGCCTGGAGTTTCCCCTTCTTCTTCACTGTCACTGGATACAATCCATGACATGGATCTGTAGGGTGTCCATGTCTGGAGCTTTATACTGGCATTTGGGACAATAGTGGATAGGCTGTTCTTCTAAAACATTTTGTCTTCGCCCTGTTACAAGCTGGGGATGGAATGGGGTGGTGCCCATCAAGAAAGCTGGAAAGGGAAGGAAGAGTAAGTTAGCAAATTGATCATACTGTATAATTGCTCCTTCTCTTACAGTAATGGCAGTGTTTAGTGAATTATGAAAAGGAGCATTATCTGGTAAAAATACAAGAAAAACACAGATATTAGTTCTACATTGAATTAATAGAGGCAGTGATTAACAGTCCAAAGATACAATCGCTACAATATACCATGCTGTAATGATAGAGAAGTGTATTTTTTATCTATCCTTTCTATGGAAAGGTTTTCTGACAAAAAACCCCAAATCTACTGGACTATATTAAGCAGCTAGCAACAGTTAACATGCAATATAAAGAAAACTACTTTTCAGAGAAGAAAACAATTTTAAAAGTTCAGGAAATTACAGGCCATTGTACTTTCCACTAGGAAATAAAAAATGGATTGCTAAATATACAGAAAATCCAGCTGATTCCGGCATTCAACATATTAATGTGATTTTTGATGCAAAAAGATTTATGATCTGTGTAGTAGAATGAAATTGTGCTAATAGAGTATCTGGAACAACTTGTTCCCTATCCAGGCTTGTCGAGCTCTCCGAGTGTGTCTGAGTTTTATACTGATTTTGATAGTCAGCATAAGAGGACCTTGAAGAAGTCCCACAAAAGGCTCTATCCAGTATAAATATAGACATAAAGAAAAGCGGATAGCCCATCTTAAGTAAATGATTAAGTAACAGCAAGCAAGAACTGGTCTAAATATTTAGTTAAGAAAAACAAATGGTTCCCCAAAGAACCTACTTGGAGCACAAATATTACTTTATTATTGTTCTTGGGTTGACCTTAAGCTTGTAAAATGGATGTGACTATAATATTGCTACACGGCTGGCCATAAAACACCCAAAAGCAAACTGGCCAGGATGGATTTTTACCATCCTCTTCAATACCCCAGAATACTTTCTACAATACAAGTTTACTTTTCTGTTCCTTTCAGGATAGCACTGCACACTTCCAAAGCTGCCCACAAAAACTGGGGCAGCAGACATGCAACAATTTTTTTCTCAAGATTGCCAGTAAGGCTCAAAGGTATTTGAAATAAAGATGATGTTTGGAGGCAAGTACTTCTCTTCAAAAGATAAAATCTTTAAAATACTAAAGGAAGCAGGAGCCTACTGGGTGCACAGGAGCACCACACTGCTTGACCTAATTTTCTGAAATTAAAGTTCGTAATCTAACAAGGTCTGTGGGGATATCAAATTAGAACAACACATCCTTCACTTAACGTTGAAAAGAGGGTTCTCTGGTGAACAAAGATGTGAAATTCTATATATGGAAGTGAGTTATATCTCATTTTCCACATAGGTCAAGTCCAAAGTGCCAATGACGAGAAAAATAATATCTCAATTAAATATTGTCTATGGCAAAAATTGAAAGCAAATCACATGCTATAGATCAGGAAAATAATTAAAAATGAAGCTACCAGAGTCTCGAATACCGACAATCATTTAAACAGTACTATTGCAAGAAGATTGAAATCAGATTGCAAAGGAAAGAAAAGAAATAGCAAGAGGTTTCAGTGCTGAAAACATTGCTGAAATTTAGCTGCAGAAGCTTCTATTTTCCATTTTTTAAATTTATTTTGCTTCCAATGAAAGCAAGAGAGTTTCTCCAAGATAGCTACTATTTTCATGCAAGTGGCAAAAAAAATGAACTACCTTAAGCAAAACTCTTGTTGCAAACCTAGTAGCAGCAAAAGATTTGTCTGCAGTAAACCCCAGTCTGAATTTCTTCAGTTTTATATTTGCCATATGCCCTCAAACTACTGAAATAACACCCAATTTTTCAGGAAATTTAACTTGATTTCCTTACAAAGTAGAACAATAGATTTGGACCTTTAAGTTGAAGAGAAAATGTAGGGCAAATTCAAGATTAATTATTTCATATAACAGTAAAAAGATGAAATACACAGCTCAAATATACTGCCCAAAGATCGGCTTTCTTTGATTCATAAGAGCATCTATTTCCTATGTTCAAATGTCATTTTGCCTACATTGCGAAGTGAAAAACATACATCCTTGCAGAAAGAAACAAGCATCTAAATCCTCCAGTCCCATCAGGTTGATTTTTCTGCAGGAATGATCATATAGCCCTTAAATCCTTTCTTGCATATGTCTCCCAGGAGCAGGAGCAGCAGTTTGGGACTGTATGATTGCCTTCTGCTACTCTAGCTGATCCTGCATTTGATTGGAAGAGTTGTGGCCATGTGCTGCATCTTCACTGCCAACGTGCTTGCAAAGCACCTTTTTTTTTTTGCCCTGTTTTATAATTATGCTAGCCTCTGAAATTAGTGGAGATTGTTGCAAAATAATCAAGTGCCAACACTTACTCGGCTGAGGAGGCGGACGCATTTCTGAATGGCGATTTCTCATCTCTTCCATCAGAGTCCTAGATAGACAAGAAAGAGCACCAGAATGGATTTCTCTAGGAAATGGTGGAGGAATAGTGAGCTGTATTCCCTCTGACTACAGACTCCAACAAAATATTACAGAAGTTAAACATGAGTTAGGGTAGAAAAATTCCAGATGCGTAAGGGTTTCTTACTTTCCATCCTCTAACCTACTCACCGGCTGACTCCTTCAGAGTCGGCTTTCAGCTTCTCATTCTCCCTCTGCAATTGGGCAACCTGCTCCAGCAGGGTCTCTCGTTGTTCGTGTAGCTTTTCACGTGCCTGGCGCTCTGCCAGGAAATCTGTCTTGTAGATATCGGCCTGAATGGAAAAGATAGGATAACACTCTTGGTGACACAATGATTAGAACTCCCATTTGCCAGGAGTTTGACAGGCTCAAGTTGGTAAAATGAGGGTCCAGATTGTTCGGAGCAATATGCTGTAAAGCACTGTGGAGTGGCACGTAGGCCTAAATGCTATTGCTATTGTTATGTATTTGGTTTTTATCCCACCCTTATTACTTTATAAATAACTCAAGGTGGAAAATATAATGTACCTTTCCTCCTATTTTACCCACAACAACCAACTGTGAGATGGGTTGTGCTGAGAGAGAGTAATTGGCTTTCATGGCTAAGGCAGAATTAGAACTTGCAATTTCCTGGTTCCTAGGCCAGTACCTTAACTATTAGATCAAAGTGGCTCTCCCATTACTCATGCTGCACCACTCACAAATACATACGCTTCCCAATCTCTTTTCTAACAAAGTGACATCATACTCACCTGGGCCTTGAGCACAGGCACAGTCTCCATGACAGTTTTGTGTTGTTCAGCATCCTCCTTCAGCTTGTCAATGTGCTCTTGCTTGGCTACCAGAGCCTCCTCGGCCTGCTGCATTTGCTGAGACAGTTCAGCAAGCTGCAAATCCAAGCTCTGAGGAGGGGATAGTTATAATGTTGACACTCTGTGCAAAGAAATCTTTTTTTCCTAGGGCAAGAGAAGATTGCCCCCTCCCATATTCTGTTCCCACTCATTCCCAGCATCAAGATTTTCCATTACAATGCATCAAATGTCTCCCACCTTGCTTCGCTTCTCAGTTTCCAAGCTGGTTTTGATGTGGGCATCGTACTCCTGGAAGAGCTGGTGATAGGCCACCTGCACTTGAGCTAGTTTTCTCCTAAAATGAAGGAGATTATACAAATCATTGCCAAAGGACTCAGGTTGATCAGACTACTTCTGTCAGAAATGCCCTCACTTCCTTTGGCTCTGCCCACATCACTTTCACACTCACTTTTCCTCTGTGGCACTCTGTCGTTCCACTCGCAGAGCACTCTCAAGGTTTTGCACCTGCAACCTCAACTGATCCACCTGTACACCGTGCTGTTTGTTGCGGATTTCAGCCTCTTTTTCAAGCTGCTGCAGTCGTTCACCAGCCCCACGAACCCTGTAGAGATGGCACACACACACACACGTCATCTAACACTGCCTAACTTGCCAAAATTCCAATGTAGGCAGAATTCCTATCAGACATCTATCTCAGCAAGTACACACCATGACAATACTAGATCCAGCATTGTTTGATTCAGTAAATTTTCCACACAGCTTCCTGAGTCTTCACCATCATGTTCAGGGCAATCATCCTCTTCTGTGGCTTCCCATGGGAAGTGTGTCACTTTGGAGGATGTGCATGCAACTGGGGGTCCCTCTGAGCTTTCCATCCCAGCAGCTTGCATCTCTGAAGAAGCAACCTGCCTACCTCTTCAGCAGTGCAAGTGAATAGAGTGAAAACAACGAAGAAACATCTCCAGCTCTTCACTGCTTTTTGTCATTATTTTTGTTGTGATCTGATAGATCACCTAGAAACTCACAGCAATACCCAGTTCACAGCTGAATTTTAAAAAAAAATTGTACAGGGACTGGAAAACTGGAAAGAAAGAGGTGCCTTGCCCTTCTGGCCAGGAAGAAATGGTGGTCTCTTCTGCTTTTTAAAGTGAGAGGTGGTTCTTCCAAAATCAACAAAAAGCCAATCTTTTTCACAATTGGTACAGAAAGTTACTGTAAGGAGATTTAGGGCAGGAGGGTTATCCCACAAGCTCTGCTAGTTTGAAGCCAGGTCTACTTAGAGAGGAAAAGCAGGGAGTCACCCTCCCTGTCCCACAGAGCAGCCTCAGCTCATTGTTCCATAATGTCTGCATCACTGCAGAGAAAGGGGTCTCTCCCAGCTGTCTGCCCACATCATATGCAAGCCTCCTGCATGCCTCTCACCTCTCCTCCAGCTCTTTGTTTTGGTCTGTACAAGTTTCGAGGCGGCTTTGGCTCTCCAGCAGCTCCCCCAGCAGAGATGTCACCTGGGCCTTTGCTAAAGTCTTATCCTCCCCAACTTGCTGTAATGAGAAGAGGGCTCAGGGTCAATACACCTACAGAGGGATAGAGAGGACCCTCCTGTTTTACTCCTCCTCCCCAGCTTGCAAAAGAGAATCTGGGAACCCATTCACCTCTAGTTGTTTGGTCAAGGTTTGTAGCTGCTGCTGGATCTCCTGCTCCCGGGCAGTCCAGCAGGCTAGCTCCTCCAAACTGGATGCCAGCTGTTGCCGAAGGGCTAAGCTTCTGGGGGTGGAACAAAACAAGGAGGGTCACAGATTGAACCAATGAAATTCGCCAGTTTCCGAATAACAGGCTTTACAGAGTTGGAGTAGAAATACGTAAAAATGCCAAATTTAGGAATAAAATAAAATGGAACAGGAAAAAAACCAGTACTGTATTAAAGTCTAAAAAGTTAAATACTTCATTATAAAGCTACTTCGCTAGACTATTAAAGAACATATTTGTTACAAAACAGCACAAAATGATATAAAATTTAGAAAGAGCTGCCAAATTTCATGCTTTGTTTCTACTTGAATAAAAATTTGTCTTGTTTCACTATCGTTTCCTAATGATAAGCGCTTTGAAACACAATTTGGAAACTTTAAAAACGATGCCACTGCCTGAAAGAAGAAATGAAACTCAGAATTTCTCTAGCATGCTCAGGAGCTTGCTTTGAAGTGGAATTAAATATAAGTGACAAATTTCATCATAAAACTGGCATATAGTTTCAGCTGCTCCTGTATGATTGAGACAAAGCCTTATTCTAATGGGGACATGTTTGTAGCCTCCTTCCGGTAAGGCTGAAGACACCCTATTTTGCAGTAGTAAGAGTATGTAGATATTTAGATAGGGCAAAAGGTTTACTTGCTTCTCAAATCTAGGAAAGCTCCCCTTTGCAAATTAATATCCATTATTTCCTGTTTGATAACTGCTTTAGTAATTGCCTCCCTCCCACTCCCACCCACTCCCAATGTCAGGGCTGTAACACACAGGCAAATATTTTGTCATTTTTGCCTCTAACCTCTTCTTCTAAGTAGAGTAAATGCTATCTAATAGAACCAGTGGAACTAAACTTTCAGGGAAGAATATCAGTTTGCCAGTAGGTGATTTTACATATCCAAAATCCTGCTTCTACTGGCTTACAAACTGCCTACAATGAAAGGGTAACACTGTTAACACCTTGTCCTGGTAATGTTTGAGGAAAGAGCATTTCTAAGAAGTGTTTGTGATTCTCAAGTGAGTATCAATAGGCATTTGGCTAGCCTTATCTTCCTTTCTCATAAAAACACTGCATTTCCTTCAGTTGTGTTAGGCATTCTGGAGAGGGTTACTTTTATTTGCTCTTTCCTCAACCATCCATTTGCAACATCTGAAAATTTTAGACCTTGATCTGTCCTAACAGCATGCATGTTTAAATGGCTGTTTCTTATAAAATACCAATGCATCATTATCTACTTACTCATCTTCAGCCTCCTTCAGCCTTTTTTGCAGCTGCTCAATTTGTTTCCCACCAGCACTGTGAAGAAGGACAGAGAATGATGATGATGATGATAAGAGAAGGAAGAGAAGAATTGGAATTAGAATGGGGGGGGGGGGAGGAGAAGGATTGCATCTCCACTGGCCATTCCACATAATATTTAAATGCTGTGGATATTGCAGGGTATCGTGTACATTAAAAACTGCAATGCTAGGAACTGTATGGATGGAGGATGCACAGCAACCTAAATTCTGAACTTCTAATTATTATCATCAGGTACATTTCTGCACATTCCTATGAAATATGAGCGTTACTGAGGGAAAGGTCTTTTCCAGACCTGCTTTGGAACATCTCCAAGAGGTTATGACTGTAATGTATTTTCACCATCACTATTTTTGTCCACCATTTCTAACTTTAGCTGTCTTTTTTTTTTGCAGATATATTTGTACATTTATTGTTATAAATTTACTGTTTGGGGCAGTTTTATCTATATTATTTTATTGTACATTTAAAATAATTCATTGTAAAGCACTCCATAACAGGGTGCAAACCTTCATAATCAATAATACTGATACGACAAATAAGTAAGTACTTTAGAATGAGTATCCAGGCTAGTCTGAAAAGGTCTCAAGATACTTACTTGTCCCCTGAGCTCTGTAGGGACTCTACTTCCAGGGACTGTGCCAATGAACAACTATTCTCCTAGGAATGTAAAAGAAGGGTACATTGTGAGATCAGCCTTACCAGCTCCAGTTGCCTTTCCTCATCTCTTTATGCCACTATCCTGAACTTCATGCAATCTTTTTTTCCCCATGTCCTCCCATTATACATCCATTATACATCCAGCGTCTGTTGCTGCTGCTGCTGCCAAATCTCACTTCAATCTTTATTTTGAACTCTACTGGCACAGTGACCTTGGCTGTTTGTTGCAATATGGTGATCTTAGCCTCCAAGGCAAGTTTTTCCTTCTGTAAGACCTGGTTGGCATCTTGCAATGCCTTGCAGTCCTCTTCCAGCCTTTCCTTTTTCTGTTTTAGTAGCCCCGATGTCTGAAATAAAAACAATGGGAAGAAGGAACATCTTTGTGATGAGAAATTGTATAAGCCATCCACAGCAGGTGAAATGATACAACTTTAATCTATCTACAGGATGAGACAAATGTAGAAATACTGCAAATCTCTATTTTCTACGTTATTTCTTTGCATCAATTACAAATTCTAGTTGCTCATCTAGGTCAGAGTTTGCTTATGTGAAATTTTCCAAAACTGCTGAACTACATTTCCAATCCAATCATCTTCAATCAAGATTTGCTACCCTAGTTAAAGCTGTTGGAATTTGTACATCAACATATCTGGAGGGCACTGAATTAGAGAACTAGTAGATAATGCATACGTACCACAGTAAGTACATCTTCCTCAGTAAGAGTCACAGTGTCTGACTCCTCTTGTATGCCAGAGAGGTCTTTTTGTGAGAGAAATGGTTGAGAAGCTGTCTGTGAAGAGAAACAAAAAAATCTTGATGTATGTGATAGCTTTGAAATTGCTTCAATGTTTTTTCAGATGCCAACATACACCACACATTGTAAGGATGCCTATTCTTTAGCAAGATACTTAAACTGGAAAAAAGGAAAGGGGAACTAGAGGAAGAGCCCAAACTCTTAACCCTTCTGTGTTCCCAACAGCATCCAGTTGCACCTTCAATCGCTCCAGATCCTGAAAAGCCTGCTGCAACTGTTTTTCCAACTCCATGCGTTCCAGATACAATTTTTCCACCACAAGCCGAGCCTCCTGAAACTTGCTCATAATGAATTCTTTCTCCTCCTTTTTGGAAGCATGGAACTGCACAAATTCCTGGTACCGCTCTCGTAGCATGTGATTACTCTGTCGGATGGCTTCTACACACAGAACACAAACAAAAGACGTTTACTGGATCAGTGTCCTACCTTCTTTATGTTCTTTATATTAGAGGACAATAATTGACTAAACAATAAATCCACCATTTCATCCAAATCCCTCTTTACTATGCAGGATGAATGCATTCTTCTGTAATGAGAATCGCATCCTGAGTTTTAGTCACTGGATTTCACATCTCAGAAACCAAATTCCAAAAAGCTACGAAAAAGACACACATATAACGATGTCTAGTATTAGGCTATCAAAATCAGAAAGTTTGACAGATTAGAATTTCATCAAAGATAACTCATCCATTCATGATGCTACTCTCTTTATCAGTCCTATTTCTCTTTCCTTTCAGATTAATTCATGTTACTAAATATTCAATTATTATTACAGTGACTTTTTTAAATTATACCTACAAGCTATTGCTTTTAGACTGTTACTGGTCAGACTCTTTCTCCATTAACAATTTTCATCAGTAAGTTTAGTTGCAAGAGAACCATTCTTCTCTGATTTGTCCCTCTAATTCAGCCATTCGTTTCCATCTGGAGTTATGTAATTAAGTAGCACTTCTGTTTTGCAGATTATATACAATGACTGGCCTTGTTACTAGCTCTTGCCAATAGCCCAGACCAAAAGAAACTCTATTCAAAACTTAAAGTGCTGGCAGGAAAGGGATGACTGCTCTGAACTTATTCTGTCCCTGATTAAAAAAAACCAGTGGAATCTACTCTTACATACTGAGTATAGAAAGGAAACAAGCAAAGCAGCAAGAAGCTTTCCGGCCATCAATAGAAAGTAACTACACATTTTACAAAGCTGTCCAATATAAATTCAGAGAGGTGGCAAAGGAAGCTTTTGGAGCTTCTGATGTGAAAAAAAAAAGGAAAACTGGAATATTTGAAACCCAATCTTAGCTAAGTATCCAGTTATTTAGTTTTCTTCCTAAATACAACAACTCACTAAATATAGGCAAAAGTAAAAACAGAAAAATCAGAATCTAATCAGTGGTTGGATATCTCAAGACTTCTAGAAGTTACAGAATTATACCCCTCCCCCCTCATGATTAATCATGATGGCTGGAGCTGCAGAGAATTATAATTCATAAAGGAAGGCCAGAGATTCTAAACCATTCTAGTTATCTACCTTATCTGATACTTAAAATATTGCCTGATTCATTTATGGAAATATTTATTATAGGAGACAGGGACTGAATATAAACTGAATGACAGGACTCAATAAGAGAATATTGAATTTATCAACTTTGATATCATTTAAACATGATAATGGTGGTCACTCCAACATGTCCTCACCTTTAAGGTCTCTGTTCTCAGCCAGGAAATATTGTACAACTTCATGTCCTGCTAGCTCAGCTGGCAACTGAAGGGTACCAGGTTTGCCCAGGGAGGAATCATCTCCCATCATGCCATAGTCACCAGCTGGGCATCCACTTGGCTGCACCATGTTGCAGCTCCAATCCCCTTGGGCTATACTCATCCAGCCAGATCCTGGGAACAGAAGAAGCATACCATAAGCGCCTTCATCAAAGTACACACATGACAATAACCACACATAGGGGATATCACTTTGCTTTAGTTTAGGAAAATGAATAAATAACGAGATTTCACTTTCTTTCTCATTTACAGTATGCCTGGTCTATGCCAGACACTATGCAAGGAATTTGTTTTGATTCCCAGTTCATAGTTCATTTAAAATATCCCCCCCCCATTTCAGCAGAATAATTTATATATGAATTGGGGGTGGGGGGTGGAGGGGTGAAATAGTACAGATTCTGCTTTTTCTTTCAAGAAATGAAGCCTCAAAATATTGCTAAACTATTTCAAATTCCCAGGGATCTAACAGCAGGTCCGGAACTACTATTTGTTTACTTCCAGGCAAGAGCTAACAGGTTAAATCATATTATGATTCATTGTGATGTGTGAAACCTGCTATGAAGATAGAAGGATAAAAGGAGTGGGGTTTAGTAACCTACCCTAAGCTCTTTAGAAAGGAAATGCATAAAAATGCAATAAATGCAATGAGCTCAGTGAGAAAGAGAAAGAAACGGACCTATCATTCACTACTAGACATGATAGTATACAAGTACCATAAAATAAAATTAGCAGCTATTCCCTCCTACCCACTTGCAAGTTTCCCAAAACCTTTGGCTAACAGCTATTTAAAAAGACTTGCTCTAGACCAGTGACTTTTAAACTGTTTGTCCCAATTACCCTTTTTTCATGCCTCCAAAAACATTATTTCCGTTTTAAAAAACAGGCTCTGTTACTTTACGGAAATGCCCCAGCCGTGATGGTTCCAAACTAGATCCTTGATTCACAAGCAAGCAGTTACAAATTGCTCTAACATCCCCAGGATATGCCCAAGTTACCCCCTTGGGTAATTACCTCCATTCTAGGAACTTTTTTTTCAACTTTGGCAACTTTTAAGATGTGTGGATTTCATGCCGGCTGGTGTTTTTTGGCAGTCTACCGTACTGGCACTCTTTCTCATCCTAGCACTCAATTGTTTGACTACAATTCTCAGCATGATCTGAGTTTGGGGGTTAAGATGATGGAAATCATAATCTAATGCATCTGGAGAGCGCCAGCAGTGGGCAAAGGTTCTCCAAACGCCTAGTGCCTCGGGCCGGACGAGGGAGCCCATATGGCTCTCAGACCAAGCTGGCGTAGAAGGGCCCAATTGCTAGGCCCCCTTGCCAAACGCAACCCCTCCTGCAAAGCGCAGCCCCCGTCCAAAGAGGGATAAAAGGAAAAGTCCCACCTCTACTTCGAACTCCAGATTCCACACAGATTCCTAAGGGTTTCTTCCTTCCTGGTATGTTGTTTTCTTGTTTACCGGAAGTGACGTCTTAGAAAGAGAAAGCGGATCGGGAAAACGAAAGAGGCCGGCCTCGAGTCTAGGAAGGGCCCGGAAGTAACGTCAATAAAGGCGGTGGCCGTAGGTACAGCAAACGGAGTGTGTGTGTGTGTCTGTCTTAAAGCGCTAATGTGCATAAGAATGCTTGACTGAGTCTCAGAACTTCCGGCGGCCGGACGGGCGGAACATCGCGGCGAGGGAGGAAGAAGTGAACGCTTTTTCTGTACCTGACTTTCACCCACACCCCCCACGATTTTTGCATCGGAGTTGCCCTAACAGTTGCTCCCCATTAGTACTTTTCCTCTCGTGGAAGAAATAGCGATGGGTCCTTTTTTGAAAGACAAAACACAAAACCTGATTAACAATAATAATAATTGGGATGTCCGTATGTGATGTTATGCACTCGCATACACGCGGACCAACAACCACTAACCTCTTGAAAACAAAGTGAGGTGTGAGTGGAAGAGATTGTTAAAACTTTAATCCCCGATGATAACAAATACTGGATAAGGCTACTAAGTCTCTGAGTCCAAGTTGGGACTCACTTCTATGTCAACACATGGAAAACGGCACATCGTTTTATGCTGTCCTTCAAGATTTGCTGCTGGCTTTTCTTAAATTCCTTCTTGTCCTGAAAACCATTTTTAGTCACCATTTGCATTTTTCCCTCTACAGTGATAGAGAATTAAGACTCTAGTTTTCTTAATAATCCACTCTTGCATCGTCTTGCAGTATGGGGACAACCTTACAAGGGGATGAAATGAAAATACAACAATTGTAGCAATACCGGGCTTGACAGGAGAAAGAACTGTACTATGTGCTTTTTAAATTTGTCTTATAAATTTTGGTGGTTTAAATTTGTTTTGGGCCAAAGTATTTAATGTATTTTAAATGGTTTTTTAATGTTTGTACTATGTGTATTTTATCTTTTGGCTGTTCACCGCTCTGAGTCCTTCGGGAGTAGGGCGGTATATAAATTTAATTAAATAATAATAATAATAATAATAATAATAATAATAATAATAATATGGTTGCTGTAAGTCTCTCCGTGCTATTGTATCCCACTAATAGTTTGAAAAGGGCATCAAATCTTCAAAAAACATACATTATCACTCAACGCGGAGTGACCAAAAAAGTTTCAAAAATAACCAAGAATTCCTGTCATTAACTCCTTTTCTCCCAAAATTTTCAGTCTTATCATTTTTAAATGACAATTTATGGTGGATGATAATTATAATTATATGTGTTCTGGTTTTATTAATTGCAGCTAAAATGATCTGCATTTTTTTTGGCTATTGAATGTATTTAATCTGAATTAAAGAATATTGGGGAAAGAATCAAGAAAAAACACATCACCCAAATGTGTAACTTTTAAATTGTTCATGATTTATTAACAGGTTGTAAGCAGAATTCTCATGCATTTTTCAGCTCCATCAGCCTGTAGAATTATATTTCCTTGAGCATCTGCCTTCATGGAAGATAGAAATAATTTTGCATACATTTCAATTTTAAGCACATTTGAATCACAAGTAACTCCTGCTGTGTGTACTTGTTCCATCACACTTTTACTTCACAAGATTGCTTCAGTTTACTCAAAAACAAAACTCATTTTTGGATGGAATTTATTTTCAATCAGGTTGTTTAAGATTTAAATCTAAACATATAATTTATTTAAATTTATATTCTTAGTGGATATCATTTGAATCCAATCCTTCTTGGCACTATTCTCAGGCCACAAATTGTTTATACACAACACATTTAAACTAAAATTAAACATATCTGAAATGTGTCGTGTCATCTCAACTGTTGTGGTGATGAACTGAGCCTTGTAGTTTAGCACATCATGTAAACCTAATAAATTATTGTTTTATTCTGTCAATGATATTAGCACTAAAGCTGGAATAAGGCCGCATGATGTTCCCTAGATAGGCAGACCACCCTGCCCCAACTGACTTGAGTAAAAAAGAAGATACAAATGGAAAAAGTAGCATGCTGCCTAGCAGACAATTAGCCTTTACCATCAGTTTTAAGAAAATAATCTGGACTCTTGGAGAATTTCAGGCCCAAAACCAAGAATGAGACATAGCAATTCTTCCTAGCTGAGTTTTTATTAGACAAAACTTGCCAGGCTGGGGATCCTACTATATGAATGCATCTGCAATATATTCTATGAACTATTAGAAGAGAGCTGTCTTTCATATAATACCTGGGCTAAGTGCCTTTTATTTCTCTGAAATGCATCCCCTTCCTCCTGTAGATCCATCTCACTAAATTCCATCACAGAGAGCCAATGAAGTGAAGTGAAAGTACTAAACTTGGACAGCTTTAAGTATTTTCATCCATCAATGTTCACAGGGTGCCTATAGGCTAGTCTCAAGTTCATTCTACCCTGCAGTTAAGGGTCTTCACCAGGGTAACACAAATCAAAAAAGGGCAGCATTTTGATTGCATTGTCATGTCCACTGTCTTGACTTTTATTATTTTGTGTCATGGATGTCCCTGCTGACAAGGAAGTGGTGAAGGAAAATTGGAGGAGACAATGGGTAGATATCCTGCCATAGGCTCCTAAAGATAAGATGGGGTTTATGTTTAACAAAGGCATAAAAATTTACATTATTATAAAGTAGTTAGCTGAATAAATTGCATTAATCAAGGATCATCCTGAGCAAGATAGATAGAAGTTGAAAGAAATAATATATCATCTGTTTGACATCATAAATGGAAGTTTTATGACATAGCCATCATTGCAGCCACTCTGGAACAGTCCCTGCAAGTGCAACAAGCTTTAAATTTATAGATGTAACATCTGCTCCCAAAATGTTGTCTCCACCAGCTGAAATCCTGAACAGGAAATTCATTCTGCAGAAATGAATCAAGTAAGGATTTAAAACAATGTCTAGCAGCTGTGAGGCTAGAGATTTATCCCGGTTGTTCTCTGACTATTGGTTGACTGTACATAGGTGCTAGTGCCTTTTCACTTTTCTCTGCTTATTTTTTAAAATTGAAACAATTATCAAAGTATCATCTTAGCCTCCACATTTCTTCCAATTATACGGTGTAATGTTAGTTGTGGTTTAATGTTACCACCTTATTCTACTGCACCAAAAGGAGTTGGAAGTCAATGCTTTTCTTTTTCTTTTCTCCTTTACCCTACACTTTTCTCTCTTACTTTTCCTCCCTAATTTTCCCATTATTTTCATTTTTCTTTGTATCTGGAGATTCTCAGTCATTGAGGTCATGGTTGTCCTAAAGGTGTTTTTTCAAGAGGCAACTGGACTTTCTTGTTTTTCTTTGAAGATGTTTTGCTTCTCATCCCAGAAGCTTCTTCAGCTGAAGAAGCTTCTGGGATGAGAAGCAAAACATTTTCAAAGAAAAAACAAAGTCCTATTTTATATACATACATACATACATACATACATTATATATATATATATATATATATATATATATATATATATATATATATATATAGTGTAATGTTGTGCCCAACACTTCTCAATGTGCAGGGGAATCCATAATAGTGTGTATCCATCTTGGATGACATTTTGAACTTTCTGATCTCGTTTATTTTTATTTATTTATATTTATTTTAAAAATTATTTTGCTGCTCATCTACCCTGTAAAATGACACTGGGTGGCCTTTATTATATAGTTATATAATGTTAATATATGCCCTTACCTGGCAGAATACATATGCTTTGCACCTGTTGGATAGTTACCTGAAATACAGAAAGAGAATATGTTACATCGCAATGGATGGAAATTAAACAAGGAGAGAAGCAACCTAGAACTAAGGAGAAATTTCCTGACAGTTAGAACAATTAATCCGTGGAACAACTTGCCTCCAGAAGTTGTAAATGCTCCAACACTGGAAGTTTTTAAGAAGAGTTTTAGGATGACCAGATCTGGGCTACAAAAATCTGGAGTACTTCTAAATAACTCCAAACAGGTATAGAAAACTCTTAACTCTCTGCTCCTATCTAGTGGTTGTCCAGAGGTTTGCAGTCCAGAACTGGGAGACCTAGGCAGTGTACAAGTTCAATCTGTAGCCTGGCCAAAGGATGCTGCATTCCATTGGAGACAGGCACCATCTGGCCTTGAAGACAATGGGCTAAACCTTTGATAAGAACAAGGAGACCTTTTATGCTTCCTGGAATGTAACTGGTAGTGAGAATAAATGGTTATCCCAAGGTAACAGAAAAGTCTTTTCTGCCATGGCTCCCTCCCTCTGGAACATCATGCCACCCTGCATCCATGTCAAGCTCTTAGCTTTTCAAAAGAGCCTGAAGACATCGCTCAGCCAACTGGTCTGGTGGTCCAATGGGGGTGTGACATTCTGGAGGTGGCTAATGGATAACACCCCACATTCTCCCTGCGCACTTTGCTCCCTTCCTCTCCATCTTGGTCAATTTAATTTTAACTAAATTTTAAAGTTAATACTTTTATTTAATATTTTAATGTTTTATATGGCATTTTTATTGAATGACTAAGTCACCTAGAGTTGCCTTTGGTGAGATGGGTGACATATGTTTATTTATGGTAATTAATAAAAGTAATAAAAAATTGAATACCTTTATGGGCTTTGTAGAATTTTTTTACAAGGCAAGCCATTCCCTTGATCTGGTGTTTGTCTTGAAGCGACACCTTTGCTACTTATCATCTAGGAAGAATTGTGCTGTTGTAACATGTTCCCATCTGCAGAGGTCAGGACCAGATTAAATTTATCACGTCTAAAGGCTGATGAATCATGCTGGAGTCCAATGTGTTCTAGGATATGGTTTCTCAAACTTGGCTATCATATCAGTGACCTGACTGAAGAGCAGAATACTAAAGTCTCCTGAGTTAGTAATAGAACCTTAAGCTATCAAGCTATGTAAGGAGCAATTAATGGTGACACCTAAGAACAGGAAGCTTTAGAGGCCAAATTCAGAGGCAAATCTGATAAACAATTGAGACATTATCCTAAAATCTTGTGTGATACCATCAGAAGAGACATCGAGTCATACCCTTGATCCCATCTGTGGAGAAATTCAAATTTTTTCAAGTTCTTGGACAGTTTTTAGAGGCTCCAGTCAGTATACAAGTTCTAACTGAACTTCGTTATGAATAAGTTGAGCAGCTTCTTTGTGGACAAGATAACCTGCATTTGTGCTGTGTTTGTTGTCATTTTGAACAATTACATCCAGTACAACCACAACCTTAACAGAAATGGTCTGAGCCAGTTCCACAGCTTGCCATTTGATAAAGTAGGTAAGATTCTTGGATATGTTTACATTCAAGATATGTATGTTTAAAAGTACCAGTTCAGTCTAGTGGTTAAGGAAACAGTCTAGAAACCAAGTGAGTTCTAGTCCCACCTTAGACACGAAAGTCAGTTGGGTGATACATGGGCCAATCGCTCACTCGTTGTGAGCGTTCTCCACTTGTTGTGGAGAAAATAAGAGGAGGAAAGAATATTAGGTATGTTTGCCACCTTGAATTATTTATAAAAATAATAATAAAGTGGGAAATAAATCTTTAGGTCTCTATTTGAATGTAGGATCCTTCCCCAGCTTGGCTTAGAAAGCCCATTAAAGACTCCAATAATATGTCCTGATCTACAGTATCAAAGGTTGCTGTGGAATCCAGGAGTATTAAAGGCCCAGACCAATTTATTATTCTTTCTTGCAGGTGGAATTTCCTACTACCTTATAGGGGTTATCGGTGAGGTCTATGATCAAGAAATCCATCTTTCAACAACTATGGGCTAGTGTTCACATTTACCTAAGCTAATAGAAAAGATAGTGGCATTCCAATTCCGGTAGCTCTTAGCTTAAACAAATTATCTTGATCCTTTTCAGCCTATGTGTAAACTGGAAGTTAGCATGAAAATTTCTTCTGTCATCCTAAAGGAGGTTCTTCACTGGGAGGTAGATAAGTGTGACCTTGTGGAGCTGTTGGTAGCTTTTTATATTACTGACTACAGTGTCTTCTTGAAATACACAGTTAAGGGAGAGGGATTGCTTTTGGTTTTTCTGTTCCTATTTCTATAGGGATGATTTTAAAAAGTGATACTGGGAGAATTATGCATGCCATTGATGTCCCCCTCACAATTGTACTGGAAGGACCAAAAAGGCTCTATCTTGTCTCTCATGTTGTAGCTTACGGCTACAATTAGGACTAGAATTTCCATTTGAAGTCATTGTGGTTGCAAGCCATCACTTGATTGTACCCAATTTTGCAATAATTTTTACAATGGTCATAAGTCAAGTCACACAGTTATAATAGTGCAAGTGCAAATTGGGATCACACGACTGCATAACACTGCAAGTGGTCATAAATGCAAGATAGTTGTCAAGTACCCAAATTGTGGAATTTGTGGGGGCAGGATGGTCCTAAGTTCAAATTTAGGTCATAACTTGATTTTTTCAGAGGATTACAATAAAGTCTAAAAAGAAAAAAAAAAGATGGCAAGTATGATGAAGTGTGGGGTCTCGCTTTCCCTTGTCTTGGGTAAGAAGCCTGGAAGAGCACAGCCACCTGGATTTCAGGGACAGGGGAACCTTAGACAGATGGTAGGTGCTGCTTCTGGGTTCCAATAGATGACCTTGTTTAATTGCCACCTTGCAGTATATTGGAATACTAATAACCACACTGGAGCCTGAAATCAACGAATTACATCCATAGGATATAATTCCAAAGGACATGGTCCTTTGCAAAACCCTTGAAATTAGGTGCAAATACTTCTTCCTTTAGGCACCAAAAAGTTAAACAAACTACATTCCAGAAACAGAAGTGAAAGTTGTGCAATAAATTACACTGAAAGAGAAATTGAGAAAAGAATTTCAGCAGTTTCCTGTTCTATTGTTCTGCTTAGATATGAGGAAGGTTGCTTTACAAGATTTTTCAGAATTCACAATATGGTTCCTTCTAAAATCTGAACTTACCTGCAGAATTTGTTCTTTCTTTTCCAGGAGAAATACATTCACACCCCAAAACATTTTTGCCAGTTATTCACCTACTTTTCTACACAGCTTGAGCTATATACAGCACTAAAAAAAAGGGGGGAAAACCTATGGTCAGATGTAACCACCATTTTACTCATTTTTTACAGAAATACTATGAGACAATAATGATGTCCACATAAAAAGGAGGTTTATTTCTGAGGGAGAAGAAAATAATTAAGAATGAATAATGTACAAAATAAATTCAATCCTAACTGTTTAGGCATCTAGGATTAATCTTCCTTTTGGGCACATAATTAAGGGACTATTCATTTCCTTACTTTTGTAATCTTATTAAAGTTAAAATAAATTGACCTGAATAAACATTTTCTGTTCTATTGCCCTGAATAAAAGGAAGAATAAGATTGTACTTCATCAAATAACTGCACATACCTCTGTTATCATCAGAAGGCAGAAGAACTTCAGAAAAGTGCAGTGGCAATATGTCTTGAAACAGGAATTATAATCAGTTTCATGGATTATACTGTACTATGGGAAGCCTGTTGATCTAGTGTCTAAGGCACCAGGCTAGAAATCAGGAGACCGTGAATTCTACTCGTCTGAGGCATGAAAGCTGGTTGGATGACTTTGGGTCAGTCACTCTCTTTCAGCCCAACCCACCTCACAGGGTTGTTGTTGTGAGGAAAACAGGAGGAGGAAAGAGCATTAGTTATGTTCGCTGCCTGAGTTATCTATTAAAATAATAAAAGGGGGATATAAATAAATAAAATAAAATGGAATGGGATATTTTTAATCAAATTACCTTATATAAGACACAATGACTGGGTTTACATGTTGTGCTAGACCAGGGGCCCTCAAATTCTTCAGCTCAGCAACTCCTTCATGAAGTTTCAGATTACTTATTGATCCCCAAACATTTATTATAAGGAAACAATGTAATAACTACTACTTTAACTTATAGTACTATGAATAATAATCATAACCAATAATCCCATCAAACCCTGGGGTCAATACTGACCACTTTGGGGAACTCTGTGCTGGATCACAAAACACGATTCTAAATTAAACCACGCTATCTGGGTTCACAAGCTAGGATAAGTACTGGGCAAACACTGTACTAGGCAGATGTGAAAGTAGCTTGATATTTAATCATCAGCAGATATAGTAAAATACTAGCTTACAACACAAAAGATGACTAGGTTTACACAACTTGTTAAACTAACCCCCCCCCCCCACACAGATACTTTCAGACTCAATAAACTGAGGCAAGTTTAGCTTGTTCAAAAAACATTTACTTAGCATCATGTGTGAACTCTTGAGGTACTGCCTAGTGATTGCCACAAACACATTCAATTAGACCTCAACCTACGACCACGATTGGGATCAGAATTTCCCAATTGTTAAGTAGGGCAGTTATTAAGTGAGTCATGCAGGATTTTATGACCTCTTTAGCCACGACTGTTGAGTGAATCACTGCAATTATCAATTGAATCCTATAGTTGTTAAGCAAATTCAGCTTCCCCCATTGACTATGCTCTTCGGAAATCAATTGGGAAGATCGCAAATTGCAATCACTTGACCCTGACTGTAAATGCATGTCCGTTGCCAAGCAACTAATTTTTGATCAAGTGATGGTGGGGAAGCTGTAACAATCACAAATGTGAGGAGCAGTTGTTACTTTCTTCATTGCCACTATAACTTTTACATTTGCTAAATGAATGACATAATATACAGACTTCAGCAAGGCATTTGACAAAGCAGACCACAACCTATTTCTTGGTAAACTAGAAAAAAGTGGGGTAGATAGAATCAGATGGATTTGTAAGTGGCTGACAAACAGTGCTCAATGAATAGTCCTTAATGGTATTACATCTACACGGAGGGAAGTAAGCAATTGGGTACCACAAGTTCCATCTTAGGCCCAGTACTCTTCAATATCCTCATAAATGACTTAGATGAGGAAACAGAAGGAGAACTTACCAAATTTGTGAATGATACTAAACTGGCAGGAATAGCCAACACCTTAGAATAGTGATGGCTAACCTTTTCCGGACCGAGTACTCAAAGTGCGCAAACCCTAACCCTCAAAATGCAATGCACACGTGGGCCCTGCACATGCGCCCTGCCCCATGTATGCACACGCAGCCCTTCCCACATGCCCCCACCCCCGCACATGCATGTGTAGCTCCCCCGCACACTCCCCCTGCATGTCCCCTGCCCCGCGCATGCATGGCACAGCCCCCCACATGCACCACACACCCCTCACATGCACGGCAGAGACCCCAAGTCCAGCTGGCCAGTGGAGCTGAACTGGGGCGACGGCTTGTGTGCCCACAGAGAGGGCATTGCATGCCACCTCTGGCACATGTGTCATAGGTTGGCCATCATGGCCCTAGAAGATAAGCTCAAGATCCAGATGGATCTTGACAGACTTGAACACTGAGCCCTAACTAACAAAATGAAATTCAATGTAGAGAAAAGTAAAGTCTTACACTTAGGCAAGAAAAACCAAAAGTACATATATAGACTGGATGAAACCACGCTTAATAGTAGTAACTGTGAGAGGGCTCTTGGAGTCTTAGTGGACAATCAGCTAAATACGAGCCAGCAGTATGTAGCGGCAGCCAAAAAAGCCAATGCAATCCTAAATTGCATTAACAGAATACAATCAAGATCAAATGAGGTACTAATACTACTCTATAAAGCCTTAGTAAGACCACACCTAGAATACTGCATCCAGTTTCATTCAGGAAAAATGCATGAAACCACACTATAAAAAAGATGTTGAGACTAGAAAAAGTGCAAAGAGCAACCAAAATGATTAGGGGACTGGAGGCTAAAACATACAATGAACGGTTGCAGGAACTGGGCATGGCTAGTCTAGTGAAGAGAAGGACCAGGAGAGACATGATAACAGTGTTTCAATATTTGAGGGGCTGCCACAGAGAGGAGGGGCCAGGCTAATTTCCAAAGCACCTGAAGGCCAGACAAGGCATAATGGATAGAAACTGAACGAGAGATTCAACCTGGAAATAAGGAGAAATTTTCTGACAGTGAGAGCAATCAACCAATGGAATAGCTTGCCTTCAAAAGTTGTGGGAGCTCCATCACTGGAAGCTTTCAAGAGACTGGACTGCCATCTGTCAGAAATTGTGTAGGTAGGGTCTCCTGCTTGAGTGGGGGGGGGTTGGACTAGATGACCTACAAGATCCCTTCCAACTCTGTTAATGGTTATAAGTCAAGGACTACTACTGAGCTACTGTAGCTCACACTAGTTTCCTACAAAAATGAACCTCTAGAATTTGTTAAATGCTTTCATGGAGGAAGTTTCCATGAAAACTTCCACTCCAGTTTTTCCTAAGGGGAGAGCACATACTAGCTTGATCCTCCCTAAAGGGAGACTAAGGTGCTTTTTCAAAAAGGCAACTGGACTTTCTTTTTCATTGAAGGTGTTTGGCTTCTCATCCAAGAAACTGCTTCAATTCTGACTGAAGACATCAGAACCGAAGCAGCTTCTTGGATGAGAAACGAGACATCTTTAAAGAAAAACCAACTCCCAGTTGCCTTTTGAAAAAGCACCTTTGTGAGACAGCCATGACCTCGATGACCGAGAATCTCCATAGACACTAAAAGGAGACACATACCATAGTAGCTTTTCATTAGTCCACTTTCTCGGTGGCAAGACTCTCTTCTAAAAATACAGCTAAGTGATTTATTGCAACAAACCCAAGACTTGGAGCACTGAAAGAATAATCTATTTTGGGTTGGAATCCCTAACCTCCTTTACGGTCAGGTACATATGATCTCATTGCACAAGCGGATGCTTTTTATGCGTCTCCTCTAAGTCCACTTTCTCAAATGAAACGAGGTGAAGGCAAGTCCACAAAAGCTTATAGTATACTGTAGCAGGCGGCCTGTCCCACGTGCTGGACTTCCTCCCAGAATCCCCAGCCAGCAGCATGGTCTTTGGAATGTTGCCCCGGGGAGTTCCGGGAACGGAATTCCAGCCCCTCAGGAGATCTCTCGAGGCTACTGTATCTACGCCTACCATAAAGGGACTAAGTCTTCGGAGGAGTGGGGGGGAAGGACAAGACTCTTGCTCGCGTTGCCTCTAGCGCAGCCTTTCATTACCTAAGATAAGTTCTCTCGCCCGCCCCATCCCGCGAAAACAGGCTTGTTGAAAAGAGCTCGGCCCACCGTGCGGAAGAAGCTCAGCGGCCGGCATTTGGCGGCTCCCTCGATTGGCTCCGGCGCTTCGAGCCGGCCGCTCCGACTAGGAGGGGTTGGACTTGCAAAGGCGGGCGAGGCCTCTTGTCAGCGCCGGAGGAGTGAAGGGGCGGGGGATGGGGAGCTCCGCCAGCGGGAGAAGTAGAGCAGCTGTAACCGAGACTGGGAGCAGGTACTTGGGGCTTCGGGGGGTGGGGGTGGCCGGAAGAGAAGCCCGGATGAAAGGGGTGGGGGAGTGAGGAGGCGAACTGAGCTTCCAAGAGGTTTGCAGAGAGCTGCCCTGTAGGAAAAAGGAAAAGACCGGATTTATTCCCCCTTCCCTGTCTTCGGTCGCCGCCGCCGGTTTTTCTCCCCTACCTATAGAAGGCGGAAAGAGGAGAGGAGAGGAGAGGGCGCAAAAGGAGATTGAAGGAGGGTAGCAAAAGTTTCCAGCGTGCGAAACTACCGGACCCCCCTTTTGTGGCTGAGTAAAGACCGCGTCCCCCACCCCATCCCACCCCACCCCCGCGCTCCTGCACGCCACCGAATTTGCGCGCAGGACAAAGCCCTGGAGGCGAGGAGGAGAGAGGATGCTTGGCTTCGGGCAGGATCGGGATGAAGAGGGAGGGGTTAAGGAAGAGAAGGAACCAGATGGGTGATGGTCGCGATCAGACCTGAAAGTAATCCTCTGTTCCTCACTTCTGGAGGAACACAATGAGACGACTCATGTGAGGTTCCCTAGGATCTCTTTGCTAATTTGCTTGAAAACCTTGGTCAGAGTCTCAGCTCCAAGAAGCTGATCGTTCCGTACATTTCATGGTGCGCTGTTGTGCTTACCGGGAAATTCAGTTACTTCCTCGTTTTTCTTGCATCCCACTGCCTGTTATTTTAAAAAAAAGTTATGTAACTTTAGTATGTAATCTGCAAGTGGTATTTTTTTTAAAAAAAGAGAGTAGTCACTTAATTTATACAATTAGCATTTTGTTTTTAATTTTCTTGGATCAGCCTGCCAAGCAGCAGGACTTCAGGCCAAGGTATGTACATGGGAACCTGTTGACAACACTTGCACAATGCATCCTGCCAGAATTGCGGTGGCTGGGTTAAGTTGAACTTCCTACTGCAAGTTGAGACTTGTGTCTTGGATATCAGCCTAGCATTCAACTGGCCTGGCATGTACCACAGGAATGGAGAGGGTTGTTCACCTGGGCATAACACTTTTTGGATGGGGAGGGCATGAAGGTGGGAGGAGTTTTACCTAACCATCCTTTTTCTTCTCAGGAAACAATACTACCAACATGAGTCGCCGCCTACCACTCGCCGAGCTGTCTGAAGCTGACATCTGTGGGATGCTCCGTGAAGAACTCTGCCAGGGGAATGACTTCCTCAAATTGGATACCCACATCTTCATCATCTTTGGAGCTTCGGTGAGTTTCTTTCCTTTGGGCCGAGCAGAATTTCATGGAGCGTGTCTGTTGTATTATAAATCCAAGAAGTTTAAGTTTACTAAACTTCAGTCTACTACTAAGTTTAGCTATAGTTTAGCAACATAGGCATTTTTCTGCTAACTCAATCCTGCCATGTGGGTGCCAGAAATAAAAGTAATTCTCTCCACTTTATAGGAGGAAAGTGAGGATTTGTCACACAGATTCTGCTTTAATGACAGTTTTGTAACTGGTGGTACATGTAATTCTATCCCCTGCTACAAAAGGACTGCACTGGAAAGAACAATTCCTTTTAATTTGTCCATTCTGTATTTCCAAAATTATACTCCTCTAATGTATTGATCCTACTTTGTCCTGCTTGTAGACTTCTGGCCTCAGGTCTAACATCAACCCTTCCAGAAATGGAAGGGGATGTGTGTGATACAGACTTTGTGCCTGCTGACTTAAATGGCCTCAAATTAGTCATAGGGTAAAACAGCCAAACTGCTCATTAGTACATCGCATCTTGCCTTTCTGCCATTTACAAGGATATTTGTTAAGACAGTGTGGTTGTACAACTCAGCACATATAAAGTTTGGTCACCAGCCTTTGTTGGAAGGGTGGGGGAAATGTTGAGTATGTTTAAGGGCCAGGTAATTAATCCAAACATGCTTTGGGTTTGATGAGGTGCTGTAAAGATCAGCCCAACCTTCCTAGAAAGGTGAATGTGCTTCTCATTAATTATAAATACAAAATGTTCTGTACTTATAGTGCACAAGCATGTTTCAGCAGGGACAATCTTTTCTCTTTTTCTTCTGTTTCCTTATTTTTTGGGAAAGCAACACAAAAAGGGAAAAAAAAGAAAAAAGAAAAAAAAAAGAAAAGGGAACAGAATATACACCTTACAAAAAGTAAAATTTATACCAGACCAAAGGTTGAAATGAAACATAATAATTTTAAAAAGACAAACCCAGAAAAAAGTATTTTAAGAGCCTCTCCCTCATCTTTCTCACCCTTTTTCCCTTAAACACTAATTGGTATTATACTATAGTTTGGATACCTGCAATTATGGCACATTTCTACTGTATTAGATTGTTTTAATTACTTTTAATCACTTTTCCTCTTCATTCAAAATCCATATTCTAAGTGTCTTGGCTTGTCTGGCAGTGTAATACTATTCAGGAGTAATTTCAATAACTATTACTCTCATGAAGTGAAATTCTTAAGAATGTATTGTGAGTATTTTCATATATTTTTCATACTTTGTAGTTGACATTTTATTTATTTATATGTTAGCCAAGACTAGATTATTCTTCTCAATGAGAAACTAAAAAGGAACATGATTAAAGACAAAATAAGGGTAGTAATTAGAGTTTAGGTGTATTAGGTGTGTATGGGTTTTTAACGTCTTATTGTATATTGTCCATACTGTCTTTGTTGTAAGCTGCCCAGAGTCCTCGGAGAGTTGGGCGGCATAGAAATACGAATAATAAATAATTAATAAATAAATAGAGATGCTACAAGGATATTGATAGAAAATACACCAAAATTGAATCTGTTAAGAATGCTGTAGGACACATTTAATGTAAACTAATGAGGGGGGGGAGAGAAACATATAATAATCCTGCCATAAACCTTGGAGAGCCTCTTCAATTTTGTAAATATAAGATGAAGTTGCTCATGCAAAAGAAAAATACTTTGCGCATGCTCAGAATTTAAGTATTATGTTACAACCCCCAAACTGGCTTTTTATTGCACTACAATTCCCATCTTGCCCGGCCATGTTGGTGTGACGATTACAGCTGTAATTCAACAAATATAGTAAGTACCAGATTCTGGACTAGAATTAAAAATCATGCTACTTTAATGGAGAAGATAATCATAATAGAAAAGAATGAGGGATGGAGCTATTAAGTAAAGCCAACAGTATCCTGAAGATAACTTTGTGTAAGCCTTGTGTATGCACTTTCATCACCGTTGAAGATGAGTGTGGCTGGGCTTTATTCTGTCCCTAGGCACTTTAGTTATTCAATTGGACCTCTGTATAATGTACAAACTTTGCTAGATGTGGTAGAAAAAAGAAACCTATCAAACAAAATGGAGACTGCATCCATTACTTCTACCCAACCCCCCACTTTTTAGATATGACTCAAACACAAATTCCATTCTTTGCCTTCTCCCATCAGACCCAAATTGACCCTTTCTGCCCCAGACAAAGCCCCTGCAATCCCATCAAACCAAAGAATAGAAGCCTCACCAGTGCAGCTCAAAAAATCCCTTACAAAAGAATTGCAATCTTTCATTCTCCATCAGCTGATGACCTCAACAGGCCATCACCTTTAACAATGGACTTCCTCAGCTCTGCTGCCTCCCGAAAGGCCCATTTTGCCTAACAATAAAATAAGCCCAGGTATACTGACAAGGATCTGCCTAGCTTCCTCAAACTGGCCAGCCAATGAAATCCTTAGGATTCACCGCCTTCTAGCCCTTAACTTCTATAAAAAACTTTTCTTTTCAAATCAGGGTCCCTCTTTCTTGTAAAGTAGACACCCAATGACCATGGCAATCAAGATGATTCTTCTGAGTGTTATACAGCATTCCACAACAGTGGCTCTTCCTGAAATTCTTCCCTGCCAAATACCGCCTATGTTTAATATAATTTGAATTGCATCTGAACCTTATGGTTTGGTAACCTGCACAATATGTCTAAAATGGTCCTATGCTTTCTTTGAACTTCATAATGGCATGGGTGTGGCTATGTGGTTTTATAATCTTGCTTTTTAAATAATTATTGAAGTTTAAAAATACAAAGATTTAAAAAATATGCAAACAAAATAAAATATTAATAAAGAAAAAAGTAGGAAATGCAAAAAGAAAAAGGGAGGACAAAAGAGAAAAAAAAATCTATAAAAGGGGGGAATCAAAGAAATGACTTCTCCCTTCATTACAAATTTTTAATCTTGTAATGGGGAAGCTTGAGAATTGCAAGATTGCACCAGATTGGATGGGTGAAAGGAATGACCACTGATTAGTGAACTAAGTGGAAAGAGAAACTCTAGTCCATGCTGAGTCATAAGGAAATTAAAGTGTGCCACTCTCCTTAAGTCAAAGAAGGAAGTTTGTCTTCTGGGCAACTTCATCTGTTTCTTTCTAGCGCATTTCTGTTTCCGATTTGGTGCAGTAGGGTGTAGCTGGAAGTACAGGCCCTACCACCATTTGTTCCTGGACATCTATGTATTTGCCAATAGCTATATCGAGTGGCTATGAAGTTCGAAGGTCACACTTCAGAATGTGTGGGAAGACATACAAAGCACTATTTTTCGAATGGTGAAAGCGGCTGTGTTGTTCATCAAGCTTGTGCGGTTGCTGTGGAATCTGCTCTTGGCTGTTTTCATGTGCAAATTGCATGCACAGCCATTTTGCAGCTGCTTTAATCATTCAAAAGAAGAGGCTTTATGCCTGTATTGCAAACTAGCTTTTAAAAAACATTTAGTATAGCCTGAAGAGCCACTATGCACATGCCAGCCTTGCCAGGTAGACCAAACAATAAACAACCAAATGAGCTAAATTCTACTTTATTGTAAAGCTACATGAATGGAATCTTGCAATCTGATAGTACAAATCTCCTGTTTTCTCTTTTGCAACCTGTTAAGTTAGGGAGGATCTTTCCTGGGTTTCTTTCTTCGCTTCCACCTTTTATCTGATTGTTCCCTAGACAGCATCTCTTTCCCCTGTCTCTCGAGGTCATTCCCACATTCCATCAAATCACATAAATCTATTTTATGTCAGCTCCTATCAGACGTTAAGACCAGCCGAAGATTAATGTCTGTTCAAGCATCCATGTTTGAGTGAAGGCACACGGTCTGTGAGGCTCAGTCCCTGAACAGAGAATCACCTGAATGCAGTGCTTCTCAAATAGTGGGGCGCGCCCCCCAGGGGGGGCGCGAGGCTCCGTAAAAGGGGGCGCGTTTGACCTCGGCATCTGATTGGCTGTCCAAAACCCTTGTGACACGAGCCTGTCGGAGCCCTCTTTAGTGTGGGACGTCTGTCCACACTTACTTTGTTGCCCGACGGATGTGCGCCCAATTGATGCTCAAATGACTGACAATGACCTTCTCCTGTGAAACATAGCGCTGCCCCAATTAATCAAACTTGCTAAAGAAATCGGGCTACCGCTGCTGACATTTGCATCGATAGTGAGCATTAAGCCAGTACATGTGACTGCGCATGCTCCTCCCTTTCAAGGAGAACAGACCTTTTTCTAATAATGATACTATTTACAGTCGCGCGGGGGGCGCGAAAAATGTTTTCTTCTTCCTAGGGGGGCATGACAGAAAATAATTGAGAAGCACTGCCTGAATGTCAGGGCAATTTTCTGAGTCTTATTTCTTCTTTAGTGGTATTTGTGAGAGTGATTTCAAGAACTAAAAGCTCTCAAATTCTCTTGGATAAAAGGCACTAAGCCCTCTTTGGATTCCTTCTAGAATAGATTGTAAAGAGATATATAAGTTCAGCCTAGCAGTTATTGTGAGTTGAAATCTCAGTAACTGAAAATACCTGTTCAGTTATGTTCTTCCTAGCATTGTAGTCTTCAGATTTTTGATAAGAACCGGTCTGGTGTAGTGAGTAACATGGTGAGCTAGAAAGTGGGAGGGTCAGTTCTAACATTCTCTTAGGCACGAAAGCCTGGTGGGTTACTTTGAGTCAGTCTCTTAGCTTAACCCACCTGACAGTGCTGTTGTTTTGGGGAAAATAGCATTATATAAGTTGCTTTGAATTATACAAAAGTAAATATGGGATAAAAGTCACAACCACCACTACTATTTTGCTGTTTACCACTTCAGTTAGGGACAGCACACGGGCCACACTCCCTATTTTATAGATATCAGAGCTGCTTCCAAAATAATGTGACAATATTTGGAGTCCAAAACTGGTTTTAAGGGACAAAATGGTTTTCCTGAGCAACCTGTTTGTCCTTAACCCTAACCATTCTCTCTATTAGATTTGTATATCAGTGATTGCATGACCTCCATAGATGCCATACACTAAATAAATAACCATTCTCCCCTATAGAAAACCCCAAAGGTGGCAAGATTTTTTTTAATGTCAGTGCATGTCATGGGAATGCCAGAGAAATAAACACTAAGTAAAATATGTAATTAGTTTGCAAAATCACTGATGAAAATTGACACCTACCCATTAGTTAACATTTAAGCTGATTAATGGCAGTTAAACCTTTTAAAGTGTTTAGCTTTAGTATCCATCTGCTGAACTCCAGGACTAGATAATATCTTCTTAGGGAGCAATGTTAAAGGGGAATGACTGGCTAGACTTAGGAAAGAAATTAGATCACCTCATCTACTGGTGAAAAATGACCTAGAGAGAGAGCTGTATTTGAACTCCATCCAGCTGTAACCCTCATGTGCCCCAGATGTTTCACATCTTTTTGACTTAGATCAAAGCAAAATAGTTGATAAATCAATGTTTGCAGTAGATAAAGAGCTTCCAAAAAGCTGGGAGCTTCTGAGGGTCAAGGCATCTTGAGCAAGAGCAGTAGAGCATGGCTGCAGTTTGTCAGGAAGGCAAAAGGGAAGTTAAATGAATCAGGGATATGAGGGAAGATCAAGAAAGGCTTGTAGTCTACAGCAAAGAACAGGCTGAATGGACAAATGATATTTATTTATTTATTTATATTAAATTTATAGACCGCCCTTCTCCCTGAGGACTCAGGGCGGTGTACAGCCGGAATTAAAAAACACATAATATAAACAATAAGAACAATTAAAAATAGAATAATACACTTTGGCTCGAATTAAAAATACCAATCCCCATAAAATTTAAAATTTAAAGTTTAAAATTTAAATATAAAATACTGCTTAAGCCAGCCCGGCTTGTTTGAAGAGGTAAGTTTTCAGGGCACGACGGAAGGCACTGAGGTCTGGGATTTTCCTTATCTCGGGGGGTAACTGATTCCAGAGGGTAGGTGCCCCCACAGAGAAGGCTCTCCCCCTGGGGGTCGCCAGCCTACATTGTTTGGCTGACAGCACCCCGAGGAGGCCCTCTTTGTGGGAGCGCAGGGGTCGATGGGAGGTCGTCTGTGGCAGTAGACGATCCCGTAGATAACTAGGTCCTATGCCATGCATATATAAATATGCATCTTTATAGGACATCCAATATAAAATGAGGTAGAGATTTTTGACTTGTGGCAACACATCCTATGGCCGCAAGTGTATGTGGAAGAAGGGGATATAAATGGCAAGCCTGTCAACAGATTCAGACATGAAAAATTTCAAACATGAAAAGTTACCAAAAATCAGATTTGTCAGCATAGATTCCCCTGGAATGCCTAAATTCTTGTAGATATAATGTCTATGAATTATCCTCCAGGGAGAATTTCTTCTAATTAAAGAAGTACTCCCTTGAGGAATAATTCATAAATATTATGTCCACAAGAATTCAAGCATTCCAAAAGGAATTTATACTGGCAAATTCATTCAATCTTGCTTATGCTACTCATTCAATTATTTGTTAGGTCAAATATAATCATTCTGGTAGTAAGCGTATGCATTATAGTATTGAAATAAGAGTGTCACACATTTAAAGCACAAAACTGGTTTATTTACATTGATAGTTTAAAGCAACTAACAATATTAGTTAATATTTAGGCTGCTTCTAACAATAATTACAGAGGCAACATTTCAAACTACTTGAAAGACTAAAGGCTTTTCTTAAATGGAGCATTTTAAATAAAGATACACAGCACTTTAGATCTGAAGCAAAAAAAGGTACTTAGCCTTGCATCCTGCACCTGTTGCTATCTCCTTATACAAGTTGTATCCTTTCATGTGTTCATCTGACTGAGTAATCCCAGAAAAATATATGTTTGAGGTAAGAAGCTAGTGACAGCACATCATTGCTTACTCCAAAGCTACTTCTCACCATATATTAACCTCTCCTTACCTCAAACACCTGTTTTTTTAGCACAACTACCTACGAATCCAGGAAAAACATGGCTGCTTTAAGGAGGCACCAGCAGGTGGGGCATGCATGCCCATACTTACTTCAAAGCACACCGCATCCCTAATTTTACACTAGACTTTTAGAAACCAGAAGAGAGTGAAGCAGAGTGATTTAGGCCAAGCGCCAAAAGACATAGTGTCATTACAGAGAAAACCCTAAACCCTAAATGGCTTGAAGTTTGGGGGTGGGGGGGTGGGACACTTTAGCTTATACAATTTCTAAAATTTCTGGAAATGTAATTTAATGCTGGACTCCATATTAGGCCAGCTTTGTTTTTGAGATATTGAGTTCCTGTCAATCTGAGGCTATGTTGTTACTGCGGGGAAGTAAAGATATGGTGGAAATATCATGTGCCATCTCTGCCTTCTTTTTCTTGTAACACCTGTTCTTTGTTTAGCTATCAAGACGGATTCCTACATAAAAACTATTTTTCTTATTTCTCCTCCATGAAAAATCATAGCTCTTAGCTTTTGTTGTTAAGCCTGGCCATATACACATCCATTACTGTATTATTTCCTTTGGGGTGAGATCTACTTACCTTCCCTACCAGTTCGGAAGTGTGTGCTCCACCCGCCCACCCGCACATCACGTGTGATTTTGGACCCTCTGCGCATGCGCAGAGGGTCAAAAACAGGTTACTTCCTGGTTAAAACCAGGAAGGAACGATGTCCGGACACGTGGGCGGAGCCTCGTGCTGCCACCGCTACCAGTTCCCCGAACCACGCGCCGTGCTGCTACCAGTTCACCTGAATGCATGATTCTATTCATTTGAGCCCTAACTATATTTCTGTCTGAAATTTCTACTAGCATGCTGTTTTCTATTATGACGATGAGTATATAAATGGCCTCTCAGTGGTACAACACAAATAAAACTGGTATTACTGGACCTGATACTCACCATGTTCTGTCCTGTTGGGAAGAATTACTAATTCCCACTATCTCCCTATGATAAATAGTAAGAAGAATGGTATTTAAAGAACATAAATAAACCATCAAGAATTTGTGTATATAATATTTTAAACAGAACTTTAACTTAGCCATATAATGATTTTAAATCTATGTCCAACCATCTACAATCAATATTGTACTGTCAGTTTTATGCTCTACATTTTTAAACTTTGTGTGAAAAATAAATGACAGCAGATCACTCCAGAATAATCTCCGTGATCTAGGTCTTATTACAGTAGTGGGTGATAATATAAATGCAATACTAACACAGAATCCTTGGGGTTCCTCTTCTGCCTGGAATCCTCAGACACTCACCACAAAATATTTTAGTGGCTTCATTTCTTGTAAGGGCAATCCTCCATTTCTTCTACTCTTGCTAAATCCCCAAGCAATTGTGTAATATATAGTAACAGCCCACTAATAGCTTTTCATAATATGAAGAATTTCATAATACAAAAGAAATATATACCCTTTCCCAACCTAGAGGTTTAGTTTTTAATAATAGAATGAATATAAATTACAGAGGATAGACTTGCCAGACATTAGATGAATATAATCAAATCCAGGTGTCCTTGCTCAGGCTGTATTCTAGTTGAGAGATGAGACTTAAAGGGGTGATCCAAGAGCTTTGCAGAAAAAGGTGGACTTCCAGAAACCAGACAGACAACTTTCTGTTCGCAGCAATTGGGGCACCAGCACAGACCTAGTAAGGTCCCTTTGCATGTTCTGAACTATTTCCTCTCCCCCAGCCTGGGTGGCAGTGGTTAGATCCTGTCTTTTTGATCCACCTTTGAACTGGCCCCAGGTGCCCTAACTAGTGCTGACACAATAGAGCCCTGGCTAGGCTTTATTCTGCCTCTGGCTTTATTCACTAGAATTTGTACGTTCTGCTGCTTAGCAGCCTGGAAGCCAATTGACAGCTGCGGGGGTGATGGAGCTGGGCTAAGAGCCCACAGCGTGGGTGGCTGCATGCTGAGATGTCATGACTTGGCATCTTTGCAGCCAGCACCAATGGCCACCAACCACTGCGCTTGCCATCCAGTGAATCAGTAAGGCAAGTGCCAGGGCCTGTGGTGGTGCCAGGCACCACACGGGAATAAAGGGCTTGTGTTAGGGAGGTGCAATACAATGAAAAGCAGGCTTTTCTCTGACTCCAGGATGCTGCAGCATTTCAGTCTTGCAGGCACAAAGTAGAGCATGTATTTTGGGTGCAAGCATTTCTCTCAAATATTCCCAAAAGTCTGAATTGCAAAGGAGTCTTTGGAAAGCAAACAAAGCTTTACAGAAGGCGAGAATGTGGGAAAGGGAGTAATGATTCCTGTTTTATACTCTGCTTTAATACATTAATTGCTGACTGATTACCATCAATAGAGGAGTTGATATGGACATAATTATTCTCAGTGTGTGTATCATAGGATGCTACGAGTCCTGAGATTGAAATACACAGATATTTCTCAGTTTTGCCTCTGTGATCTCCAAGGACTGAATCCAGGGCGAGAGTAGGTGTTAACTCCTAACCACTTGGTTTCCAATCTCAGAGACATAAAATCAGTTCTGCGCCCGTGTTCATCTCTTCAAAAATCAACCAATGGCCTTTTCCTCTGTCTTCTATCTGCAGGGTGACCTAGCCAAGAAGAAAATCTATCCAACTATCTGGTAAGTTCATTTTGCTGCTCAGGAAGATTGCTCATGCTTCTTGTACCTGGCTTGATTTCATGACTAGCTTGATTTCCTGCACAGGTGGTTATATCGTGATGGGCTGCTTCCTGATGACACGTATGTGGTGGGTTATGCCCGATCCCAGCTCACAGTTGCCGATATCCGCAAACAGAGCCACCCGTATCTCAAGGTGAGGCCTGCCTCTTAGCATCTCTGGCCTTCCTGGGACAATAAGCATGTGCTTGGATTTTGCTGTAATGCTGCTAAGAGCCAGAACTATAGACACTCTGCCAGATGAGCACTGATAGACAGCTTCTGCCATAGGCGGTGGTAGGGGAGAAAGACATTTACAGGAAAGAAGAAAAGAATTATTACTCTTTTTTTTTTGCAGGCTAACAAATCTTGATTTTGTTTTAGGCCAGCCCCGCGGAAGAAAAAAAACTGGATGATTTTTTTGCTCGCAATTCGTACATCTCAGGCAATTATGATGACCAGGCCTCTTTTGAAAAGCTAAATGCCCATCTGAATTCCCTTCACAATGGAGAGAAGGCAAACCGTCTCTTCTACCTCGCTCTACCCCCCAGTATCTATAAGGAAGTCACTACGCACATCCAGAAGACCTGCATGAGCTCTATGTAAGTTTTGGAGCCTGGGGTTACTCACTGAGGGATAACAGAAAGCAGTGAATCTAAAGAAAAGCGAGTTTGTATGCATTCAGTGTCAGAGCAGGCTGTATTTGACAGGAGGCATAGGAAATGGAGTTGACGCCAAACCCTGACTAACATGAAGCATAGTTAAAAATTCTGCCAGCATAAGTGCCCTTTAAGAAGAAAGGGGACAAGTCACATCAGGAGAAAATAAATGGTCCTTCCTTGGAAACAGTTGTAAATCATCTCCTAGGAATTGACAAGTCATTATTTGATTGCAGCTATCCCTCCCCCACTAGACAAAACTCTTGCTATTTTTCTTAACTTTCTTAAACTCAAAGAGGACATAAGTAGGAAAAATGAGTCTGCTAATGTGTCCTTATATTAACTATTGGGGGGGATTGCTTGTTCTTATACTAAAGGAGTAAAATAGAAGAGAAAAAAGGGGTTGTTTCTGTTTAAGGCTGCAAAAAATACAAACAGTGTCTGAGGACTGAGCAAGACTTATCGTGATATGAGTAGATTTTGGATGCTCTTCAGAGCACTTTAAGACCTGCAAGGCTATTGGAAACAGAAAATGCCAATATGATAGCATCATATACATATTCAGATAAGGCTTCTTGATCTTCAGAGCTTTTCAATGATGTTTGAAGCAATGTGGATGGCATTACTTTGGAGCAGCCTTCCTTGGCTTCATTCACCTGTATTTATATGGTTCACAGACAAACTCTGTCCTCTTTCTGTCCCAAATCTCAAGTGGCTGGAATCGGCTGATTGTGGAAAAGCCCTTTGGCAAGGACTTGGATAGCTCCAATGATCTGTCCAATCACATAGCGGCACTGTTTAGAGAGGACCAGATCTATCGCATTGACCACTACCTGGGCAAGGAGATGGTGCAGAACCTAATGGTGCTCAGGTAAAGTAAAAACCCTGGGAGTAGCAGTGGTGGGTTACCCATGGTTCGCACCAGTTCTATAGAACTGGTAGTAAAACCGGCGGGAGGCTCCGCCCACTGACCCTGACATCATCAAAATGCTTCTGCGCTTGCACAGAAGAGCGTGCACGGCCCCATTGCAAACCGGTAGTGAAGGTAAGTAGAACCCACCCCCGAGGAGTAGTGAAGATAGGTCACAAAGTGGATCTATGCAGATAAGCAGTTACCCAAATCAGATTTACCTTCACTTGTTTACCCTGAACCAAACTTCTTAAAACTTGACTCTAGCTGTTTGGAAGCTTTCAGTAACCTTAATATCAGCAAGGCATCATTTTTATAGGTGTGGACAAGAGCATTGTTGGGTGGAGAGAGCCCAGCCTATAAAATTAGAAGGTCCTATGGTTTCATTGTCTGAGAGATCTCGACTTTGCACCTTCTGACTCAGATCACCTTCATTTGCCTTTATAGGTTTGGAAACCGGATATTTGGCCCCATCTGGAACCGTGACAACGTGGCCTGTGTCATTCTGACTTTCAAAGAGCCATTTGGCACAGAGGGCCGGGGAGGCTACTTCGATGAGTTTGGCATTATTCGGTATGTTTTGGGGCTGAGATACAACAAAATGTGTTGGTATGGCAGAGGTTTCCTGATATTTTACAAGGACCAGTTTTATTTATTATATTATACTAGTGTATGCATTAGTAAGCCAATGAATATAATAAGTATATTAAATGTCTTTTTTTCCCTTTTTTTCTTTCTTAATTTGTCTCAGGATGTTTAAAAAAGTCTTTTGTTTAGTTTCTATTATTTTCTTTGAGTTTACCATTTGTTTTATGAGTCCAGCAGGAGAAGGGCGGTCTACAAATTTAAATAAATGAATTAATTAATTAATTAATTAATTAATTGTGCAGGTTAAAACCTTTTTTCAAAAAAGTATGTGCTGGAGCTGAGGTTGGAGAGGTGCAATGTGATGCTCTTTTTGGGTTACTGGGCATATTTTGGCAAACCAGTGTGTTAATACAGTAAATGACCCACACAATATTTGGATACAAGAAAAGCCTTTTCCTTCAACAGCAGAAAGGCATTCTAGAGCACACCATTGCAGTCTGTAGAGAGACTTACAACTGTTCATTTAGTGATCATTCATAGTCACAATGGCACTGAAAAAAGCGACTTATGACCGTTTTTCACACTTATGACCATTGCAGCATCCCCATGGTCATTGATCAACATTCAGATGCTTGGCAACTGATCCATATTTATGATGGCTGCAGTGCCCTGGAGTCATGTGATCACCTTTTGCGAACTTCTGAAAAGCAAAGTCAATGGGGAAGCCAGATTCAATTGACAATCGTGTTACTAACAACTGCAGTGATTCATTTAACTGTGGCAAGAGTTGGCCTCATACAATAAAGCCAAAACTCACTTAAATGTCTCACTTAGCAACAGAAAGTCTGGGCTCAATTGTGGTTGTAAATCAAGGACTATCTGTACCTGGGAAGACAGAATCCTTCACATGGAAAATTAATACAATCTAACTTTCTCTTTGATATGCTAGTTTTCAAACAACAGGATACCAGAGAAAAATGAGTCACTTTATGGGAAAACATCAGTAAAAAGGAAAGGGAATAGTTGCAGAACAGATGGCTGATAACTTTCTCAGCTCTCCAAAGTCCCCTCCTTTATTTTTCACTTTTAGAAATTAGCTGAAAAATGGGACAATTGAAAAATAAACAATTGTGTGGAATGTTTCTTCCACAAACAATATGGTGGGATGTAATTTACCCAAACTCATACCAATTAGTCATTGCCCAGGTCAACAAGGATTATGCCAGGTGTTGGAGTCCCTGGACATCTGATGACAAGTGAGCGACACAACAATCTCAGGATTGTTAGTGACCAACCAGGGCCAGCAGCTGTAGGACTACTGAAAGAAAAGCTCTTTACCCAAGTTTCTTTGCATCTGAGTAGACATGCAGTGGCTAACATGCAAATATGATATCTGGGAATTCAAATTGCAGAGCTAAATTACAAGCTATTGGGGGATATGTGGAGTTTTCAAGAACATTTAATATATCTGTACCTTCAAAACATCTTCCACAATTGTCCATTTTTCAGCTAATTTCTAAAAGTGAAAAATAAAGGGAGGAGGTTTTGGCTGGCTATGAAAGCTTACCAAGCATTTCCTCTGCAACTGCCCCCGCTTTCTTCTTTTTTTAACCAATTTTTACCCATCCAATGACCCATTTTTCTCTGCTACCCTGTAGTTTGAGAACTAGTATGTTAAAGAGAAAGCTAGATTAACCATGTAGATTTTCTGTGTGGAGGATCCTTTCTTCCCATGTAGAAGCATTGCCCTCCCTCTACAGACTGCAATGGTGTATTCTCGAATTCCTCTCTGCTGTTGAAGGAAACTGATAGTATCGGATGAGTTAGAAGATTCTAACTGTAAATGGATTTGATATACAAAGAATAAAAACAAATGGTGAAAGGCAGCTTTGCTTGGAAAAGCTTGCAGCCTGCAGATACTTTTAACATCAAGTATCTGTCTATCCCAGTCCTTGGGAAGGACTCGATAGTGAATAAAAATACCAGTCTAAACATCTGGTTGATTGTGTAGCAACATAATAGTAATAATAATTGGGATGGCTGTACACAGCTGTAATCAAAACATGTTCCTGCTACTTCTGTAGGGATGTTATGCAGAATCATCTTCTTCAGATGCTTTGTCTGGTAGCTATGGAAAAACCAACTTCTACCAACTCTGATGATGTCCGTGATGAAAAGGTAAGATCCTGGTTCTTCTGACTCAGTGCCTTTGGGCAAAACTGCATTTTGTTGCTCAGACTTTTGAGCCTTCTTAGATTTCCATCTGCTGACAATGCTTTCCTTGTACCTCAATTTAGGCCCAGAGCTTCCTAGGCTTAATTGTTCTAGATTCTATCAATTACAAATACAAACTAAATATAAAGCAATGTGTTTACTTCAAGGATCACCTTTATTTCCAAGGATCCCACATAGATCCCACAAGTATTAGATTTAAACAAACAGGGATGGCTGCATCACAGTCCCTTGCATAGGTGCCCATCTGGCCAGGAAAAAGGGTTTTTTGGGCTTCTATAGAATATCTCCACAGGAGGGAGCTATAGGAGATGGGAAGAAGCAACTTTACTGATTCGCCTTAAAGTAACTTGAATATTTTGTGTTTAGCCATGTATGCCATAACAGCCATTTTGTCAGAATACCTGCGACATGTTCTCAAAGTTTAGACATTGCTTAGTGGCCCAAAGGAGGGGACTGCTGATCTATCTCTAAAATAGGAATGAATTACTAAGCACCTAGACTAGATCTTCCTAAAGCCTCTTCTGAAAAGGGAGTGTCTCCAGGGATGGGTTCGCATTGCGTGTGCACACGCTTTTCTGCGCATGCGCAGATCACCTATGATGACGTCTTGGCCAGTGGGCGGAGCCTCCCACTGGTTTTACTACCGGTTCTTGCGAACCGGGGGCAACCCACCATTGAGTGTCTCATAATGACCTGAACACCAATGTTGACCAAACTAGAGCAGTTCTTCTAAATTATCTTCCCTCAAATATTTCTTCTGTCAAGGTAAGTATTTAATAGAGTTTTATCATTTTCAGTTGGAGACTCTTTTTCTGAGCATGTAAGATACACATACCTGTACCTCAGTGCCAATTGGAAAACCTGCATGTTGGTCACATGGAATTTCCACTGCTAAGTTGATTTTATTGTCTTGAAATGGATATAGTCTCCTCAGTTCACTTCTGCTGATGTGTGATCTTGAGTCTCCCCATGTTTTTCTGTTAGGTGAAGGTTCTGAAGTGCATCAAAGAGGTGACAAGTGAAAATGTAGTCCTTGGGCAGTATGTGGGCAATCCATCTGGAGAAGGAGAGGCTCAGAAGGGCTACCTTGATGACTCCACAGTTCCAACTGGCTCTACCACCCCTACCTTTGCTGCTGCTGTGCTGTATGTGGACAATGAAAGGTGGGATGGTGAGTATAACCATACAGCAAAGAACCAGCCAAAGAAAAACACGCTTTGAACTGGGGGGAAATTGTGTGTAGTGGGCAAGTGTCCTTGTATCTCACTGCCTATTTAATACTCTCCCTGTAGGAGTACCATTTGTCTTGCGCTGTGGCAAGGCGCTGAATGAGCGCAAGGCAGAAGTACGGCTGCAGTTCCGGGAGGTGCCAGGTGACATTTTCCAACACCAGTGCAAACGCAATGAATTGGTGATCCGTGTGCAGCCTAACGAGGCCGTTTACACCAAGATGATGACCAAGAAACCAGGCATGTTCTTCAACCCAGAAGAATCTGAACTGGACCTCACTTATGGCAACCGCTACAAGGTACATTATTTTATCTGCCATTGAAAATACAAACAACACAATTTTGCATTTGTAAGTATTCAAGGTGTCTGCTATATACAGTGTGTTAGCTCAATGTCCATGGTTCTGCCTATATAAAATCCTAAACCTGGCCAAATAAAGAATTCAACTACAGTAGCCAATTTATATATACAACATGTTAAGCTTTATTAGCTGATTTGGAGGGTGAGGTGGGATGGAATTGTCAGATTAGTGCATTTTATGAGCCTAGCCTGTTTTGGTTAAGTAACACTTCTGTGTAATGTTTGAATCCAGAAAATAGGGTGTTCAATAACAAAGACAGATGTGTAGTGTGAACCTGGCTAATAAATGGCTGCATGGTTTGAATACCAAGGTAACAATATGTAGGAGATAGGGAGGCAATTATTTAGTACTGTACAGCCCAAAATTCCAAGAAGTCTATAGTTCGTTTCCCTATTTTTTAGAAAGTTAAATTACTGCTGGCGTATTTTCAGACATACCTCTATCTCACACAGAGGGGTAGAAATTTAGAGCGTCATTAGAAACATGTGGATATCATCTTTTTTGTTTTTCAGCAGACAGATCAGATTCCCAAATGCAATTACTTTGATTTTGAATGGCCATTGGAAACCCATAGTAAATTGTGGTCATGTGATATGAGACACTGCAAATGGCCATAAATGCAAGCCAACTGCCAAGCAACAAAAATGTGATTGCTTGGGGGGTGAGGGGTGAGGGCAGCCATCAGAATCTCAAATCTGGGTTGGAAATAGCCCTGGGGAACTCTATCATAACTTCAACTGTTGCTAAGCAACTGATCATGCGGACTCCCCTTTTGAATCCTGGCATGTTGCAGTGATTCAGCCATGGAAGTCATCACTCGACACTGTAACATTAGATTTTAGGTATCTTATCATTGCCCTTTCAAAATTAAGGTGTCCTATCTGCTTCTAAATTCTTCATTTCTAAAGCTGATTGTTAGGAATAGACCATCTTATAGCATACAATGCTTAACATCTTTTTTTCTGTTCTTTTCAACAGGATGTGAAACTCCCAGATGCTTATGAGCGCCTTATCTTGGATGTTTTCTGTGGCAGCCAGATGCACTTTGTGCGCAGGTGAGTGGGGGGAGGGTCATCAGGGCACATTTAGGAGAAAAACTAAATTTTTCAAGCACTTGATAGCAGTTGGCTGCTATATTTTCCAAGCTCCTGATAGCATATTGATATCCCCTGGTGTTTTCTTCCATGGGTTATGCATATCTGTGATGTACATTGAGCATTATGGCATAGTTCCTTTTAGTTTGAAATCTTTGAATTACAGTTATAGATTGAAGATTCAGAACTCGGTACTTAATGAAGGCCATACCTAATCCTCTCTGGTCTGGTAACAACTCTTTTCTAGTATTTCTTTGGATTTCTACAACCCAGCCTAACCTTGCTGCCTTTTCTCCCTCAGTGACGAACTACGAGAGGCCTGGCGTATATTCACTCCACTGCTCCACCAAATCGAGGCAGAGAAGACAAAACCAATTCCCTATTGCTATGGCAGGTGAGGTTAGAAATGATTGAAGGGCTGTTGGGAGGGCAGCAATGCTTCCTTTGAAAAGCAGGCTATAGAGATGACACAGTAGCCCAGACCTTTGTGTGTGATCTGTTCATACACAGAAATGTCACTCCTAGCCTTTTCTGGCTTCTAGAAACAGCCTTGCTCTCCCCTCACAGGGCAGAGTTCTCTTTCAGCTGACATACTGCTTTTTGCAATGGATTCACTTACCTATGCCACCAAATATCTAAGACAGCTACATTCCTACGCACTTTTCAAGGTACGAGGCACTCGTTTCCAGAAATGATTACACTAAGGCACATTCACAGATCCTTGTCACATGACAAAGTTAAACAAAGGCTTGGACTCAAGGCTGGCCCACTGGTATATCAAATAAAACAATTTAACAGATATCAAATTGCCAGGATTGCCCGGCTCCTCTGCATTCCTGTTCTCTTGGATCCTGAGAGGACTCAAGAGCTGGCTGGGGAGTGGAGAGATAGATAGATTTAGGCCAGGTAAAATGAAAAGGATTTTTAATGAGTTTCAGTCACTTCACAGAAATGAAAACAGCACACCAGCCATCTCTGGATCATTAAAGAAACTATTACTATTTTTCTCAGCTCCTCGGGAGGTGAGAAGAGCGGCAGTACAGAATTGTAAACAGTCATTTGTTGAAGTCCATAAGTATATGTAGGGCTTGCTCATAGCCGTGTTTCTAGAAATACTAATAGGTTTCTTTTAAATCTTCCAGCCGTGGCCCTACCGAGGCTGATGAATTGATGAAGAGAGTTGGATTTCAGTACGAAGGCACCTACCGGTGGGTCAATCCTCACAAGCTCTGAATCCTGTCAGCCTCTGCCTCTTGGAATGGCACCCGCAGCTCATCTCCACATCTCTCCAGAGAAATTGAGCTGGCCAGGCTCGGCAGTGGCCTGTGTCCTACCCAAAGATTGTAACGTGCCCATCTTGTCTGAGGAAGCAACTCGTTGGGCTTAGGCATTCGTGCACTTCTCCAGCTGCAGTGGGATGTCTTCAGTATGAACAGCATCTTCTTCTGCTGACCTCTTGGTGGCCCTCGTGTACACTCTGTCTCTATCCCATTCCAGTTTCTGCTGCTATGCTGGGAAAGCTTCTGGAGGCATGGGAAATCTGCAGAGGTTTTTTTTGCTCTCACACTCCATACTCCTTCCTCATCTACGTATGCTGCTTTATTCAATTGCTTTTACTTGGAACTACTTCTTACATTCCTTTGGATTTTGTACTTGATGCTGTTCTGCAAATGGAAGTTATTACAAAAACTCCCCCATTTTGTGTCTCTTGAATATGTGTGTTTGAGGCATCTTAAGTCTACTTGTAACAATGAGCTGTCCTTAAATCTTCACCTCTGTTTGGGCAACTGAATCTTAGTATTGCACAACTGTGACTGGCCTGAAGGCTATAAATAAAATATGGGAGTAGGGGGTTTGGACCTGTATAACCAACCTAGCATCCAATCCTCTGCTTTTCCAAACCAGGGCAAGGCAGCAGCCTCAGTCAGATAAGAACTGGCGCACCATCTCCTTATGGAGGAAGCCGTCTCTGATAACTGAACTTTCATTCAGGCTCGGCTTCTATCCTTGAACCTCTTAGATTCCATTCCGTATTAATACATATATTAGGGAGTGAGTCTCTTGAGGCTGTGATCTGAAGTTCTCAGCAGGAGTTTTGCCTTTCATCAGGTTGCCTTTCATCTGGCAAAAAAACCTTCTAGGATATGCTTGGTTGCTGTTCAATTCCACGAGCAAAGAGATGGATGAGACTCCCGTGTACTCTTAAGGGGAGAGAAGAGGAGAACAAGCACTTGAAGAATAAGGACTGCAGTATAACTTAAAAGCTAAAGCTGCTCCCTCTTACACCTGTTAAGAATCTTGGCTACCTTCCAGTTGATATTTTCTCTAAGCCAGGGCTCTGCACGACTGCTTTCAGATCACGCATCACATTTGGCCTTTTTAGTGATATACTGCAATCTGCATACTAAGGAGTCGATAGAGCCTGGACAGCAACTCTTATTTAAGGTGTTTGCTCTCTGTGCCCTCCTGTTGTTAATGTCCTCCTTCTGTTATCTTAAACATTGCAACCCAGTGGGCAAATCTGAGTCAGCAAGCAAGAATTGCAACTTTTTTGGAACCCCTCACCCCCTCCTTTTGGGAGGTTGCTAGTCAGACCAAGTCTCCAGAGCTTTTTCCCATCTACTTCCAGTGCTCTGCCATGTTACTGCTATTACTCATTTCTACCCAACACTCTTCAATCTCATTCTGGGCTACCAGTTATTGCTGTGATCTTTTTAGGATCCCATTGTAAGAGTCCCAAATTTCATACATGTGTTTTCCATTAGTCTGAGCTGGCCAACTGTGCTCTCTCCTCCCTGTGCCTTTGTGATTCAGTCCAGGAATTTTTGGCCCACCCCATCAGAGGACCTACCGAATAGTGATATCAGTGTGGTTCAACGTCTCTCCATCGCAGGTCCAGCAGCTGACCAGCGGCTGTCCTTGGCATATTCCCCCACAGAGTATGTTCTGTTCTTCTGCAGCTGCTTGTCTTCCCTCCCAGTCTTCCCCTTTGGGGGAAGTGAAGCGAACAGCTCGAACCCGGTACACACTCACAAAGGGCAGGTCAAACTGTGGAGCACAATTGCATCTCCTGAACAAAAGCATCCCCTTGTCTCTAGAGTTTGGAAGGAGCTGTTAGAAATATCTCTGCTAACAGAGCGGAGAAGAGCAATATTTGCAAGTACCTGGAATTTGGAGGTGGTGGTCAACATACTGAAATATTTAATTTGACAAAAAATAGATGGGGAGAAACTTATTAAATTTATTAATTGTAATTTAGCATGGTTTTTAATCAAAAAAATGAAACTCTGTGGGTTTTCCTTGACCCAAGTGAGTATGCTGAGGCAAGAAGGTACAGCAGAAGCAATCAAGCAATGTCTTCAGGGCACTGATATTCAAACAGTTGATGTCCCTTTCCAAAAATGTATTCCTAAGTAGCCTTTACTCTCCCAGCAAATCTACATATTTAAATTAAATCACTGCTTCTCAACTAAGGAGGTCCTTAACCTTAGCATAATTCAGTACACTTCCTTAAGCGGTTTTAGAAGGGGGACACAAAGGGGTTCCATTTAAATCCAGATTCTGCCTATAAATTAAAGAAACCAAGTGTGGCTTACATTTTCTCTTGACACTCATACTGAACTGTTAATTCCACATCTTAATTAAATATCCTGATCACTCAATTCGGTTCTATTTAAAGCTACTCTCAGATACAAATGACACTATTTCCTTAAGCATGGTCAAATTCAGTTAGGTAAAATCCACATCAGTTTGACAAATGTGTTTAGCTAATCAATATCAATTTTACGTATGCAACTATCTTTATGGACTAATCATTGATTACAATGAAGAGTCTATTCTGTTCTATCTCTGGGGAAGGATGTCCCCAAAACCTAGCTGTCCTTGTCATAAAAATCCAATGACATGTATTTTGGGGCAAACGACCCCATTAGAACTTGTGAAGTCTGAATCTGGATATAGGAAATGAGCCTTCCAGACAAAAAAATAATGGCCAAAGGAATGGACAGCCTAAAATGAACAGGGAAAAATGGACGGCAGCAGCTCAGAGAAAAGGTTATCTACTGTATGTGCTATCCCTTTCTGCATAACTCCATTCCAAAGTTCTACTTACGAAACAGGAGGAGCCTGGAGATTAATGTTCCAAACCTATTAATACCCCATTGCAAAACACATTTCCTAAAAGCCACATCTTCAAGGCCATTTAAAAGATGACAGGGTTGGGGCAATTTGAATCCCAGAATGCTAGCATCATGACGAGAAGGCATTATGTCCCTCAAATGATACTGTTTTAAAAATGAGACCTGGAACATGCTCACTCCCAAATTTAACTGGGTGGGCAGACACAATGGCAATCCCTCGGGTAGCTAGATGCCATGCCACGAATGGTTTTAAAAGTCAAAACCAGCCCTTGAATTGCACCCAGAAGTTTAGTGGTGACCAGTGCAGCTCTCACAGCAGAGGTGTTACCTGGCTGTGCCAAAGTGCACTCAAAACTACCCAGGCTGATGCATTCTGGACTAGATGCAGCTTCCAAGTGGTTCAAAAGCAGTAGCAGGTAGAACACATTACAACAATACAATCACAAACTGACCAAGACATGTGACTACGAAAGTCTGCCACTTAGGCACAACTGCCACCTGCTGTTCCATTAGGAGCTCTAAATTGCACACTAATTATGTATGGGGAGAAGTGTTATCCTATTCAAAACTAAGATGGAAATTCCTTGGTAGAGGAGAATTTGAAACACATAGCCACTCCATTTTGTCAGCATTGATTGTCAGTCTGTTCTTCCCCATCTAGATTGACACCTCGCCAGTAGCTTCATGTAGATCTCAAACTAGAGGGGTGAGAGCATTGAACCCATGACACCCCATCTGCAAGGGGACTTAGGCTCAACCTCTCCTCCCATCAACACTGACAGGAACTGACCCTGAAAAAAGGAGAACTACAGAAAAGCCATGTCTCCTAATGCTCACAGTTGGTCAAGAAAGATACCATGGCCAGTAGTACTGAAGACTGCTTAGAACTCAGGGAGAATCAGAATGATTGCATCACTACTTTGTTAGATGGGACAAGGATGCTGAGTCTCCCTCAGACCTGTCTGTCCACCTACCCCTGCCAAAGTCTCCTCTGTTGCCCTTTCTTTCAGAATATGTAGTGATTGACAATTCTACCCTCCAGTCAGCACAGGGCTAGAATAAATGCACTTATTTTATCACATGTCTCTTTGCATGGAGACGTGCAGAACCATAACCATGAAGACTTAATATTCTGGAATGCACCCCAAGTCTATAGGACAGCAGTAGCTCCCCCATACCTGGTCTGAGCAGTTGGTGTGCCGATTCAAATGCTGCAGGAAGGAGAAGACCGAGCATTTGTGAACCAAGATAAGGTCGGCAGTTCCATCGGCCAGGTGGGCACAAGGTGAGAGACCCTTGGGGCTCTTAGGACAGGCACTGCTTATGCAAGTCAGGTTGACTGCCAGGAAGCTACCATGAACCCGCTGCCATTCACTACCTGGAGGGGAGAAACAGGTTTATCTTGAGTATCTTCATCCAGGAAGCTCCTTAGTTACTCAGGGATCCAAGTAAGAATGGTTATTATTAAGAGACAACAACACGTTGTTGCTACTTTTTGTCTGCTACAAGCCTTTTTCCGGGGACAAGTCCTTCTCATTTTCTGAAATTATGCTGACTAGACCTAGCAGTTCCAGTCTGAAATTGCCAAAAGCACTGGCAGAAGATATGCCTGGTATTTTATTTCTGCAGAAACTCTCTTAGAGGTGGAATAGAAGAGGGAGCAATCGAAGAAACTAGGGTTCTTCAGATGCTCCCTCTTCTATTCCACCTCTAAAAAAGAAAGCAAAGCAGCTCAGACTGGTTGTGTTTGTGTTTGCTGCTGTTTGCAAAATAGAGGCACTGAAAAGAGAAACTGCCTGCCTGGCCTGTTCTCTTTAGTTTCCTTTTCCAGGAGAGACCTTGAGGAAGCAAGCAGTCATTGAAGCACAAGACAGACTGCATGACAAGTGGTCAAGAAACAGCAGACAAAGATGCCCCGTAATAACCTTTCCAAATACACTAATAGGATTTCTGTTTATCACTTCAAGCCCTTCGAATCAGTTAGCTATGTAAGCATTACAACGTTATAAAACAGTTACTAAATACTATTACTAGTATTAGTATTGTTCCTTGTTATATATGAGGATCCTAAATTTAGAAGACTGGAGCTTGCTTAAGATCACCCAGCAAGCTGGCAGCAAAATGAAATTAGAAAATTGTTATTTCAACAGTTTTTTTTTCCCCCTTTTGACCAGCTTCAGACAAGGGAGACTACTTCCTAAATCAGATTATTTGGCCAACCTAACAAGACATGAGCTGCAAACATAATCTGATTTGTGTGTGTGCGTAGCTTGCTTTTTAAAAAAAAAAATGCTAGTAAAAGCAGATTGTCTGAGAAGTAGTAGCTAGATTAGATATAGATTTTGCGTCTCTCATACATCCCTCAACCTGGCTTGTCAGATTTGAGGCCTCATTGCCTGCCACAGAGGACTGGTGCAGCCAAATGGACTAAGATTAGATTTGAAGACTATGAAGTTCAGGCAGTGACCCAGGGTGAGATGCACACTCTTGGCCCCAGACTAGCCCTAGTATGGAGGGCGTGGTGGTGGTGAGCTACAAATGCTTACTTAACTTATAGCAGTATTTCTCAACCTCAGCAACTTTAAGATGGATGGACCAACTCCCAGCATGCTGGCTGGAGTATTCTGGGAGTCTACTCATCTTAAAAGTTGCTATGGATGACAAACACTCACGAATGAAGGCAAATATACATGTCCCAGGATAATATGGGTCAGTCATCAGGACCATAGGTTGAGTCTTCCAAGCTTTCAGATCTGTGCTGGAGTCCAAGAACTTCTCTCTTAAGAATGGACTCCAACATAAGTCTGAAAGCTCAGAAGACTAAATGTCTGTTCCTGGTGACTGATCCAGATTGGATCCTGCATGAGAAACACTGCATTATAGGCTTCTTGTCACAAGGATTACAGCAAATTTATTTTCAGTTATTAATTAATTTTCAAGATTAATTTACAGCAAGATTAATTTTCAGCATCAATCCTTTGTGATTTAAAAAAAAAAGTGTTTTGGTGCTTTTACCTGCCTGCTTTGTGGATTCTGAAAAATGTTCTTCCTTGCTTCCAGTCAGAAGGTTTTTGCTAGACTCAGAACAGACCATGCAGCTGGAAAGGAGAGCTGGTGTTATAATTTGATCATGTATTCTTCTCCACTTAGTCCTCTTAATGCATTGCAACCCAATTTTCATGATTCCTAGCCAGCTGGGAATCATGGGGTCTGTAGTCTAAAATATTAGAAGAATTGGAGAAGGCCGCTCCACCCCTTTTCTGCAGTTGTGTTCCTGGACTTTGTCCATGGTTGTAAATCCCATTGTAGCAGTTTCCGATCAACATACCCTGCCCGGCAGCGTGACTGATCCCGCGGATTGGTGTCCTCTGATTCTGCTAACTGGAATTCCACAGTGCCTTCATAACTACGGTTGCTTAGCACTGCTTTGGCTCCTAAAAGAGAAAATAACTGAAGGGAGCGTTTGGGCTGGGTGTGTTCACACATATACACAAGCACACACCATCACCACTGTTAGTGGAAAATTCACAGAAGGTTTAGGTTCTTTTGTTTCAAATAGCTTTCGTTCCGAGTATCGTGAGCATGTTTTAAGTCAGTAGATGTTGAAAGGTGAAAGGTACAAAAAATAAGATTATTTGTAGTATTGTGTGTGAATGGTTTTGCAAGAATCAGACAACTGACACAGCAATCACAACTGTTGTTGCAATAAACAGTTTTTGTGCCTTTTCAAAAAGACTGAGATGGGGGGGAACTAAAGTTATATCATATTTGACAGTGAGATATAGAGTAAATAAATAAAAATAAGCAATCATGTTTTTTCCTTGAAACACCACTACTCAAATAGCATCGTGCACATTTCAAAAATACTCAGTCATCCCTGAGAACTGGAATTTAAAACTGTCTGGGCACAGAGGAGTACTTTCTTACAAGGCCCCTTGAGCCTGTATTTCCTTCAAGCCCATCAAGAAGAATTTCATTTTTATGCATCTTCATTTTCCTTCCCCTCTCCCAGCTCCCCTTATCCAGCTGGTTTCTTCCTCTGCTGAACGATACCTGCAAAGGTGTAGCGCACTGGCCCCATCCAACGGTGCTTCTCACTGATGCTCACTACATCGCCGTAGAAACCGTAACCAGCCAGGGAGACGGAGTAGCGCAAAAGCATCCCATCATGCCAAATGCTGCAGACATCCAGAGGCTGGCTGTCCCCTGGGAAAGAAAGAAAGGCATGGAAAAGAGATCAGAAGGAAAACACCTCACTCTCTCACTCCATTTTAGGTACGGGAATCCCCAAGGAAGCCAATGCTTCTGTTCTCAAACCCAAATAGTTATCCCCACTCTGAAGTGACTCAAGCAGGCATCCAAGAGGTTTTTTTTATTGCAAGGGTATGACCAGTGATGAATCGGAAACCATTTTCAAGCTTGTCCTACAGAAGTTTTACTTCCAAACCTGGCTTTCCAAAATTCCCTACTCAGGGCAGTTTTAAGGACCATACTCTCAACAGCCACAGATGAATAGTGCGTGCTCGCTATGCACCTATAATGATGTGCAGAGCAGAGGTGACGGGGTCATTTGTTCCCACGGTTGCAAAGCAGACACAATCTGTAGAACCTGGAGTAGACACAGAACACATCCGATCACTCGACTTGCTGGAAAATAGCTCAGAAGGCTGTCTGCTTCCCACCCAGACCCATGGATTAAAGTTTTAGTCATTATTTCTCAACTCTTAAAGAAAGCCTGATGTCTTAGTTTTGAGGAGCTACTGGCCTTACCTGCAGGAATGATGCCAATGCGAAGTCTTGGGGACAGAAGCTCCGTATCCCAGTCCTCTTGGAGCTTCCCTGCCTTCTGCTGGGTTCGATCGATTAAGGCGTGCATCACTTCATTGAATGTGCCGTCGCCTCCCACACTTACCAGCCTGGAATGAGATGGAAGTAATAAGCTAAGTTACAGGTAGTCCTCAATGTCCAACTGTAATTGAGCCTGATAATTAGGCTTCTAAGTCATAATGGTCATAAAGCAGATTAGTACACGATTGGACCCAATTTTACAACCTTTTTTGTGGCAGTTGTTAAGTAAGCAACACAGTTGTTAAGAGAACCAATTGTTCACTATGGGCTGGTTTTTGCCAGAAATAAACATTGGTTTCTGGCAAAAAGCTAAATCACAGTCAAGTGACCTTGGGATAGTTGCCATGAGCCCAAAATGTGGATATGTGACTGTAAGGGAGTGGAGGCAGCGTCAGAACTTCAAAACTGGTCGCACATAGCCTTCCAGGTATCCATCATACCTTTGAACAGTTGCTAAGCAACTGGTCATAATTTGAGGACTACCTATAGTCAGGATGTGATGCAACTGCCTTTATGGAACTCTTCTAAGCAAATGATGGGTATTCTCCCATTTCCATGAGTGGCAAGGACACTGCTGTGCCTGTTTACATAATGTTGAATGGCATGGAGCAAAAATGTCCAATGGAGTTGCTCATGACCCCTTAATACCGTGAGTAGAATTAAATGGTGGAAGCTACTTGTCTGTGTGTGGAAAGCTCTGATGGGGAACAGCATTCAGCCAAACCAGCTCTCAGATATTTTATTTTTCTACAATGTATTCTTTTTTACTTCCTCTTACTTACACTATTTTATCTCCTTTCTGCTTCATGAGCTGCACTGGCTTACAGTGCTGGCTGCAATTCACGATGTTGGTTAGCAATTTCCTATAACTTGGTTATTTGTGGGACGGCTTCTCCCTGAGAGTATCTGCCTGTCCTGTCAGATCAGATAGGATAGGCATCATCCAGGTCCCTTCCCTGAAATGCCTTCTACCGGGACCTCAGAAGCATGTCTTTTCCATAGCTGCTCCTACTTTATGGAATACTCTCCCTCCTGGTTATTCAGCAGGCCCCCACTATTTTAGCTTTCCAAAAGGCCATTAAGACCTAGCTTTTTTACCCAGGTACAGTGAATGTATCTTGATTGTTGGGGCCCACCAAGGACCCTTTGGTTTTGTTTTTACAGTTTTATGATTTTTAAAATATACTTCTGGGGTTTTGTCGCTGTTGTAAACAGCCCAGAATGCCTTATAAGATGGGAGGCAATACGCTCCCCTTTCAAGATGGCTGCTGTACAGTCAGAGATTCTTTTTTCTCTTACAAATGATCTACTGATTTCACTGCTAAAGGTGGTTCTTTGCCAGTGCTGCTCCCTAGTTTTGAATGGGAGCACTTGGGAGTAACCCAAGATGACTTTTGGACAATCGTGGACCCACGATAAGGGGGAGGGTCTTGAAGATTCAATCGAAAAGTCATTGGGTGTATCCATCTTCCTGTCAAGGAGTTTTGTTTTCTAATCATGCCAGAATTTTAACTTTCACTTTTTTATTTCACTGTTTTATTTTGCTCATTGTTTTAAAAGTTGATTTAACAGTGGGTACTGATTTCTCAATCCCTTGCTGGACTCTGATTGCTTTTTCCTTTTCTTTTGATATATGTTGTTTTGGACAATCATGGAAATCGTGTTCCTTCCATATGGAAAGCGCGGTAATGTTCAGGGGGTAGGTGGATAAAGAGTTCACAGACTCCTACCGCTGGATTTTGTATTTTTTGAATTTGAAAAACGGAATAAATAAAATGGAATTTATTTCCATTGAACTTTTCTTATAATCTTGGATTGATACATAGAGGCAAACATACTGGTTTTTTTGTTCTTTGTTTCCTGGCTAAATTTCACAGATTAAGATGGCTCTGAAATCTAAGAAAGGAAACTGGAGAGATGTGCAGCTTCTAGCTGAGGTCATCTCTCAAAAAATTGATCAAACTTTAATGTTTGTTAAAAGAATGTTAAGATCTGAAGCTTTATCTCTGGATGTGGATGAAGGTACACAAAAGGATTTTGATCCAGTTTCAGATCAAAGAGATAATTTCGCAGCTGGAGAACCAGCAAAGTGGATTTCATCTGTAAGTCTGAACATTCTTTCGATGTTATGGCTTTGACTAAGAAGAAAAGAAACAGATTCCAGACCTCTGAGAAGTCTGAGGGAGACTGGATGGATTTATTACAGTTAATTGGCAATTACTTCTGCTTGTACTTTGATCAGAAAATAGATCTATTTTGGAAACTGATTTTACTGTATTCAACTAAACAGCAATTGACTAGAGAAGATATTAAAAAACAAACATGGATATTTGACCCAGGATGATTGGTTTAGAACTTTTGAGTTATTTGGGACAGATAAGATGCTGTGGTAAATTTTCTAAGAGTGGATTACAATAACCACCTGTCAACAAGTTGCAAATAGATTTAGTAGGTTAAAAATTTTTGGAGGGCTTGTTTCTCAAGAGGTGGGAACTAATGTCGTAGTAATATATTAATCAGTATTCAACTAAAGGGGATAATATGTATATAATGTCTTGCTTTATGCTCCTTTCTAATGTTTTGTTTTGTGTTGTTTTTTTCTTTTTTTCCTTTTGGATTTTTTTTAGTACTGTATTTTGTATTTTAATCTTGCTTTGAATAAAATAAAAACAGATAAAAAAGAGATGGGAGTCAATACAAATCTTTTAAATAAATAAAATAAAAAGGTATATATTTAATACCTTTTTGTAACATCCTTCAGATTTTTTAAAAAAAATTAATTTACAAAGGCAGCCAGAAACTGCCTTGTTTCTAAAGCCATTTAGAAACAAGATCTAAATCAAATGTCTAATGTTCACAACATCTGCCATTTTTCTAACTATAGTATTGTTTTAAAAAGTTTAGCCTAATTATGGTAGAATCAAGTATTTAATCTGGTTTCATAAAGTCTATGGGGATTCTCAGTCATCCTAGGTCATGGTTGTCTCAAAGGTGTTTTTTAAAAAGGCAACTGAACTGTTTTTCCTTTGAAGATGTTTTGCTTCTCATCTTCAGATCTGGCTTAAGTTTTATCATCTGGTTGTGAATGTGAGAGATTGTGCCTATGGAGGGGAAGGTGACGTGATGGGCTACAGTGAAGCACCAATTTCCCAGAAAGGATGGAGCACATTCCAAGGAGTGGAGTTAGGCAAGAATTATCACAGCCTGGAGCTGGATAGGAGGCAGAGGAAGAGGGCTAAGATAGTCACTTCTCAGAATCTCCCAGGACCCAGGGGATATCCACTAGGGTGAGAGAAGTAAGGGTTTAGTCTGGCAAGAGTCTGTTTATTGTATATAAACAAATAAGGAACTGAACTCTGGCTGGATTGTTCTACCTCGTCCTTGGGCTAAACCTGACAGTGAATGAATTAATCAATTACGGCATCTGGAATTAGCTAGTTTTCTCCATGGTTGGACTGGCAGACAAACTTGGAAAAAAACAGATTGGTTTCCTCCCTTTTAAGGAAAGGATGCATTCAAATCATTGAAAAATGTTCTTGCTTTGCAGCCATTGTTTTGTGGGATTCTTAATGTCTGCTTGGAGCAGATCATTTGCTTGTCCATGAATAGTTTTTGCCAATTTGGTGCTCGCTAAATGTAATCCCATGCTGAGGGTACAGCATATTGCAGTTCCAGGAGAAATGGAAGGCAACATGTTGGGGAAGATGCCAGGATTGAACTGAATGTATAGTTCAGATTGAACTACTAGAGGCACAAATTTCCTCAGATGCAGGCAAACTAAAACAAAAATACTTACCCATCAAAGCCACAGAGATCTCGCTGTAGAATGTAATCACGAGCCTCATTCGCACGGCAGGTCTCTGAGGAGATGGTGACAGGAAAAAAGCAGGAGACTGTTTAATAGGAGCCATGGTGGCACAGTTAGAATGCAGTATTGCAAGCTAACTCTGCCCATTGCCAGGAGTTTGGTCCTGACCAGCTCAAGATTGACTCAGCCTTCCATTCTTCCAAGGTTAGTAAAATGAGAACCCGGATTGTTGGGGGCAATATGCTGATATTTGTAAACTACTTAAGATAGTGCTATAAAGCACTATGGAGCAGTATATAAATCTAAGCGCTATTGCTATTGCTATGATATGCTATAACAAGACTCAGACAAAGGATGGAGCAACAGGAAAGCTGGAAACTACTGGAGATAAAAGAAGTCCACAATGAGAAGGAAAGAGGGAGTGGTGGAGGAAGATAATGGGACTCACCGACAACTTGAGTATGGATCCCAGCCAGGGCAAACAATGGAGCCACTTGACTTTGATAGATCTCCATTGCTCGCTTACGTCCCCCAACTGGATTGATGAAGACAAGAAGACTCTTGGGCCGTGTAACACCTGGAGCAGAAGGAAAGGAAATGTAAATGGCTGCAGGATGAGATCAAAGTACCATCTAGTCCAGCATTTGGTTTCTCTCAGTAGTCAATCAACACCTCAAGAGTGCATGAAGAAAGAGCTCTCTCTTTGTTCCCTTATAATTTGTATTCACAAAAACTCTGCTGCAGAACAAGGAAGATTGAACTAACTGTGATTTCGTGTCAGAGAGCCCAAAAAGGCTCCTTCAAGTTGCTGATTTTGCTTGGCAACATGTAGAAGTGACTTGCTATTGCTTTCTTTCAGAATCTAGCCTTCAATCCTGGTATTTGTGGGAGTCTCCCATCCACCTACCGTATTAACCTGGCTCAACCTGATTTAGCTTCCCAGCCTGACAGAGGTCAAGCAATTGCCTTCTGAAGGGTAAGACTTCATTCAACACAAACTCAAAACTTATTTTCCATGACATTCAAAAGAAAAAAAAATACAGATGGCCTTTGAGCACACACTGTACAAAGTACCTTTCCCTTACTACTGACTAAGAGCAGTTAATTTCATTTCTTGATCTAATCTACCTTGCAGGGCTGACATTGCCCTACTTGCAATTAAGAGAGGTTCCCTGGTTCCTTTCTTGGAAGCCATATCCTACCCACTTATACGCAGCCTGTTATTGCATGGCAGCCACACTTAAGGCAGCCAGGAAGACATCAGCTGGGCTAGGAACTGACCATGATAATAAATCCAGGTCTGAAGAGCACTGACCCAGCGTGTTGCTAGCTGAGATGTGGATGGGGTAGTGAACTCCAGCACCCCAAGGTTCCAATACTCTCCTTTTTCCCGCTGTATAAAAAAAACTAAAAAGAAAGAAAGGGAGGGGAACAGAACATTAGAGTGGTTGTTAGAGGATTTATGAGTAAGATCAGATTGAGTGATTGCTCAGGACATCATTAATTTACTTTTGCATGTGAAATTATGCACCTTTATTTACACATACATGCAAATATCTTGAAAAATTGTATTATTATTTTCTCAGATCTATATCTTGCCTTTTCACCAGGAGCTCAAAGTGGCATACAAAGCACTCATCAAATCAAATCAAAACTTAATTACAATCATAGACCAGCATATTCAAAACTGGGTTGCAAAAAGTCCAAAGTTACCCAGCAAACTTCAGGTTACACTGGATCTAATTCTGAATTCCTACTCCTTGAGTTTCCTGGTTACGCTTCGGGGAAAGATGATGATGACTGCATTAGCCGAGTTCATTTAACTCTTAAGACCAGACTAACCAGTCATAATTGCTGTGTTCATATAATACACTGTGTCCCCAAAGAGAAACTGTATTGTAGCTCAATGTGATGACCTGCTTCATACAACGCACTAAATATAACTAGATTCCCATAACAGACTGTGGCTTCAACATCCAAGGCTGAGAAACAGATGGTAAAAAAAAATATCTTAATTCAGCCTTGTCCTTGACTCTTTTGTCACAAAGCCTGTAAACCTAGCTTAGAGTGTCTACACTAGAGAAGTGTAACTTTGGATCTGGCCTCCATAGCATAAACTCTTTTTGTTGCCTCTCCACTCTTCTCCTGCAGTCAATCAAAGTAATAAGAAACAACATGACTTATTTAAAAGAACTGCTCTGAACAAAAATGGACTCCCCTGACAGATGTTTCAATCACTCTCAGCATGCAACCAAAGTTGTAGCCCACCTACCCCAGATTTCATTTTTTATGTTTGTGACCCTCTCTAAACCTGGATCCATCTTACTCACCCGTGAAAGAGTTTTCATCCCTAGTAGATTCCAAAATCTCCTTTCTGTTACTGGCTGTTCCAAGCTTCACAGCAACCATCTCCTGGGTGGGAATGCAGAATCCTTGGTCTGGAAAGGAGAGAAGACAATTGCTTTGCTAATCTTTATTTGTGGAATTTCTATCCTGTCTTTCTGCTTCTTTCAACAGCTGTTGAGTGTGGGTTTGGTGTATGCATGCAATATTAATACAGTCAAAGTCAGAAATAAAATTAAACATTTACAGCTTGGCAGCAGAGATGATAATAATTCTCAGAAGATAAAAACTTGCTTTAGTCTGAGGGCAGGGACTTACAGATCAAAATCCATGTATTTGTCTTTTCTTCTTGACCTGCTGCCACAGTGGAGAGCTTTTCAATAGCACACTGTCACTAAAATTGTCACAATCTGTCATTCAACTGCTCACTCTTGAGTGCTGTCTGGCTGGCAATTCATAGAAAAGCATTACTTGGCGGAGAACCCATTCTTTTCATCAAGGCTCAGAAAATATTTGTCAGTAGGAAAGCTAACATTCAGAGCTCAGGTTTTTTTGGGGTTTAAGGGGACTTAAAGAACCCTGAGGGATTCTTTCATCTATTTTCTTGCTCATTCTCCTTCCTCCTGATTACCATTTGCACCTCCTAAAAGGAGAAGACTAGATGCTTGGAGATTATTGCTCATTTGTTTTGTCATATACCCAGTAAATTCAGGGAAAGAAAGCCATGGAACCAGGGGGCTCCCGGGACTGGTGATAAGACCATTACAGAATTGCAGATCTCACCAAGAACCTAACCAAGTTGATCCAAGGACTTCAAAAGTTCAGAAGTGTAACTCCTACCCTTGCCTTATATCCAGAGATTTAATCCCTTTACAAGGGATCTTGAAGAAGCTAAAACCTTAAGAGTTGAAATCTAGCAATCATTTGTATTAATTTCCTCTGCTTGGGTGACAGGAATTTCATAAATGGAAATGGAGATGTCTCATAAAAGCGGAACCACTATTAGTGGTCCATTCTTATCACAGAATGACTCTGATTCTCTGCTGCCACATATTTTATTACTATTTTGAGGGCCCCAATTACACCTGCAGTACTTCTGCTCCGTGTCCAAAAAAAAAAAAAGTACTACACTACTTCACAATAAAGTGGTCTAAGTGCCAAACTTTCACAAAATGCACATTGCTTCTGTCAGAAAGAAAGCTATTTCTACCAAAGGTTGCCGTGTATGGAGTGCCTTTTCCCCAAACTCCTCCTCCTTTTCTCCTTTTTTGCAACTGATTCTATATTACAGAAAATAAGATAACTGACAATGCCATTTCTAAGAGTTTAAGTTCTCTCTTTCCGGCAGTTGGCCAGGTGAATGAAAATTCTGGTCAGGCCAGTAATCTTCTGCTTTTAACTCAATGCCTGTCAGGCATAAAACTAGCTGGATTTTCCCAGACCATTAAAACTACTATGGCTTGACCCAGAGGGCTTCAACTTGAAAAACCCGTTTTGGGATCCAAATGTGTTTGCTGGAAGGAAACTGCTGTGATGGAAACTGCAAAGTATGTTCTACGTCTTCTTCGTGAAATTCAACCCCCGTCGTCAGTTGGTAAAAAAAACCTTGAAACTCATCTCTTCCGTCTCCTCTCTTTCCCCTCCTCTGCACCTGGCACTGGTGTCAGCCTCAGGGGACGTACTTGCAAACACAACAAGCTTTGAGTCAACTTGGGCCCAGGCCAGGAAACCTTGGGTATAGGTGGTTCCTCTTGACAATACTTTTGTCATAATTTTCTGCAAAAAGACTGAGCAAAGGCCCAGAAGCAAGAGTCAGAAGCCTCTTGGCCTCATAGCCAAGATGAGCTGAAAGAAAGTTGTGATAACTATTAACATGTTGTTTTTAAAATAAAAGCATGAGCAAATTCATGACTTAGGACTCTGAATAGGGAATTAACAAAATGGCTCTTCCATGCACTCCCAATACATCTTGTTTATAGGAAGCTGGAGCCCAAAATCTGTATCTTTAAGCATCCATCTTGTGTTTTTTCTAAACCTCCCAAGAACATGCTGTGAGGTTCTTCTCCATTTGAAGGATCTCCTCCTCTGTCTATCTTTGTTCTAGTTAAAAGACAAGCATACAATTACTTTTTTGGGGGAAATACTTTATCCAAGTTCATGTGAGCTTATTCTCTTGACTACACAATATTTCATAGTATTTTCCTTTCTTTTTATTAAAACACCATTCTATTAAGGCTAAAATAATCTTCTGGGATATATAATTATAAATGACTTCACATTCACACAATCATGTTATTGACACACTTCTATATTGAGGCTTTTAAAATAATTTTATACTAAACTATCCAAGACATACACTCTACAGTTAAGATGCCAACTAAGCTTTCCTTTCAAAGAGCTGAAAGGACAGCTCTTATACACACTCCCATATTTATAATTTTCTAGCCTTCTACTTTACTTTGTGATTAATATCTCATATCTGACAGAAAATCATGAAATTTTGGATAACACAGTTTTCATTTCAAAATTTAAAATATTCTTAGGTGAAGCATCTTTGTTATTTTTTAGATATAAGTGAAACTAACATTCTCAGTTTTAGGAATATCTGTACACTGTTACTTTCACAAATGTCAGGCCAGCTAGAAAATATAGGAGGAAAAAGATGGAAGACCATCAACAAACACATCATCTCAAGCATGAGTAGAAAATAATATATTGCCTGCAAGGCAAAAGTGTTCCAGATACAGTGCTGAGCACTTACAGTTCCATAAGAACACACAAATGATTTTATGGCTTTAACCATATTGGCATATTGTTTTATTGATTTAGCGTCATCCAAGGCCAGGTAAAATATAAACCGGGAACATGGGTTGTCCTTAGTCAAGGTAGCTGCTAGTTTTATCTTCCTCAAAATGCAACTTTGTCTTGGACTCTTAGACTTGGCCTGAATAACAGAACAGAGCTGGAAGGGACCTTGGAGGTCTTCTAGTCCAATCCTCTGCTCAAGCAGAGGCTTATATCATGTCAGACAAATGGCTGTCCATTCTTTTCTTAAAAGCCTCCAGTGGTGGAGCATGCACAACTTCTGAAGGCAACCCACTGGTTAATTGTTCTCGCTGTTAGGAAATTTCTCCTTAGTTCTAGGTTCTAGGAGAAACTTCCTAACAGTGAGGTCAATTAACCAGTGGAACAGCTTGCCTTCAGAAATCATGGGTGCACCATCACTGGAGGTTTTTAAGAAGAGACTAGACAGTCACTTATCTGAAATGGTATAGGTTCTCCTGTTTGAGCAGGTGGCTGGACTAGAAGACCTCCAAAGCAGGGGTGAAATTCAGCAGGTTCTGACAGATTCTGGAGAACCGGTAGCAGAAATTTTTAGTAGTTCGGGGAACTGGCAAATGCCACCTCTGGCTGGCCCCAGAGTAGGGTGGGAATGAAGATTTTGCAGTATCCTTCCCCTGCCACACCCACCAAGCCACACCATGCCCACCAAGCCATGCCCCCATAACCAGTAGTAAAAAAATTTGAATTCCACCACTGCTCCAAAGTCCTTTCCAGCTGTATTGTATTGTATTGTATTGTATTGTATTGTATTGTATTGTATTG
>WNWU01000054.1:6129398-6236813 GCA_012654045.1 Ptyas mucosa
GCTGGCTGGAGAATTCTGGGAGTCGAAGTCCACAAGTCTTAAAGCTGCCAAGTTTATAGTATTCAGGTATTATTATATGTCTCCTTGAATTGGAAAAAAAAACATTTGCCTAGGATCACAGAATCAAATAATTAGAAGAAGCATGACGTGATTGAGTCTCCACCTCCTCAGTGAAGTTCATATTAAAGCTTCTCAGATAGTTACTCAGATTCCCCCTCTTTCAGTAACTGGTTCCACTATAAAATTGCTCTTGCTGTTGCAATTTTTTCCCCCTCACATTCAATCAGAATTTGATTTTCTAAAACTTAAATCCATTGTTCTGTGTCCTGCACCTTGGAAGAAGGTCTGGGCTGTCTCTGTGACATCCTTTCAACAATTTGAAGAATATAATCAATCATGAACATCAATCATGTTTTCAAGACTAAACATGCCAGTTCCTTCAATCTTTCTTCACAGTACTTAGCTTCCAGTCCTTTGATTATCTTCACTGCCATTCCTGAACACTGTTCCAATTTTTCAGAATCCCTCAAGTACAATATCCAAAACAGGATAAAATACTGTAGATGCATTCAAGGCAGAAAACAGAAAAATTATGTCCCATTATTTGGGAATATTATTCTATTCAGGCAGTTAAAAATTGTGTTTGGGACCACATTATAATGTTGGGTCTAAATCAGTGGTCCCTGTTTCTGGCTCCATGGACTGGCAGGAATGGTGGAGGGAGGGGAATGGTTTTGTGCATGCAACCTAGATCCCATGCATGCGCAAATGAAGCTATGTGTGCTTGCCATCACTTGCATGGCTCAGTTCCCAATGGCCGTGGACTGGTATCAATCTGCGGCCCAGGGATTGGGGATTACTGGTCTAAATCACTTTGAAATCAACTATCTTTCCCCCTCCACTCAAATACTATTACAAAGCCAAGCGTCCCTCCCGCCCGATAATATATATGTGCATTTGATTTTTGTGAAGAACTTTCCACTAACTTCTATTAAAATTCTGTTACTTTCAGCCCATTTCTCCAACCCATCATGATGTTTCTATTTATGTCTTGTAGGACATTGGTTATTCCATCAAATTTATCTGCAAATTTGGTAAGTTTTCCCTTCCTTTCCTTCACCCAAATAATTAACAGAATAACAGAATTGGAAGGGACCTTGGAGGTCTTCTAGTCCAATCCCCTGCTCAAGCAGGAGAAACTATAACATTTCAGACAAATGGTTGTCCAATCTCTTCTTAAGATTTTACCTTAAGTCCTCTTGTAGGGACCTATTTCAAACTGCTCTGGCAGTTAGATAGATAGGTAATTTAGAGAGGTTTATTATTTTATTCTTTTGTAATTTTATCGTTTATTGGACTGTTTGTCTGTGGGAGCTGAAGAGTGCAGGTTCCTGCCTGAAATTGCAGCTGGAGCTGCTAATCGCTGCTCGTGGTGGGTGAGTGGCTCTGGGGTTCCAGGTTACCAACCCCACCCCCCTTTTCAGCAGCAGGTGGAGTTTTATCCTGGCTGGGATACTCCGGATGGCATTGAGCCGCTTATTTAGCCACCAGTGAGCCCGCTGGGCACCCAGTACGCCAGAATAACCGCCGCCGCCATTTTAAGCTCCCTTTAGTGTAGAGTGGCTCCAGAGTCAATGCTCGGGGCTCCGATGTAAACTCTGAGGTAATTTCTTCTGCCTAGTGCTTGAAAAGCAATTAGCTCTAGCGCGTTGGAAGCCTTTGGACCGGGCCGCGCAGCAGATTGAACTTCGGTTGATAAGGCAGGTGGCGGAGAAGCGCAAGGAGCTCGTGAATTGCTTCGCGCCATTTGATCCCAGGTTTGACGGTCCTAGCGGCGTGAGGGGATTATTTAAATCTCCACTGCTTATTGTTGGCTGCAGAGAGAGACAGTGATCGGAGGGCTTAGCCCACGACAAATTTGAAGGCTGCAGTGGGTGGCAGGATTTGAAGGAGACTTATTCAAAGGCATTCCAGCAGAGCAGCCAGAGCGCCGGGAGAGCTTAGCTCTAGCGCCATTTTGTATCCTTCTAAGAGGGAGCTGGCAGTTGGTTTAGGCGCCAACTCTACCATTACCTCAGAGACACAAGTGTCTTGCAGTGACTCTTTATAATGGCTGACCCAGAATTCTCCTCAGAGGCCTCAGCTCCTTATATGGGAGCGGACCTGTTTGGAGCAGCATTGGAGCCTATACTTGTAGAGGGTAAGGATAAACAGAAGGTGCTTCCGGTGTCCTATCGGAGACCAGACCGCAGGTTCACACCGTACCCTCAGAGACAGCCTTTTCGCCAGGACTCAGGACCCAGTGGGTCCTACTTTTCTAGGACTTACCCCCAAGGGTTTGACAGGAATTCAGATAGGCAGTCCTTTCGGGACAGAGGTAGATATCACCCTACCTCAAGGAGACCCTATAGGGTAGTGATGGCTAACCTTTTTGCGGTCGCGTGCCAAAAGCGGAGGGAGCGGGGGGGTCACAGGTGCGGGTGCCCACATCCATAATTCAATGTGCTCCACTCTCCCATGCATGCGCATGTGACCCCCCCACACTTCCCCCTGCTTTTGGCACGTGATGGCACGGTGGGCCCAATAGGCCCGTTTTTCCCTCTTCCCAGGCTCCAGAGGTTTTCTAGGAGTCTGGGGAGGGCAAAAACAGCCTTCCCCATCCCCCCGGAGGCCTTCTGGGGGCCGGAAACAGCCAGTTTCCTAACTTCCGGTGGGACCGGAAGACCTGAAAATCAGTTGGCCAGTGCGTGCATGCGCGCTGGAGCTGAGCTAGGGCAACACTCGCGTGCCCACCAATATGGCTCCGCGTGCCACCTGTGGCACCCGTGCCATAGGTTCGCCATCACGGCTATAGGGGAGCAGGATCCAGACCCGTTAGGCGAGGCAAGTGACTCGCAATCCCCTCTGCGATTTTGGAGCACTCACTTCTTCTTGAAGGCAAGCTGTTCTACTGGTTAATTGTTCTCACTGTTACAAATTTTCTCCTTAGTTCTAAGTTGCTGTTCTCCTTGATTAGTTTCCATCCATTGTTTCTTGTCCTGCCTTCTGGTGCTTTGGAAAATAGGTTGACCCCAGTGGTGGAATTCAAATTTTTTTACTACTGGTTCTGTGAGCGTGGCTTGGTGGGCGTGGCAGGGGAAGGATACTGCAAAATCTCCATTCCCACCCTACTCCAGGGGAAGAATACTTTTTTGTGGCAGCACCTCAAATATTGGAACACTATCATTTCACCCCAGTCTTTCTTTTTACTAGACTAGATATATCCAATTCCTGCAACTGTTCTTCATATGTTTTAGCCTCCAGCCCTCTAATCAGGGGTGAAATCCAGCAGGTTCTGAAAGGTTCTGGAGAACTGGTAGCGGAAATTTTGAGCAGTTTGGAGAACTGGCAAATACTACCTCTGGCTGGCCCCAGAGTGCGGTGGGCATGGAAATTTTGCAATATCCTTCCCCTGCCACGCTCACCAAGCCACACCATGCCCACCAAGCCACGCCCACATAACCAGTAGTAAAAAAATTTGGATTTCACCACTGCCCCAATCATCTGTTGCTCTTCTCTGCACTCTTTCTAAAGTCTCAACATCATTTTTATATTGTAGCGACCAAAACTGGATGCAGTATTCCAAGAGTGATCTTACTAAGGCTTTATAAAATGCTACTAATACTTCACATTATCTTTTTTTTTTATTGAAAAAGTTTTAAAAGTTTTACATACATTTTCTCCCCCCCTCCCCAACCACCTCCCCCGACTTCCCAGAGCAAGTACAAAATAAAATACAGCTTAAATTCTCTAAATTAAACTCCATTTCACACTTATTATAATCATGATCATTAAACAAATAGATAAAAGGAAAGCAAGTCTTTTTTCTCCTTATTCCATCTAATTCAACAAAATTATCTCCATTTAAAATTACAGCAATTAAAACAATTAAGTATTATCTAATCAAACCTATCATTACTCAATTTGGCTAATTGTTACTTAACAAATTATTAGGTCTATACAATTTAACAAAATATTTTATAACTTCTTTCATTTAAAACAAAACAACAACAACAACAACAACAACAAAAAGGAAAAAAAAAGGAAACCCTCACTCAAAAAACCTCCGATTTAAAAAAAAAATTACTATATAAACTCTTCCGTCCTTCACTTTTAAACCATCAAGGTCCAATTATTATCAAAACACTTAATAAGAAATAATATTAACAATAATTTTTTAATTAATAATCAAACCTCTTATATCAATACATATTAACAAATCAACTAAGAACATTATTTAAGAACTTTATCAGTCCTTTAAATTCTTCATACTAGATTGAACCAATTGCTAATCTTCTTGTCTTCACATCTTCCAACAGCATATAAGATATCTTCATTTACGTCTACCCCCCTAAATAAAAATTACTTCTGTATATAAAAAAAAGCCCCCCGAGTGACTTTGTAATTGTAATTATATTTGAAATGATATCCATCAAATCCAGTCAAAAATTAGATTAATAAATTCGTCAGACATATTAGGGAAACCACCAGATCAACTGCAATTGCCCTAGGTCCATAGTCCTTTTGCCTTATATTCATTACCATCAAGCAGGAAACTTCAATTTGCTATATTCAGTAGAACTTCTGCGATTGCAATTAAGACCAAATTTGTTGCAGTCCTTAATAAAATAATCCAAATCATTCAAGTCAGGGCATATTTCACAACCCAATACACCAGCATTGCTGTGATCTGTTTATTCTTCTCAAATATTCCAATACAGCTGTAGGTTGCCTCCTCATCGTCGCTCATCGCTTAGTTAACTGGCATTAAACTGCTGTCTGTTTTTTTTTTCTTTTTCCAAAAAATTCAAAATCTTTAAACAGTTAAACAATACTTTTTAAGGACCATCATCTCATCAAGCAGGGTTATTTTCCATTTCTCCAGTCTTTCTTCTTTTCCTTTTTACGAACTTTCTTCTTAACTTTGATCCCTCTGCCTTTTTTAGCTCCAGTAAAATTTTGCGGTTTTTGGGATTGCATATTATTAAATTTTTGCAGAAATGTAGCTTCTTCTGGAAAGAACTCTTTAAGTGCAGATTGAGTTTTATAAAAAAAAATTCGTGAAACCAAAATTTCATCAGCTTGCAACACTTCTTGCTCTTTATTTTGCACAACATTCATCTTTCTCTCCTCAGTAAAATCTGCTATAATCTGTTGTTGTTTTTTTGCATCTCCCAACTCTTCATTCAATCCCCCACTGCTAGATTGCAACTCCGTATTTCCATGTATTTCATTATTTCCAGCTTGAGAAGCTTGAAATATAGTATCAATTCTTTTCAATAAAGCAGAGGTAATTGAACTCAAAGCTTCCTCAAATTCAGACCATTGAGGGTTAAATAACCCTCCTTTGCTTTCAAAAAGCCCAGCCATCTTGCCCCCCTTCTTCCTTCCCTTCCAGAAGGACAGAAAAAAAAGGGGAAGAGAAAAGAAAAAGAGTTTCAAGAAGAAGAAAAAAGGGAATCCTTTACAATTTGTAATTTGTATTGCTGCTTCAATTATTATTATTCCTTTCTTATTACATCCACTTTTCAAAAAAGAGTTTTACGTTTCAAACAGGGGCTTGTCAATAATTACTTTTAGCTTTCACTTCTTCACGCCCCGTTAAAACTCAAACGCCATCTTGCTTTCACTTTCAGCTTAGGAAGAATCTTTTAAAGAAAGTAAATCTTTGGAGTTAAAAGGAAAAAAAAATACTTGCTGTTTGATTCATACTGCTTGTGCTCCGCCAGCTCGATTCAAAAAATATCTGTTTAAAGTTGGTGCTGGAATGGTTAACGACATCTAGCTCTGCAAAGCAGAGGCATCCAGGGTCCGGAGTACTGACAGGCTTAACGGGGAGCTCTCATCTTCAAGCGCCAGATTATGGGTGAAATCCGGCACTTTCAGGGAGCTCTACCCCACCCGTCTACTCACTTTCCCCCCTCATACCAGGGGGAAAGTTTTCAAACCGCAAGACAGCCGATAGTCGCTGTTCTTGCAGTTCTACGAAGCCCTGGGCTGGCGCTTCAAAAAGAAGCGTCTGGCGATGTCGCAGTCCCACTGGAAGCCCTCGCAGTCCCACTGGAAGCCCACATTATCTTGATTCTATGCCTCTGTTAATGCAGTGTAGGATTGCATTGGCGTTTTTGGTTACTGCCAAAAAATTAATAAAAATTAATAAAAGTAAAGGACTCAGTAGTGACCCTTGCAGAATCTCACTTGGTAAATCTCTCAGACTTCGTAAGAAACCATTAATAAATTTTAGTACTGTGAACTAAAGTACTGTGGCAGCTATGAATCTATATGTCTTGCTATCCAGTTCACAAAAATCTTTAGTCAATATTTTCAGTTATAACCATCCTTCCCCATTCCCTTCTCACTTGTTCTCATGTTATATCTTCCAAAGCTGTAGTGAATATATTTTTCATTTTTTCACCTAAAAATTTACAAACTCATTCCTTCAAACTTCTTGTGCCATTTCTGGATTTTCAAGTCTTCAGATTTTCCCATAAGGTTCCTTGATATGTCAGATAGTGGAAGATATGAGTTTATTACAGGAAAAACCAGAAAATCAGATTTTTCTTTCTTTGAATGCTTGAAACCGTAAAAGGAATGATGGAAGATATAGTGCTCCAAATGGAAAAACAGATTATTTTTGCAGAATGGACGTTGTCTTACCTGAATGTCCTTTTTCGGGGCGCTGCGGCTCCACTCCATCTGTGGGTTTAATCCTCATTTCTGACAGCAACTGAGAGAACTTAAATCGATTAGATCCCCTCTCCATGCTCTAGCCACGCCTCCCCTTATTCCCCTTTCTTGAACGAAGGCGCAGCACAGAAAGCAACAATAACTTTATTCAGATCAAATAACACACAACCAAACAACCAAACAGGAGCAGAACGCCAACAAGAACAGAGAGGGAGAGTATGGAGTGGAGCCGCAGCGCCCTGAAAAAGGACGTTAAGCTAAGACAACGTCCATTTTCCAGAACCCTGTGGCTCCACTCCATCTGTGGGACATACCCAAGCTCAAACCACAGGGTCAGGAGGCAGACTGCTCCCCCTCGAAGACCCCGTCACAGCACTCTGCAAGACTCTTCTACCAAACGAAGCATCAGCAGAAATGTAAGCATCAATCCGATAGTGCCGTATGTACGGTGACAATGAAGTCCAGGTGGCCGCCCGACAAATGTCCAGCACCGACGCCTGTGTCGACCAGGCCACCGACGTAGCCGCACTCCGCGTTGAGTGAGGCAAAATCCTAGACGGAGGCGATCTCGCCTGGTGTTCGTAAGCGGACGCGATACACGCTTTAATCCACCGACCCACCGTGGCCGACGAAACTTTCTGTCCCATAGAGGCCGGGTGGAATGACACAAGAAGGGCCTCCGACTTTCAAAACGAAGCCGTCCTGCGAATAAAGCGACACAAAGCTCTATGAACATCTAGGGTATGCCAAAGAACTTCGCGCTGGTGCCTAGGAGAAGGACAAAAATCCGGCAAAGCAATCTCCTGCGCACGATGAAACCATGAGTTCACTTTGGGCGTAAATGCCGGATCCAAACGAAGTACAACAGTATTAGGACGAAAAATGCATAAGTCCTCCCTGACCGACAACGCAGCGAGCTGCAAAATCCTCCGAGCCGACGTGACCACCAGGAGAAAGGCCACCTTAAAAGACAGGAACTTAAGTGAAACCGACCCCAAAGGTTCAAAATCTGGTAACAGGAGACGAACTTCCCCAACAGTCTCGACAGGGTCAACATAGGCACCGACCTTCAGGACAGCACCAGGTCCAGCAACATTGAAATGTCCCGCACTCTGTCCAGAGACAAAAACACCTGCCCTTTCGCGGAGTCTCTTATGGAGCCCAGGTGCAGGATCGAGGTGGATGGAATCAGGTGACTCTTCTCCATGTCTATTGTGAATCCATGAGCCCAGAATGCCGCCAAGACCCGGTCCATGTCCCGAAATGCCTGGTCCCGAGAAGACGACAGCACCAGCACATCGTCCACGTAACACAGGGTCCGCACTGGAACTGAGCCGAGCGAAGCCGACACCACCGCAACCAACTTGGTGAAAGTCCGCGGTGCAGAGGAAAGACCGAACGGCATTGCACAGTACTGGTAATTCCCGCCCGCAAACTCAAAGCGTAGAAATTGCCGATGTGAGGGGTGAACGGGAACGTGCAGATACGCCTCTCGGAGATCCACGCTGTAGAAGATCCCCCTGACGCACCAAAGCAAGTATCGAACGCAGAGAGTGCATCTTGAAGTGGCGATAATGCACCGCCAGATTCAACTGCTTCAAGTTGAGGATTCCCCGGACTCCACCCGAACTCTTGGGCACCAGGAACAGAACCGAATAAAAACCAGTCCCCCACTGGTCCCGAGGCACCGGTTCTATTGCCTCTATCTCCAGGAGGTGAGAGATTTCCGCCAGCATCAGCTGATGAAGCTCGCTCGTTAGCGGGACGGGACACCTGATGAAACGCCTTGGAGGACGATCCACGAACTCGATCGACAACCCCTCCGCCATGGTGCAACGCATCCACAGGTCCTGGGTCGACGACTCCCACTGAGCGTGGAAGGCACGAAGACGACCGCCGACCGGACCCACCGGCGGTGAGTCATTTGCCCCGCCTGAAAGGTTTGGCGCCAGCCCTCTAAATGGTCGAGTTGAGGTAGACTACCTTCTGCCTCTCTCCCGGAAACCTCGCCTTTCGGAAAAGCAGTCAGCAGCCTGAAACGACTGACGATAACTGGGGGACCCGCCAGTCCTGGAATATTGGCAAAAGAGCTGGCGAAAGGAATAGGGCGTGAAACACCTGTCCTGCCTGCGGGAAGATGAGGAAAGGACTTTCCGCTTATCCTTGTCCTCTACAAGAACCAGATCCAGAGCAGCCCCAAAAAGAGCCGGCGCCTTATACGGAGCCGCTGCCAACTTCCACTTTGTCTTAACATCCGCCTTCCAGGGTCGCAACCAAAACAAACGACGAGCAGTCACCGACGCCGCGAGGGCCCTCGAGGCGAACTTGACCGAGCTCAGCGAAGCATCCGCCAAATACTCCGTGGCTGCGACGACCTTGTTAATATCATGGTGCAAGCAGGTCTCCTCCGGAGGGAGGCATTCCTGCAGCTGCCTCAGCCAGATCAAGGAGGCCCTGTTGAAGAACGACGTCGCCGTAGCTGAACGGACAGCCCAAGACACGGCCTGATGTGCCTTGCGGAAGGCCATCTCAGTGCGTCTCTCCTCTGACTTCAAACCCTCCAGGGGTCCCCCGAGATCATCGACTGCGAAACCAGCCCAGCCACTGGGGCATCCACCGCAGGCAACTCCAGCAGAGCTTCCAACTCAGGAGCCGAACAAAACAACTTCTTGTCCAAATTAGTGGGCGCAGTTGACGAGCCCGGTTGTCCCCACGGTGCTTGCAAAACTTGAGTGAAAAGTTGAGGGCACAGTACAAACTCCTTCTCAGGCTTGGCCTGTTTGAACAAGGCATCATGAAGGCCAACTTCGGACTGGGAAGGCAGAGGCTGGGCCCCCACAGAACCCAGATTAGTAGTCAGGCGTGCCTTGTGCAGCAGCGACTTAAACAGGGCAGGGCGAAACAAACCCGTGAAGGCGGGCGAATCAGGTAGCAGGCCCTCGTCCTCCGAGAACTCATCCTCAGGATAATCATCCTCACAGTCAGATGCTTCCAAAGACTCAGTCTCGTAGTACACCGGCTCACGGGATCTGCGTGGAACAGGAGCCACCGGAGCTGCCAGGGAAGCCGCCGGAGAAGGAGCCTGAGCCACCGTCTGCGTGCTCGCCGCCATGATAGAAGCCAAAGCCGTAGACAACACTGTCTGGAGGTCAAAGTGTGATCCCGCGTCAGGCTGTGCAACCTTCCTCAGACCCGCAGCCATGGGTGTGAACATAGCAGAGGGAAGCTGACGGCACGGGTGGTGACCAGCATCTAACCCCGCCCGAGAGACATCCGGCAGGGACTGAGATATGCCCCTGGAGAGCGAAAGAGGAGCAGACGGGACCGTCCCCGACAAGACCTGCCCAGGAGCAGTATGATCAACTGGAGAAGCTCCCTCAATCTGGGTAACCGGCGTGGCCGCCGCCATCTTAGCCTTCTCCCATTGTCTCTCCAAAGCCTTGTGCCTCCGAAGCGCGTCCTTCTCAGCCGAGGAGGATGCCTTAGTATGGTGGGACTTACGACTCCTCTTGCCAGAATGCTTTTTGGCAGCCTTTGAAGACCGCACCGGACTGGCCTCCTGTTCCAAATCTGAGGAGAATGAGAGTCCGCCATTCCCTCAAAACACAAATTCACAGCCAACAGAAACAAGGCTCGCGTGGTTATTTTTTTAAATGCAAATTTATTAATTTATGCAAATATATCAATTTATGCAGATTTATTAATTTATGCAGATTTATTAATTTATGCAAATTAATTAACTTATGCAAATTAATTAACTTATTCCAATAATTAATTTATGCAAATTAGAGGACTTTATGCCACCGTGGCACAACCACTCAAGGTATGAGGCTGAGTAGGTTGGGGCCTTAAGGTCGACCCCCCCAAAGTCAGCCAGAGTCCGAGCCAGTTACCACACAGAAACGTCCCCAAGTGGAAACAGGGGAGCAGTTTCCCGCCTCCAAATTATTTTTCCCACAGCTGTCAAGGAAGAGGCCGGCACCGGGGAGAGAGGGGGGAGGGGAGGGGCTGGCAATGAGAACCAGCACAACCTCCAATAACTCTCCACAGACACGGCTCACCGCGCTGTGCAACAACGGAGAGAGAGAGAGAGAGAAAGAGGGGAGGCCAGACAGAGCACACACACCCACCAGGCAGCAGAGGGGGCGAAACAAGCCGGAAACTCCCAGGAACGCCGCCTGAAGGAGCCAGCCCAGCAGATAAACAAAATGGCGGGTGCACACAATCTTGCAAAATGGCGCCTGCCGCTTGCTTGGCCTCCCACGCACACGAGGAGTCTCAACAGAAGCAGGACTGCGAGTCCAGCGGCCTCACAGCCTGTCCGTGAGCAGGTGGCTCCTGCTCTCCCACACCCACTCCTCGGCCTCTTCAACGTTTAGGGATGGCGGTGCCGCCCGCAGAGCCCTGACGGGACGGTCGCCGCGCTTTCCCCCAATCATCTGGGTTCTCACCTCGGCCTTGCAGCCGCCCAGGGAAACGGCGCCGCCCGCAGAGCCCTGATGGGACAGCCGCCACGCCTGCCTCCGATTCCTCGCAGTCAGCTGGAGCCGAGGGTGCAATCCAAAGGATAAGGCGACCGCCGCCACCTTCTCCTTAATCCCAAACGACCCGATCTACCCCAAAGGGTCAGAATCCAGTGGCTGGAAGCGCTCGCAGCGCCGAAGTTCTGCGACCTGGAAACCCCAGGCACGCAACAGGCAAAACCAGCTGGCAGGCAGAAAAAGAAAGCAAAGCCCCAAAACTCCACCGAAAATAAATTAATCAAAAATAAAATAAAGAAACCTAACGCTACCCAAACAGTCCAGAGCACGGAGCAAAAAAATATTCACCTCAGTCTGTCAGCAACTGAGAGAAAGACTGGGGAATAAGGGGAGGCGTGGCTAGAGCACGGAGAGGGGATCTAATCGATTTAAGTTCTCTCAGTTGGTGTCAGAAATGAGGATTAAACCCACAGATGGAGTGGAGCCGCAGCGCTCTGGAAAACAGCTATCTTTTCAAACCTAAGCCCGAGGATGGGTAATCAATAGCCCCATTTATTTTGGCAGACTCTAGAGTCACCCAAGATCATACTACTGAAATCTGGCAGCAAGCATCTGATTTTTAGTGGCATTTTTGTAATAAAAATGCATCATTCCCTCCAAACTCTATTCCTAAATGGAAAAAAAAAGTTGGTTATTTCAGCTTTGCCCATCTTTGAGATATCACTTCGTCACTTCAATGCTCCAATGGGCTTCACAAGCCTACAAAATATTCTTAACTTAAATAACATTCTTCCAAGACACAACTTGCCTGCCTCTCTCTGCCTTAATTAAATCTCAACTTCTCTCTGCAAATTCAGGAACTGACAAAAAGAGACTTATTAGTTGGGTCACAAAGACACAAACACATAGAGAATACATGCAAACTCAATTGTAGAGATTGCATGAAGTCTAGGTTATCCATGATATTGAACCTGAGTACAAATTCCCCATTAGAAACAAAGCTTAAAGTGCATATAAGGATTTATTAAAATGCATAGAAATATTAGGTACCACGTTTATACTTGTGAACGTGCCATCTAAATAATCCTTTTTTAATCCAAATTAAGCAAAGTTCAATGATTTGTAATGACACCACGTAAGAACTGCAGTTAAAAAACAGGGTCATTGCATTCATCTAGGACTACATAGCATTCAGCTTTTTTATGACATGGCATTGGCTGGCATCTTATCCAAAGCTTTCTGTACACTTAGAGCACTTTTAATCATGGCATATAAAGTGCATAACCAAGCCCAAATTAGTCAAGAGAGATACAAAATGTACAGAATTGAAATGAGCCTGTAACCTTAGAGTAAGAAACTTAATAAAATAATTGGTTATCCTTTATTTTCTATTGTTTCTTTACTTTTTTCCTTTCTTGCACTTCTCTTTGATGTGTTTTTCTTTCAGTTTTCTTATTTCATATTAGTTTGTATTAATTTTTGTTTTATATAGTCATGTGTGTGTGGATGTGTATATGGGGCTCCCCTTGAGGAGCACCCGGAGGCTCCAACTGGTCCAGAATGCGGCCGTGCGGGTAATTACGGGGGCTACATGGCGCTCCCGCATAACACCGCTCCTGCACAAGCTGCACTGGCTCCCAGTGGTCTTCCGGGTGCACTTCAAGGTGTTGGTTACCACCTTTAAAGCGCTCCATGGCATAGGGCCCAGTTATCTACAAGACCGCCTTCTGCCACCGACAACCTCCCATCGACCCGTGCGCTCCCACAGAGAGGGTCTCCTCGGGGTGCCATCAGCCAAGCAATGTAGGCTGGTGACCCCCAGGGGGAGGGCCTTCTCTGTGGGGGCTCCTACCCTCTGGAATCAGCTGCCCCCTGAGATAAGAAGAATCCATGACCTCCGTGCCTTCCGCCGGGCCCTTAAAACATTTTTCTTCCAACAAGCTGGGCTGGCCTAAGCGAAGCCTTTTAAATGATTTTAAATTGGGGTGTTTTTAAATTTTTGAGCCAAATTTAGATATTTTTTTAAATTTGTTTTTAATGTTTATATTATGTGTTTTTACTTGGCTGTACACTGCCCTGAGTCCCCAGGGAGAAGGGCGGTATAGAAATCTAAATAAATGAATGAATGAATGAATGAATAAATAATCTGCTGCAGTCCAGCCTGAGAGTCAACAATCATATCTGCCTTATCTGAAGGACAAACTTGGTCTACCAAATGACTAAATTCCAGTGGATTTTCCAACTGGAAAAAAAAATAGGCATGGAACAAAAAACAAGCAGCTGCATTGAATAATATCCATGACACCCCACCCCACCCACCCCGGATTCAAATAGTGTCAGATGGCCCTCAATGTCCATTACTCGATCCATATCTGGAAGTGTTTTAAGAAAAATTCAGCTCCCCATCTGTAATTTAAACTTTAGACTTTTGATCATAAAAATAATAAACCATGTTTTCTAAATTTATTTCCAAAGCAAATCTAAATAATGCACTATGGAATTTAAACATTGACTATTTAGAATTCTCAGAATGTTCATCATTATATATTGTAGTTGCCTTTGTTATGTGCTGGTTATTAAATTCCCTCAATATTTAATTTCGAATGATATCCATTCCTTTAAATATATTATGTGCTCAAGACTGATATTCTTCAAAAATTGTTCTGTTGACTTGGATTAGTTTCCTGTCCACAGTTCCTTTTCAATGTTATTGGTTAAGTCATATTGGTAACTTTCTTTCACAGAGAGAATGGCTAAGCCATCGTGCTATACTAGAAAATTTTATTTTAAACCCATTAGAGAAAGAAAAGAAAAAGATAACAAAAAGAAATAAATGATTGATTAGACTGATGTCCTGTGATGTGTATGTTCCTAGACATCCACTACCTTCATTACCCCTTCCTGGTTCCCCTCTCATTCTTGTGGGGATTCTCCTGATCAAAGCAATTCTGCACCACCTCACTGCACCCAGTTTCAGAGCTGCCTACTCAGAAATGAAGATGAGAGACTGTGGCTATGCTGGGTGGGGTAATTCATGCCAGAAATGGAACCTCCTGTTTGTTCCTTGGCAACTATGGTTCCATGGCAACTATCACAAGATGAACGGGTAAACCTTCATTGACATCTGTTGCAGTAGTGGGTGGTGGAAGCTCCATAGTAGTGGTCTCTAAAGGTGGCAAAGGCTGAGGTGTCAATATTATACTTGTTTGTGTGAGAGAACTTGGTTCAGCTGTGAAAGGTAACTGGTTTTTTGTGAAAGTTTTTCCACGAGTTTCATGTCCGACAGCTGTAAATGTTAGATACTTTGACTCTCTAGTGTTCCAGAAGGGCTGTTTTGTTGTGGACCTTCCAACAGTTTCTTTGACTGTAGAAGAGACTACAGATTGAGACAGGTGTGCTTTTGTAGATATTGCAGATGAAGGCTCTCTAAGTTTGGAAGAGATTTTAGATGATACTTTTGTAATTGTTGTAGAGGTCCTTTGGGTGACAAAAGTTATTACAGGTGATGTCTGTTCAATTCTGGCTTTTACATTCTCAGGCTTTTCAGTTTGGGGAAAGAACTGCCTTGATGTTTTGTTATCGTAGGATTTTGTAAGAGGTACATATGTGGCCACTGGTAGTGATATGGTTGTTTGAGAAATTGGGGCTGCTGTTGATACTTGTTGAGTTGCTGAAAGTGTCTTTTTCATTGTTTTGAATATGATCGATATACCTGGAGTAGCTGACGGTAATTCTTGCTGAAGAGGATTTTCTAGGAATCCCTCCTGCCTTAGCCATTTTAGGTGGGTTAAAAGCTGGGCAGCCAAAATAGGACCAGAACAGTTGTGCAAACTCTGGCTCACAATGCCCATCACTTCCCAATTTGATGTACCTGGGTCATGGCATATCACTGGAGTACCTACAGGCACCTGCAGTAGAAGAGGAAAGAAGGCATGAAAATCAACTAGGCAACTCAAAAAGAGCCTTAAATACTTGCACTGGTGATTTTTTTGCTGGTGGATTGGCTATGCAGCTGAGATTTTGAATCACTGATGCTGTTATAGCAGGGATGGGCTCAGCCAATATAACAGGCTTCTGACACAGCCAATTAATTCTAAAAATAGATTTTTTTTAGAAAACAGAAAAGCTTCTGAATATTAAAACATTAAAAGCACAGAAACTATTCTGAAACAGATCGAAAAGGCTTTCTCTGCTTTGAAACAGTAGCATTCAGGTTTTAATTATGTAGATAAATAAGAAGGCCTTGGGAGGGTCATTATTTCAATGACCTTCATAGTCATGAGTTAAAATGACTATGAAATGACTAAAAAACCAAGTGAAAATTTCTTCATCCACAGATTTGACCCACTGAATCTATTTATATAGGTTACCTTGCAATCTGCATGCTTAGGAGGTTTTTTTCTTTCAACACACAAGTTCCGTTCATTTGTAGATCCAGGCCAGTGCTTAGAACACTCTAAGACACTTAGACTCTCCACAATGGTTATCTTTAAAAACAACTTTGTGGTTTCTATAGAGAGGGAGAAAAGATCCTCAGCTACCTGAACTGTTACACTGTGTCAAGGTTTCTTGCAGTGCTTTTTTACTCTTAATATGTTTATGACTATACATGTGCAATAATATACTTTAAAAATTGGTACTCTTATTATTTTTTAAATTATCAAATTCTGGAAAAGCTGTTTATCCTCTTTTCTGGGTTTTCAAATATTTTCAAAGCAGCAAGGATAAACAATTCTCTAAAAATAATATTGATTGCATGTCAAATACTAGCTGCCATGCTTATCTAATAATTCTTTACAGTTATGCCAAATGCACTGAATTCTGCCCTTAGTTAGCTGGTTTTTTAAATAAATGCCACAAGTGCCAATATCTTCATTTGTACTTGTGGCATTGATCCTAATACATTTTTCTGACATCCAAAAACCCATATGGAATGCTCCCAAACTCACCATTATTACTTTGTTCCAAAATCCTGCATTCTGCTGTTACGTCATACGGTTTTTGTTCTTTGGGGATACAAGCAGGCCACATGTCTTGCCTTCTTAAATCAGCTGGCTGACCAAGCAAGATTAGTCCCAGGTCATTATTGGGTGCTGTATTCCAAGAACTGAAGCCCCGATGTAGCAGAAATTGGCTCACTGTATTGGTAGAGAAACGCCCATGAGATCCAGTCAACTCTACTTGGCTCGGATTCCTACAAGACATACATAGCATAAATTAATAAAGGGAGATGATTCTGGTGGCAGGACTTTCCCATAACCTGGAAGTTGTTTGGTATTATATTTCCCCATATGCCAATCATTCCTAGAAGGAAAACTTGTCCAATTTCTTCCATTACTCACATCAGTAGGAAGCAGTTGGCTGCCGTCAAGACCCACCAACTGCTCAGGATAACTCCTTGGCATCTCCTGCCATTGCCATAGATGTTCACAAGCCATGGTACTTCTGAGCTGTTACTATGTTCCGAGTGTTCATCTTTGTTTGATTTGGGTTGCATATGCTGAAGATCACAAACTGTAGGAGACCAGTAGATTATTGTAGGAAACCACAATCTAAACATCTTATCTGTGCAATATAACATACTCTTCAGTGTTGGTAAGCTTTACTTCTGGTCACAGAGCTAAAAAGCTTACAAAAACTTTAATTAATGAAGAGATTATTCACTCACCAATATCCAGACAATTAAGGGAATAAATAACACAGCTTCATATAATTCTTTAACAAAAAATAAGAAACTCAAAATAAGGTACCAGAAACAGAATTCCAGATTCTATATATTATTAATAGTAGAACAGTAGTGCATGAGGTGGATAAAAATAATAATAACATAATAATGGATAAAAATGTCAAATCAAGTCTGAACATCTGGCTAACTGTGTGATAAACCATAATAGACCCCCAATAAAGAACTACCTTGATGTGGTTGTGGGACTTGTGTGCTCTGAGGGAGATGAGAACTATACCAGAGATCCAACCATATTGGAGAGATCTCACCATGGGAGCCAGATGAAGAGTGTCTCTCCCATAAAAAATAATTTACAGAAAGATGTACTGCCTTGGTCATCAACCAGGTCAACAAGGACCACATTAGATATTGGAGTTCCTGGACATCTGGTGAAAAATGGGCTATAGGACTCAGGATTGTTGGCTGAACAACCAGGGCCAGCAGCTGCAGAACTACTGGAAGGAAAGGTGTTTACCCATTGCAAATATACAGAGACTAGCTGGATACCCGTGCTTTGCAAACTATGTGATGGGGCTTGATTAATCAACACAGCTTGAAAATTAATGAGTAGTTATGATTGGCCTCTCCTATCCCCTTCTCCCCCTCAGCCTTGCCCCACAGAATCCTCCCCTATTCTATCCCCTTCTGTTCCTCAGCCTTGCCATACAGAATCCTTCCCTATCCTATCCCCTTCTCTCCCTCAGGCTTGCCCCACAGAAGCCTGTCCTATACTATCCCATTCTCTCCAGAGTTATTTTCAAGTTGGAAGGGGGACTAGAACATCCAACTAATTACCATCTGAGCATGTTATAATAATATAGGAAATAATAATGCTCTGATGGTCATTTTGAAAAATTCTTTCTTAGTGAGCACCTAGAAGCCAAGAGGAGTGTACGTGGCAAATTTCAAGTTTGTAGCCTTTACGGTTCTGGAGATTTCGTGATTATGGCGTGAGTGGTTTTCGCTTTTATATATACAGATTGAAAACAAAGAAGTTACAGATCACATCCAACAAGAAGCAGATTTTTAAACTGAATGCACCAGTTCTGGAAAGAACAACTACCAAAATCAGAAACAGTAGAAGGGACATGCAGATCAACGCTGATTTATAATACAAAATAAAATATTCACAGAAACAGAATTGGAAGAACTGCAAAAGTCTACCCAGGACAAAAAAAATCAAAGCCTTGAGAGAAGTAACTCAGACTATTGAGACAAATTGGGAGGAATTGGTAGTAGAGGAAGGCAGCACAGCTATTGAATATTTTTCATTCAGAAACCAGGCACCCTCTCTTCTGCCTCAGAAAGAACAAAGCCCTCTAACTAAAAAAGTAGAAGAATTGAAACAAAGAATTACTGAGCATTTAGAACAGCACAAAAATAATACCGTGTTTCCCTGAAAATAAGACCCTGTCTTATATTTTTTTGAACCCTGAAATAAGCACTTGGCCTTATTTTTGTGGAGGTCTTTTTATTTTGGAGCATGTAGAGCAAAACGGGGATCCTCTTGCCATCTTACCTGAGTTCCAGCTCAGTCTCCCTAACCCTAACCAGAGGAAATGGCAGGGACCAGCTGCGCATGCATTTAAATATTTTCGGGGAGGGCTTATTTTTGGGGGAGGCTTATTTTCGGGGGAGGGCTTATTTTTGGGTAAACATTGTAGAATAAGGATTCTTTCATTGAAGGTTCCAAAGAAAGGGCTAGCATAAGCGGAACAGAATAACAGAGTTGGAAGGGACCTTAGAGGTCTTTTAGTCCAGCCCCCTTGCCAAGCAGGAGACCCTATACCTGTGATGGCCAACCTATGGCACACAGAGGAATCTTTCAAGGAGACTTGCTATCACCTCTATTATTTGTCATTGCACTAATTCCTCTGTCAATCACCCTGAATAACTCAGGCTGTGCTATCAAACAACAAAAACATTTGCCAGGTTATCCTATCTCTGTCAGGCTGACAATCTCCTTTACATGGATGATCTGAAGCTGTACAGAAAAACACCATCTGAAATATTATCACTGCTTAACACTGTCCAATATATACAATGAAGATATTGCAATCGAGTTTGGACTGGACAAATGTGCCATGATAACCATTAAATAGAAAAAAATAGTGAAAACCAAAGGAATCAAAATGCCCTAGGAAATAAAATCAAAAGTCTGGATGAAGTTGATCACTACAAATACATGATCATTCTTAAAACTGACAATATCAAGCACACTGAAGTCAACAAGGAGATTAGAAGTGAATACATCAAAAGAATAAAGATCTTAAAGTCCAAGCTCAGTGGAAGATATACCATCAAGGAAATTAATATCCAGACAATTCCAGTCATTACATACATAGCTGTAAATAGTGGAGCTCAAGCCGAACTAAAAGCTGTGGATAAGACCAAAAAATAATGACATTGAATCATGCCCTTCTTCCCCCCAGTGATGTTGACAGACTCTACTTACCAAGGAAAATAGGTGGGTGTGGAATGTTTCAAGTACAGAAGATGATTGAAGAAGAAAAAAAGAGGGCATTGGAAAAATATTTGAAGAACAGTGAAGATGTACTGAAGCTAGTATACCATGAAGGCTTACTGAGTACTTAAGCGTTGGGTGTTTTGGTTTATTAGGATGGTTAGTTTACTTTTTCAGACACAAGTCTATTGAAAAACTATCCACATCAACCAAGTGCTTCACTACTGGTACCAAAATAACAGCCCAACCTCCAATAAGAGAAGCTATTTCCAATGCACAAACACATTGCAGCAACGCTGAACATCAGAAAAAAGAATCAGAGCTTTTATACAAGGTTTTCCAACAAAATGGATACCCACACAACATTATCAAAAAGTGCCTGATTACTCAGTCTACCATAGCTCAACTAATACAAGTTGTGAAAAAGGTAACAGTGTCATATATGTCAAAAATATCTCAGAAACTACCAAGAGACCATTATAACCACATGGCATTGCTGTAGCACAGAAACTAACTAAAGCTCTCCAAAGTATCTTAAGTAAACCAAAAGACCCAGCAGCTCCAGAAGAAAAAACAGGAGTTATCTATAACATACAGTATAAGGACTGTAACAGCCATTATGTAGGACAAACAGAAGACTAGCAGAACATATCCTTGAATACCAACTAGTAGTCAAGACATGATGAAAACTTCTTAATTTCACAACCCATGGACAGACTCCATAGTTTCAACTGGAAAACTGTAAGCAAACTAGATCCATCCAAGTCCCAAAACATCAGAGAATTCTTGGAGGCCTGGCACTCAGACAAATCAGCCATTAACAGGCACAGAGATAAACAACATTTCCATACCACTCAAAAGAGGCAGTCAAAAAACCCAAAAGAAAACAAAAAAAAAGACAAATATCTTCTCACCAGCAATCAACACCCATATGAGCAGAGAATAACCCCAAGATTAACATCTAGACCGGGGTATCAAACTCGATTTCACTGAGAGCCACATCAGGGTTGTGTTTGACTTCGGGGGGTCGTGGCTGCATGACCAGCTCAATGTCACTCATCAAGGCTCCATTTTCGGCCGTGACAGCCTCTTGCAGCCCTCTGCCAGCAAAAACAGAGCCCGGGGCAGCTGTGCACAGCCTACCCGGGCTCTGGTTTTGGCCATAACGACTTCCTGCAGCCTACTGCCAGCAAAAACGGAGCTTTGGGAGGTGTCCTGTGGCCCGCCCAGGCTCTGTTTTCACTGACAGAGGGACTGCAGGCTGGTCCTTCGCTGTTTTCAGGGCAGGCCCGTGGGCCAGATCTAAGTACCCTGCGGGCTTTGAGTTTGACACCCCTGATCTAGACCAGCAATCAAGAAGTAAACAATACCCCAATCAAGGAGTACCAACACAGACAAACAGGTTAACACTAAGTAACAATCCAATCAAGGAACCACTAAGAACACTCCTACCAATACAGACAGGGCAGTTGTTAACCGAGTCCTTGACTTATGACAACAATTGGGCCTAAAATTTCTGTTGCTAAGCAAGGCACTAGTTAAGCAAATTGTATCCCATTTTATGACCTTTTTTGTTACATTTCTTGAGCAGATCACTGCAGTTGTTAAGCAAATCATGCAGTCATGAAGTGAATCTGGCTGTTCCCAGACTTTGCTTGTTGGAGGCTGGCTGAGAAGAATACAAACGGTGATCACATGACCTAGGACAGTATAACTGTCATAAATACATGCAAGTTGCTAAGCACCCAAATTTTGATTGTGTGACCATGGGAATGCTGCAACAGTCGTAAATGTGAAAAATGATCATAAATCACTTTTTCAGTGCTCTTGTAACTTTGAACAGTCACTAAACAAATGGTTGTAAGTCAAAGATTTACCTGTAGTATATAAAAATAAGAGCAAAGCCCACTTCCTTTTCATACAGACAAGCTATATGACATCTGAGACTTAACAATTGTTGATAAGAAAGACAAAGGAACTATTGTGGCAAAATAAAGCAGAGATAGTATCACTAATAATAGACCCCTTGGGTGTAATCCCAAAAGATCTGGAGCACCACTTGAACACCATTGGCATTAATAAAATCACCATGATCAATTGCAAAAGGCAGCTTTACATGGAACAGCTTACATCCAGCAGCGATTATCTCTTTTAACACCATGAAAAAATATCTGCCTATCCTAGGTCCTTGGGAAGCACTTGATAGGTGGATAAAAATGCCAAATCCAGTCTATATATCTGTCTGACTATGCAATGAACCATTATAATAAATCTAATAAATTATAAATATTCTACAGGGTGACTCATTATTACCTAATTTAGTAGTCTCACTTTCAATGATTTTGAAGAAAATAAATCTTGAATACCAAACAGCAAAAAAAAAAAGTTAATAAAATCTCTCATTTGCTTTATATGGATGATCAGAGCTTTATGGAAAATCAAATTGAAATCTAGTAATTGACAAACATTAACTATTTTAATACAGAGACAGCAATAAAATTTGACCTAGAGAAATGTGTTATTGTAATAATAAATTGGGGTAAAATCACAAACAATAATGAAATTGAAATGTTGAATGCCCAAATCAGGATAAAGCTAACAAGTATCTGGGCATTTTACAGTTGGATATCAAGCATGGAAAAATTAAAATGTGATCACTAAAGAATAGATCCAAAGAGTGAGGTATTGTTTTGCCAAACCTGAACTATACCTATGATATGATACACTGTTGGAAATATTAAGTGGACTCAAGCTGAACTAGACCAAAAACCAAGAAAATGGATGAGTATTCACTATGCATTACATTGTCATGATATTAATAAATTATACCTGTCCCACAGAAACAGAGGCAAAGGTTTACTTCAAGTCAAACAAACTGTCAAAGACGGAAAGCATGCCTGGCTGATTACATAAAAGACATCCAAAAACAAGCATTGATGCAATTTAAAAATTACTGAATGTGAAGGAAACAAAATATGAATATCAAAATAATGTAATAAAAACAAGAACAGAATGCTGGAAAGGAATTCCAACAGGAAAAGCAATATATGGTCAATTTTTACAAGAGTGAGGCGAAAGTGGATAAAGCTAAAACCTGGCAATGGTATGGGCTTACAAGTGGAATATTAAAAAAAGAAACTGAAGGCTTGACTTTGGCTGCTCAAAAGCAAGCTATTCAAACTAATGCAATCAAGGCCAGAATTTAAATATCATCAAATGATTCAAAGTGCAGATTGTGCAAAGGGGCAGAAGAAAGAGGAGATCATATACTCAGGAGGTGCAAGAAGTTTGCACAAACTAATTATAAACAACAGTCACCAAAATGATTAGCTGGAACATCTGTAAAAATTATCATGTGCCAGTACTGTTCTAAAAAATGGTGGAAAGATTAAGTTTAAAAGTAGTAAAAAATGAGCAGGTTAAAATATTGTGGAATTTCTGAACACTGATAATACAGATTTAAGAGTGTTAAAAAGAAGAAAGTGTGGATAATTGATATGGCAATAATAGATAATAGAACTGAACACAAAGAAAATCAAAATTGAAAGATTGTGGCATAAGCTGATCATGGTGGTCCCAGTGGTTACCAGCACAGTGGGTACCATACCAAAAAATCTTGGATCGCATTTAGAAAATTTGTGCATTGACAAAATTTCCCATCTATCCATTATGGAAGTCCCCATTGCTTGGAACTGCACATATCCTATGCCAGTAGATTACAATATTCTAGGTTCATGGGAAGAACTGAACGCATATGAAGACCAACATCAACTAAAGAATTGGCAGCTGTGAATTTACAATGTTGAGTATATAATAATATAGTTCAAACTTCTAAATAATATATTGTTTCTTGAGTCTTCCAACTTAAATATATCACTTAACTCAAAAAATATGAATATTGAGGTTGCATAGACCTCTTAGTCCTCCCAAAGAGGGAACAGGACTCAAGTCTACTACTACATTGGCATGTTGTTGCTTACAGTGGGAAGAGGAAGAGGAAGACAGAAGTAGCTGGAAGATAACATACAGCCTGAATAGATGCCCCATCTTCATTTCTGTAGTTAAGGCTACTGTGAAAGAATCTGGGACATCCAGGATGGAATTTTTGAGCTCACAAAAGGCTAATCTATGACCTCAGTTACATAAAGCTCTGTCATGGCAGATAGTCTCCAGTATTACCAACTCTTCTGTTAATCATTAGTTCAGAGGTGGGTTTCTGCAGGTTCTGACCAGTTCTGGAGAACCGGTAGTGGAAATTTTGAGTAGTTCGGAGAACTGGTAGTAAAAATTCTGACTGGCCCTGCCCCCATCTATTCTCTGCCTCCCAAGTCCCAGCTGATCGGGAGGAAATGGGGATTTTGCAGTAACCTTCCCCTCGATTGGGGAGGGAATGGAATTTTTACAGTATCCTTCCCCTGGAGTGGGGTGGGAATGGAGATTTTACAGTATCCTTCCCTTGCAATGCCCACCAAGCTACGCCCACCAAGCCACGCCACGCCCACAGAAACGGTAGTAAAAATTTTTGAAGCCCACCACTGCATTAGTCCTAAACTATCATAGTTGGTGTCTCATATTCACACTCTAAATGCAGTGGATATTACATTGTATATGGTGAATCATTTGCTTATTGAAAGCAAGTATATTTTTTTTTAAATGCAGGCTGTGTAGTGCAGATTATTCCCACAACCACCTGAAAGTGCAAATCACTGATTTTTCTTTTTTCAGCACCTGTTCAGATATGGCCACCTTTCCAATTATAAACATGGGGGGGGGGAGGCACCCCTACCACAGTTGGAATTAGAAAGGGTCTCACATATCACGCTGAACCATAGTTTAGTTAACCATAACTTTTAAAATAAACATTTAGATTCATCCTAGCATGCTAGGCCATTAATCACAGTTATCAAGGCACAATGGTGGAATCTGAATAATCTGCTACTGTAATAATAGCAATAGCACTTAGACTTATCTATTGCTTCGCAGGGCTTTACAGCCCTCTCTAAGCAGTTTACAGAGTCAGCATATTTCCCCCAACAATCTGGGTCCTCATTTTACCCAACTCGGAAGGGTGGAAGGCAGAGTCAACCTTGGGCCGGTAAGAATCAAAGGTAAACCAAACAGGCTATGTTTATTATTTATTTCTTAATCAAATTTATAAACTCACATAACATTATATGACTTTGTGCAATGATTAAACTTACCCAGATCTTAAAATCTTAATTGTTTTACCATAGTGGAATTTTGGATTTTCATTGCTAATCATTGAAGTAGGGTATGTTGGAGCAAATATTAATGCCATACTCAAAAACGTTGGCAAGAAAATTGCATGGACTTGTCCATATGTAGTCACTAGGAGTCAATACTCGAATGCCCCCCCAAAAAATGCAGATTTCAGCTTCTTTTTGTATCTAATTTACAAGCCTTCCCCGAGCCAGAGCTGCGTTGGACTACAATCCCCATAATTCCTAACCAGCACCGACCAAGATATTAGTCTCTAGCACATCGAAAGTAAAACAATCCATTGTCAGTATTTTAATTAAAAAATACAAGGGGCGACTAACAAAACAGAGGCTGCTGAGAGCCGTCATCAGTTTAACCGCCGTTCTGAAAAGGTTTTTCGCTAGTCGCCATCTTTCAAAAAAAAAAATTCTTGGCTGTTGCTATGGTTTCGGTTGCTAAGACCTTTCTATCTCTTGTAACTTTCTCTCTATGGTCGTGTCTTTGAAAAGCTTTCAAGACGGGGGCATGATTTGCTCCCGATTTGGCCAATGAAAATGTAACCTCGCCCTGGAAATTTTTTATTCTCCAATAGAGTTGAAGGCTTACTTGACGGACAGACGAAGAACCTATAGAAATCCAGAAGGTCGAAGATCTTGAGCAAATACAGCTAGGGAACGAGGCGGGCAAATCGGGGAATATTTCCTGATTGTGGCGTGAATGGAGCCGTATCCGGATTCAGAGTAAATAGTCTAAGGGTGAGTATTGGATGCTCGGGTCCGTTATTTGGGCTGGATTTGTCGGGAACGGCTCAGGCCTTTACTCGGAGACATGGGACGGCGTGCTCTTTGGCGGGGAGGGGAGAAAACAAGGCTCTATGGTGGCAGGAGGTTCCCGCGACTTCCCATTTCCTTTTGGCTAACCGTCCTTTTTACTTTCTAGGGAATAAGAGCCCCCTTTCTACGAGCTGCACCGTCGTCACTATGGAGACTCTTATCCCTGTGATCAATAAGCTGCAAGAGATTTTCAACACTGTGGGAGCCGAAATTATACAGCTGCCCCAAATCGTGGTAGTTGGCTCTCAGGTGAGGTTCTGCCTCTATTTAGGCTTAATCCAAGCCCATTCTAAATAGCACGGCTTGTAGTAGCAATAGCACTAGCACTTAGATTTATATACCGCTTTACAGCCCTCTCTAAGCAGTTTACAGAGTCAGCATATTGCCCCCAACAATCTTGATTCCTCATTTTACCCGCCTTGGAAGGCTGAGTCAACCTTGAGCCTGGTGAGATTCGAACTGCCAAATTACTGGCAGCTGGCAATCAGAAGTAGCCTGCAGTACTGCATTCTAAACACTGCGCCACCACGGTTCTTAATATGACTAATGTTGGTTAAACCAACAGGTAAAACTTTTTGTCAGCTAAGCAAACTTCAATTTAAAGATAAAGTGGGAGCTGAAAATATCACCTGCCCTATTAATGGGCAAGTTTGATAGGATGTTAAGAAAATGAATTTGTAAGTATGCAAGGAGGTAAATCAACATGAGATGCCGGAACCATATAATTAATATGCTCTTCTTCTAAACTTTTACACAGGTAAGAACCTGCCTTTTCTTTTTCTACCTGTAATGCTATTTATTTCCACAGAGTAGTGGGAAGAGCTCAGTGCTAGAGAGCATTGTCGGTCGGGATTTCTTGCCACGTGGCTCTGGAATTGTCACACGGCGGCCCCTGGTCTTGCAGCTGGTCCATGTACCAACCCTGGAGGAGAGGAGGCGGAAAGCTACTGGAGAAAGTGGTAAGGGAAAAGTTACTTCTTTTAGTGGCAAAGTAAAACAGAGATTTGAGCATTAAAACATTAACTCAGTAACTCTGATCCAGAAGATGGAATATGATTACCTAGAAGGGGCTGGCTTGGTCTCTGCCTTCCAGTACTTAAGAGTGTATAAATCACATCATTTGTTGACTGAAAAGGTTGATCACCAGGACCAGAGGTTTTGCCTTCTGAGCTTTTGGACTCGTGCTGGGGCCCATCTTTATAGAACTTCTCTCTAGTAGCTATATCAATTTCTCCTGCTAGAAAAAAATTCCCTGAAGATGGATTCCAGATGAGTCCAAAAGCTCAGAAGACAAAACCTCTGGTCCCAGTAACTGACCCAGATTGGATCATGCAATATTATCCCAGAACACATATATTCACCTTCATTCGTGAAAAAGGTTGAGTTAGAAGGAGTTACAATAATTTTGTCATCTTGAGCTATAGTGACTTGAGGGTCCTGCATAGTATTGCATAGTACTATATGGGTATTTCTGTGTCTGAAATGTGCCTGATCTCATTGTGCTGTTGCTGTGACTTATACTTGCATCAGACTTTGCAGTGCAAGTACAGAATTGTGACATTTACATAATGCCATTGGTGTGCCTATACCCTCATTTTGGTGTTACCGCAATTTGCTGCAGATGCTGCCACATTATGTCAGTGGACAGGCCTAAGTTCCTTCCTCTTCCCATATCCTTTTCTTCAGAGGAATGATTTACTGAGGGTGGATATAAAGATTCTCCATCCTCAGTGAACATTAGTAATCCAAAACAGTTCCTTTGCATGATGACAAACAAGAATTGGGCAGGAAGCAACTTGTAGAAATTATTTCATTAGGTACAGGCTAAAAGGCTGGTGCTGCCTGATTCTGACTATCTATATTACCTAAATTCAGTGTCTGGGAATAACGGGTGGAGTGTTGTTGCCTCATACGGAAAGAGTATGTTTGGTAAAATTGGACATTTTTGCATCAGTGAGCTGTCAGGTTTTCACTGGCTCAACTGTACTAGTTATTTTATCTGACATTTTTGATTAAACACCAACAGACAGCACAGGAGAATGGTTACAAGTGTCGGAGTAAGGCTAGGGATACACAAGTTTAGATCCTCACTTAGTCACAAAATAAACTGACCTAGGCGTTGTCTTATAGGAAAATGGTGCTGGAAAGATTCTCATATGTCTTTTGTTTTATTTTGCTTTTTGTCTGCAGTTGCCCAGACCGAGGAATGGGCCACTTTCCTGCACTGCAAGCACAAGGTACTGAGTGGGTGGGGCAAATGTAGAACTGTTTATGGTTAGAGTCAGCCCAGGCCAATTGGCAAACTAGGTGGCTACCTAATATGGCAAAGAAAAGTCTCACATTAATAGGGAAAAATGTTCCCCCCAAGGGAAACACAGTGACATCTCTCAGGGGGGGCGGGGGAGGAATAATGGTGTTTGTGGGTTGAGGACAATCTCTCTTTTCCCATCATACAGTAACTCTGTTCTAGGGAAATCTGTTTTTCTCATTTTGTAAAAAACCCAAATGTCTCAATTTTCTTGTAAGAAGTAGGGATAAAATGAAATCCTTGAGGCAGCCCATATGAGGAAGAGGCATTCCCTTCTGTGGCACAGTATAAGTTCATTGAGGTGGGGAGTGGAGAGAAAGACAGAAAGAGAAAGAAAGAGTTACACTTCTGTGCACAGGTTTGCTTTGTCCTGCTTGGGCCTCTTTGTATATTTGATGACTGGATTCCTGCATCATGTTGAGTGATGGCTTACATTTAATGCGTGTTTGTTGAATAATCCATGTTATATACATAGCCCATTAAGACAAGGATTGCTTATCTCTAGCTTGCTGAATCTCAATTGATAGAGTTCACATGTGCAAACTCATCACATGTGTCTTAGCATGATGTATGAACTTAATCGTTTACTTGTTTTCTTTTTGATTTGAAGGCAGTTACTGTTGTAGGAAAAAGGCTATTGTTGACTTTTTTCCTATATATCTCCTATTACTCATGTCCATTCAGGGTTGTCCATTCAGGGTTTCCCTTTCCTGTCAAACCATGGATTTTAGGGCCCATAAAAAAAGAGAATAAGGGCATGTAAGGATCTCACAGTCAGTGCTTTTCTCTTAATTGGTGGGAGAATTCCTTCCTGTTACCAAAATATTTTTGTCTTATTATCTTGTACAAAATATTAAGAAAATATCTCAACAGTGGATGCCAGACAGAAGGAGAGTCCAAAAAGGGGGAGGGGAAATAGACATTCATTCCAGTCTTTCACTAAACAGAACTTATAATGTCAAAAATCTTAATATGTTGGAGAAATGACGATAGAGATAATATTACAGGCAAATATAAAGTTATTCACTTATGAAAGAAAGGAATCCATAGATGTAGGAGATGATAATGATATTCATGAAAAGGATCTTGCAATAAACATTGCTTGTAAACAAAATATGAGTCAGCATTGTGTTGTGGGCTGCTGCAATAGAGAAATACAGCTTTTGAATGGATCAACGAGTAATTTCTAAATTACTGGAAATAATGCTTCTCAATTTCGCAGTGGTCAGCTCTTCACCTATTGCATCCAGTTCTGGGCACTATACTTTCAGAAAGTTTCAAAGAAAATGACTGCAGGGGGCCAAGAAGATAATCTGGGAAGTAGAACATAAATTCTATGGCTAGAGATTGAAGGAGCTCAGTATGTTTAGCCTTGAGAAAAAAAACAACTGGAGAGAGTATGCAGTGTTCTTCAAATATTTGAAAATACTTCACACAGAAGATGGCTAAGGCTTGTTCCAGAACATAGGGCTCAAAATAATGCATTTAAATGATAAGAAGGCAGGATCTGATTGTTTTAAAAGAAATCTCTCAAAGTAACCAATTATTTTCCCTTACATTGAGTGTGTTCAGGTTGAGGTTGAATAGAATCTGTCTAGCGGGGGATGGTCTTAATGGCCCTCCTTCCAATTCTCTGGTACTGAAGGGAGCAGTCAGAAAAGAATTATGTCTTTGGCAAAGAGGTTGTTAAAAAATGCTTTCAAAAGGCTCTGACAATCCCAGCTGAGTTGCCTGATCGGCAGAGACTTTTTTTTCTTTTAAATGCTTCTGACGATCAGGCAACTCAGCTTGGATCGTCAGAGGCATTTAAAAGAAAAAAAGTTTTTTTTTATTTTAAAAGCCTTTGATGACCCCAGCTGAGCTGCGCGATCATCAGAGGCTTTTTTTTTACTTTTAAAAGCATTTTTTTTGGCCGAACAGGTTGTAGAAAAAATGCTTTTAAAAGTAAAAAAAAGCCTCTGATGATTGTGCGGCTCAGCTGGGCATGGGGGGGGGGCAGGGATTTTTGCTACCAGTTCTCCGAACCACCCGCCTCCATCGCTACCGGATCGAGTGATCCAGTCCGAACCGGGAGCATTTCATCCCTGTTCTGATGTTAGAAGCCTTTCTGTTTGTTCTCTTTCTCCAGACTTTTATGGATTTCATTGAGATTCGGCAGGAAATTGAGATCGAAACTGAGCGGATGACTGGGACCAATAAGGTACTAACTCTGAGTTCTTTTCTCGTGGTGTGTGAGTCCATTGGTCCAAATGCCTTTTTTGTGTCTTTCTCTAATACCTTTTCTTGCTTCCAGGGAATCAGTCCAGAACCCCTGTACTTGAAGATCTATTCACCTCATGTGCTTAACTTGACACTGGTAGATCTTCCAGGAATCACCAAGGTGAGACACTTAGAAATGGTGCTCTCTGTTGCCCATGTCTTAAGACAGACCTAGAAGTTATTGGTTATTAGTAGACTTCCCAAAGACCTTTAAAGGCAAAACTTCTTCAGCAATATCTGGGCAATATGTAGCCTTGGGCATCAATGTACCAAGTGATGGATGGTCTCCCTCCTTTCTCCGATCTACCACTTTTTCCTTAGGACCACTCCTTTTAACCATTTGGTCACATTGGACCAGAAGAAAAGCTGGGTTACAGTGATGGTGAGCAGAAGATAAAAAGAATGTAAATGAATAACAGATGTAGGATTGACTGTTCTTAGCACACCACTATATTCGTTTCAGAAAATAGTTTCCATTGAAGGTCTGACCTTTCACAGAAAAACTCCCCAAATCCTGTGGCTACAACTGGAAGGTTGTGTGGTTTGGGATAAAGTCTCTCCCACAGGCTGGCATTATGTACTTGAGATGAAATTAGTCACCTTTGTATGGGTGATAGAAACAGTATTGGTAGCTTTGTTTTAGCTAAGAGTCAGATTCAGTGGAAAGGTGTGTTTACTTGAGGCAGCCTCAATGCTTGGCATAAATCTGGCCCTGGTCTGGAGCAAAAGAATCCCGTTTTTCTCATTTGCTTACTAAAAGCCCATGTGATTCTCTCCAAGCTTCTGCATCTCACTAGTATACATTTATGCTTAAAATAAATATATATTTTTCAATTGAATTCTGCAGGCTATATAAAATAGATCAACATATATGGGATGATTTTGTATGTTTTGCTTATGCTGAGCATGGAGAAGGGGCATGTACAAACACCTCTCGGCCTTTTACAATTTGAATACTCCTTGACCTCGCATATCTAAATTTACTGTTGTTGCTAAATCAATTCTAAAGCATGTTTTGTTAGTTCCTAGATTCTAGGATAATGTTCTACAGCCATGAGGACCAGAAACGTCCTTCTTTTCAGGCCACGGAAATGTTCCTGGGTTAGATGATATGGTCTTCACTGAAGATAATACAGTTAGGAATTGGACGGGCATATTTCTTAAATACGTGCATCCATGTTTTTAGGCTGCAGATATGTGAATTCAGGAGTCCTTTTGCATCTCCAACTTAGTTCTGTTTTTCTTCCTAGAGTGAGTGATATGAATCAAGAGTCCTTGCTCCCTCTTCTCTGTTCCTCTCTTGGGTGGAAACAGAGCAATAAACAAGAGTGCTTAGTATGGTGTGATGCAGTTTGTATTGCATTATTACCTTCTCAATTCAGAGTAATTGAGTAAGTAAACATAAGGAAGTTTCCTAAGATTGTCCTTTTCTAGTTTCATAGTAACTTTGATCTCTTTTCTTAATAAATGTGTTACATTTTTTACATTTTGCTGCATGATACTTTAGGGCTTGGGTGACTTATAAATCTCTCAGATCCAGTCTTTGCAATATCACAGGTGCCTATTGGAGATCAACCTCCTGATATTGAGAATCAAGTCCGAGATATGATCTTATCCTACATCTCCAACCCAAACTGCTTAATCCTGGCTGTCACTGCTGCCAATACTGACATGGCCACATCAGAAGCACTCAAACTAGCACGGGATGTTGACCCTGATGGTATGACTATATTTGTACTTGAGGAGGAGAAATCAGGAAATTAGGATGATAATAGTCCATATGGAGAATCATGGGATGTTATAAAATAGTCCTCTCTTTTTGAAGCTCAGGGGAGTCTGATTTAGATGCCAGCAGAGCAGAGCTGAATGTTTATTTGCTGTTTGAATGTTAAGATCCATTCTTAAATGATGGCTGATCAAGAAGGGGAATAAAGCAGATGGGTGACAGGGTGAGCTGAGGGAGCACTTTTCTCTCCTTGTTTATTTCCATTCTGTAAGATCCAACACAATGGACTTGCCCCAAGTTGCATTGGTCAGACAAGGCCATCTGAGTGGCCTAGGAAGCCTGCCTCTCTGTTGTAACAGCTGCCCTCTGGAACACCATCCCTGAAGATTTCCAATGCTCAGTCTTTTCGGGCTTGAAAATCTGGCTTTTTTCCCAAGTTGTGGGGTAGAATGGGGAAAACATGAGTGGGTTCCACCTGGATTAGATTATATTGGTGTATTTATAGTGTATGTTTATTCCTTCAATTGCGATCATCTTGTAATTTTCTTGGTTTAATGTATTACAGTCTTGTTTTTAATTTGTACATCACCCAGAATCTCTAATGAGTTGGGCAGTCTTAGCAATCTAAATTATAAATACATGAATTGAATGAATGCAAAAGATATGCAGTCTTGGGGGGAGCACACAAGGAATAAAGGAACAGCCTTTGTCACCCTTTCCCCTTCTGATATCACTAATTGGAGAAGAATTTCTCTGCAGGGCGGAGGACACTGGCTGTGGTCACCAAATTAGATCTGATGGATGCTGGGACTGATGCCCTAGATGTACTGATGGGCCGGGTTATTCCTGTCAAGCTAGGCATCATTGGTGTGGTCAACAGGTCAGTGGTGATGCATGCAGGGAACCAAAGAACCTAGAGGGGGCTCCTATGCTAGATGGAGAGGGCATCAAATTGCAAAACCTCTTCCTTGCCAGAGCAGGTTGTTGCTGGTGGGTGAATCCATCAAGCAGATTTTGTTAATTGTCTAGATGATGTTTTTGCTTCCTGTGATAGGAGCCAACATGATATCAACAGTAACAAGAGCATCGGTGAGTCTCTGCAGGATGAGCAAGGATTCATGCAAAAGAAATACCCTTCACTTGCCAATCGCAATGGCACACGTCATTTGGCCAAAACTCTTAACAGGTGAGAAGGGACGGGTGGTGGTGGTTGGGGATTGACCAGGAAACCCTAAATAGAATAGGACCCACTGCTTTAAGATGCTTGTGACTTACATGACTGTAACCTTGTTGCTTGTATCCTTGCGATTTATATTGATACTGATTGTTTCCTAGTATGATTTGATTGCTTATTGTACCGTATCGGTGTTGTGCCTTGTGATTCTTGACAAGTATATCTTGTCTTTTTATGTACACTGAGAGCATATGCACCAAATTCCTTGTGTGTCCAATCACACTTGGCCAATAAGAATTTTTTCTATTCTATTCTATTATCGTCTCTATAGAAAAGAACCACTTTTGTCCTTTACTCTGAAGATGGCAGCCTTAGTGGATTAGATTTAAGTCATGTTCCCTCAGCATCTCAGCAGCAGTCTCTTGGAGAAGCAGCAGCAGCAGCATCATTCCTGATTAGACTTCCTAGCAATTGGTACTGAGAGGCTGTGACAGTTGTAAGATCTAATCATCATGATCTAGAGCGCTGAAAGCCTTATCTTTTTGGGGAGGAACACATAGACAGCATCCCTGCCCCCAAGACTGACATATTCATTGGGCATAAGATCCGGTGCCCATAAAAATGTTTTGCCCTGCACATGCCAGCTTTAAAACAAAATCTCAAGTGTGGAGTCCTTAGTGCTCTCTGAGCATGGTTATTTGCTTGTAGATCTTTTGTTACCCAACTAGGTAACATCAGTGTGAGGGAGTGTGGGGTTTGCTCCCTGTGTTGGTTATACACAGTACTTTGGCCTCCCAGTGTTGGTGGAGATGTACTTTTCTCCTTGGCACTTTCTTGATTAGGGTATTGTTTTCTGCTTGATTGTCTGGTGGTAACTCCTGCTTATCTGGGTGAGAAAACCACACTGGTAAGGCAAGCTACCATATAGAAACAGGGAGAAAACCAAATAACCATCAGCACTGATGATGATAATTACTTGGGTAATGAGAGGTCTGCAATCAAATAACCAAGCTCATAGAGCACCAAGGATTCCGCAGTTCAACCCTGAGCTACATTTACTCTCTTCTATTAAAACTTCAACTAACATTAAAATTGCAAAGTGGGAGCTAGGAATTGTAAGAGGTATTCTGGGCAGAAATGCTGGGTGTTATTTTGAAGCCAGGATTGTGTGTGAGCTCCTCCTTGCCTTGCCCAGCATTTGTACATGAAAGGAGAATCCCACAGAAGTGTTTTCAACCTGAATCGCAGCTTTCCAGAATACCATCCTTCCTGTTCCTAAAATCATTAAACCACTCAGCAGCAGAGTACAAGTATAGCATAACACATAGAAAGTTGGAATCGACTCAGGTTTCCCTCCCCCAGATTAAATCTTGTTTAGCCAGGAAGTGAAGATTCAGCTCAAGTGAATCTTCTTTCAATCACCCGTAGGTTGGCCCGTTTTGCCTCGTATTGTCTTCTCCAACACTTTCCTTTGGTCATTTGGAATCTTATTCCTGAAAGTAGGAAGCTTTCCTTAAAAGGCCAAGCTGATGCCCTTCTACCTTTTCCAGGCTGCTGATGCACCATATCCGCGACTGCCTGCCTGAACTGAAGACGCGAGTTAATGTGCTCACAGCTCAGTACCAGTCAGTGCTACAGAGCTATGGGCAGCCCATCGAAGACAAGAATGCCACTTTGCTTCAGATCATCACGAAGTTTGCCACTGAGTATTGCAACACCATTGAGGGTACAGCACGCAACATTGAGACCTCTGAGTTGTGAGTGAAACCTCTAGTGAACAATATGGCGATGGAGCTGAATGTGGGATAAATAAAGCTGGCAGTGGGATGCTGAGGCTGATCTGCTTCTCTGCTGGCCAGGTGCGGTGGTGCCCGGATGTGCTACATTTTCCATGAAACCTTTGGACGCACTCTGGAGTCCATTGATCCGCTGGCTGGACTGACGATGCTGGATATTTTGACAGCCATTAGAAATGCCACAGTAAGTTAATACGATCAATCCTGTCCTCCAATGCAAGGCTGTCGTCCATTATCTTTTGCTTTCATCCATGTTCTCCTTTTCCAATTATACAAGTATATTGCACAAGAAAACATAGTGTTGGGAATTTACCTAAAATTTTGCTGCCCCTATAATTTAGAAGGGGGATGGATACAAGCCAAGCTTCCTTCCACTGCCAACTACAGTAATGGGTAATGAGATGTTGACTTGAAGCATTGTAAGAATTAAGAGTGGTTGCCTATCCTGCTGAAAGCATGACATTCAATTGCAGTTGCTGCAGGCAAACTCTTCATTCATGTAGCCAGAAGAAGGACAACATATTCCCAAAATGTACATGCTTTGATATATATCTGTGGGTATTAGTATTCGTAGTTTCCAAGCAAACACCCAAGCTATTAAAGCCAGTGAGCCAATAGAATGGATCTTGTCTCCTACTTCAGTAACACTAGAAGACGTGGTAGAGGATTAACAGAGTTGGAAGGGACCTTAGAGGTCTTTTAGTCCAAATTCCTGTTCAAGCAAAAGACCATATACCATTCTGGACAAATGGCTGTCCAATCTCTTCTTAAAAACTTCCAGTGATGGAGGACCTACAACTTCTGGAGGAAAGCCGTTCCACTGGTTAATTGTTCTGTCAGGAAATTTCTCCTTATTTCTAGGTTGGTTCATCATCCAGTTTCAGTCGTCATTCAGTTTCTAATGATAGATGTTTTGGTATACCAGAAGAAGGAGGGTAGTGGGAGCGAATCTATCTGTCCCAACTTAGAAGTAGGGTAGAAGAAGGCAACCACTCTATGCTTTCTTGGCATATTTAATTTCTCCCAAGATGTCCAGTTCTATATTAAGTCCCTTTTTTTGCTGCTACATGGAATGTCAAGAGCTAGCCTTTCTCATGCAGGTCATCTTCTGTACTTTTGGTACAGTATCAATTTGTTCTCCTGGAAGCCACTATGCTGTCTAAATTATAGAAGAAGTCACTGCTTCAAGGACATTTTGTTGACTGGGCAATGCTATAGCTAAACTTCGGCCCCGTCACATGAGGCAGGAACAAAATGCACGGTACAATTAGCAACATTGGAAGTGTGTATTTGAAGTTAGGCCAAGTTTGGGGAGACTGAGCTACTTAGAACTTCAACTGATTAGAGTCCCTCCTGCATAGGATTTTTTCCCGCCACCAGTTTTTGAAGATGCTTCTCCATCTCTCTGGCAGGGTCCCCGCCCAGCTCTTTTTGTTCCTGAGGTCTCTTTTGAGTTGCTGGTGAAACGTCAAATCAAGCGATTGGAGGAGCCAAGCCTTCGCTGCGTGGAGCTCGTGCATGAGGAGTTGCAGCGCATCATCCAACACTGTACCACCTACAACACACAGGTACCGTCTTGCTGGGCCTGTGATCAACCAGCCTCCATCCCCAGAAGAAGGGAAGGGCTCTTGAGTGGGTTCTGGAGCGGCAATCTGATGCATGTGAACTCTCAAGGACTGGTTGTCACCTTTCCAAATACCCAACTGTTACAACTTTTTAAGAGAGCATCCTTCAGTGAGGGAAAGTTCCAATATATAGATGATCCTCAACTTACAACCACAATTGAACCCAAAAGCTTTGTTGCTCAGTGGGTCAGTTGTTAAATGAGTTTTGTTCCACTTTACTATCTGTCTTGCTGCAGTTGTTAAGTTAGTAATGTGATTGTTCATTGAATTTGGGTTCCCCATTGACGTTGCTTGTCAAAAGGTGGTGACATGAGCCCAGGACACTGCAACCGTCATAAATATGAGTCAGTTGCCAGGCATCTGAATCATGATCACATGGCCATGGGGATGCTGCAATGGTTGTACGTCTGAAAAACGGTTGTCACATTTTTCAGGGCTGTTGTAACTTCAAACGGTTACTAAACAAATGGTTGTAAATTGAGGACTACCGTAATCAGTTGGTCTAACAAGTTAAGTAGGAAAACATATTTACCTAAATAAATAAATATAATTTTCCATCAGATCAGTTGTCATTGAAGAAACACTTTACTGGGTGGTCTGTAATGGCTTCTCTTAAGGATCCACTGGTAATTTTGTCCTCCATTTATTTTCAATAAGTCAATGTAACATGCAGTGACGCATGTCACACTTACTGTGATAATACAGATAATAGTTTAGACATCTTGATTATTTTAATGTTTTAATGTGTGCATAACATGTACAGAAATATTTAAGAAAACTTAATTGGAGAATCCATTTTAAGCACTGTAAGCTTTCCTTCCTTCCTTCTTTCTCTTTAGATATGTGTGAGTGTGTAAAGCTTATAGTGCTTAAAATGGATTCTCTAAGGAAGTTTTTTAATATTTCAATATATATATATAAAGAAAAGCTTACAGTGGCTTAAAATTGATTCTTCCAAGGCATTGTCTGTCTGTCTGTCTGTCTGTATCTTTAGGAGTTGCTGCGTTTTCCCAAGTTGCATGAGGCCATTGTGGAGGTGGTGACAGGAGTCCTTCGCCGGAGGCTGCCCATCACCAATGAGATGGTAATTGGTTTTTTTTTTGCTATGAATAAAAGTATGGAATGGTCCTTGCTGCTGCACATTTCTTCCAGAGGCTTTGAAGCTGGTGGGCGTATCTGGAATTTAGAGTGTGTAGTATATACACTCTCATATGGCAGCTGTCGTGGTAGACATGGCTAGTCTGAAACCACCACACAGCAAAGTAATAAAGTTGCACGTTATTGCTGCCTCTACCTATTTCCTACTATGAGCCTAGAATGTTGTGTCTAATGTTTCAGCTAACTGCAATGTTGTCTGGGGAGCTGTGTATACTTCCAAATGACATATTGGGTTATTTCTATTTTTTATGAACTATTCTGGGCTCCTTATGAGGCCTAGAACTAGTATTGGAAATAAACATGGTATTTAAGCCTGATGTCTTGTTTCAGAGACATTATTGGGCATTATTGAACTTGGATTATTGAGCCCAGTGCCACCCACCAGATACCTTAGGCCTAATAATGCCTCTCTCCTAGGTGCATAACCTGGTTGCCATTGAGCTGGCCTATATTAATACCAAGCACCCTGACTTTATAGACACAGCACTGGTCTCTGCCTCAGTGAGCAGTTCTAAGGTAACTTTTCACGGATGCCCTCTCCCCTGTCCTTAATGTCTACCTTTGTCTTAACTTGCAGCTTATTCTTGCATTTCTTCCAATCTAGAGTGACACTGCTATAGATGGTACCTGGCGATGGAAAAGTGATAAAGCAGAAGAATCTGGCACTGATGATAGGCCTAAAGGATCCTCCCACTCTTTGGTCTATTCTAGCCCCAGCCGGTCCCATGAAGTCAATCTACTGGACACGGTCAGCTGGGATAAACCTGGGAGGAATAGGGAGGAAGAAAGCAGGTGGGCTGGCTAGAACTTAAGCTACTTTTAGGAGCAAAGAATGTTGCTAGGCGTTGCAATGCAGGAACATAAGGATGATTTGGAAGAAGTGCCAGTATTTGCATTAGAGGTACATGATCTTACCTTTAGGTCATTGCTTTTTGCCCCTTTAATGTAGACAACTTTGGTTTGTATTTATGTGGCAGGATGGATTACTGTAAAAGGGTACATCAGAATAAGAGAGTTGGAAGGGACTTGGAGGTCTTCTGATCTCCCTTTCAAGAAGAGACCTTATACCATGTTGGGGAATAGATATTGATTATCATCTCAGCCAAGGGTGTAGAATCTTGAGTAGCTGCTCTCCCAGCTAAACTGCTATTGCATTTGGAGAACACTGCTCACAGCCATTTCCCCTGCCTCTCTCTAGCCCATGCCAGCAACGCGGAAGTTAAGCCAGCGTGAACAACGAGACTGTGAGGTAATCCGGAGGCTTATTAAGTCCTACTTCCTCATTGTGCGCAAAAGCATCCAGGATAGGTAAGTGGGTTAACAGGAAAATTAGGGTAAGCATTCGTGACTGAGCTTTGCCATCTGGATTTAGTACTCCTTCAGAAATAGATTTTCTGCTAGTGGAAGTTTGAGACTAAGCAGTGACTAACCTAACTAATAGATTTTATGTAACTCCTTGTAGAAAAATTAAGACTTTGGCCATTTTTGAATGAGAGGACAGCTTTTCTTCCTCAACCCAACCTCTTAAAAGTTGTTTAGGGGTTTGGGAAACTGCTGTTCTCAAAATTGTTGGTCAGTTTCTGACAAAGTTTCTGTAACTCCAATACATATGTGGTTTCTTGTTGCTGTAATCAGAATATTTCATCTTCTGCAGGCACACCAGTTTCCATATATAGTTCAAAGTATTTTGAATAACAAAGCGTAACTTGAGAAGTACTACAGATGGAGATTATCGAAGCCAAAAGTGCTACAGTAATCTATTTCTGCTAGCAGTAGGAAAGATGAAATTATAAATAATAACCATCAGTAAAGAAATTGGGGATTTTCTTTTAAGAACCTGTGTCCAAATCAATTTATCTGCTTTTCATCCTGTAGTGTACCCAAAACTGTGATGCACTTCCTTGTGAACTACGTCAAGGACCATCTCCAGAGTGAACTTGTGGGCCAACTATATAAGCCCCAGCTTCTAGACACACTCCTAACGGAGTCCGAGGACATGGCACAGCAGCGTAATGAGGCTGCCAATATGCTCAAGGTGATGGAGGGCAGGGTTGCTAGAGGTCAGCTCTGGTTCAGTGATGGCCAAAGAAAAACGTGTTTCTGGCTCACCGGGAGCAGAACCAGTTTGCTACTTTAAACCCGTCCCCAAACTGGAAGCAGCAATTCTTTCCCTAGAGTCTGAAAATGGCTGTGTTCCAATCTTTTAAAAGCCTTAAGCACCCCAAGTAGCCTTCTCCACTTTGGTTCCCTCCATGTGTTATCTAGCTTCAGTTCTGAGACAAGGTGGTGTAAGGTTGGGAAAGACTGGCCAAGATCCCAGGACCTATTCCAAATTCCATTACCACCAGTTTTTTTCAAATCAGTGACAAACCACCCACTTCTCAGCTAGTTGACAAGTATTTTAGCTTTGCATACAGTGCATTAATTTTCAGTACCACACTAATGAATTGTGGTACTGATCCCTATGCTGATTAGTTGTCATGTCCAAGTCCTCAGTCAAGTCTTCTGCTCTTTTGTAGGCGTTACAGAAAGCCAGCCAAACAATATCAGAGATCCGAGAGACTCAGCTCTGGTGAGATGCATTCAAAGCTTCAGAAGATTCCATGTTGCAAGAACGTTACTCAGAACCGTGCAAGTGTTCAGCTCTTGACTCCCATCTGAATCTTTACTGTTTCCCAAATAGGGAAATCATCCTCAGTGATCAAATTCTAGTTTAGAACAAGAGTGTGTCCCTATTTTAACTGTGTTGAAGTGTCCGTGGTGCACGGATAGCATTTTGGAGCCGGCATATGGTGGCTCTCCCCTGCTACCTCATCTGTCTTCCATATTTTTCCAGTTTTGCTAGATTCACTGGTGTTAAATTCCTGCTTTGATTGTCAAGCTTGCAGCCTTGAGTACTTGCTGAGTTTGGCCAATCTTTATTTATGGCAGATTTAATCTCGCTCTAAATTCTATGTATTTCCTGAACATGGTGCATTTGGTACATGTATTGAAATGAAACCTCTTGTCTGTGTTTGCTTAACTGTGTTAGGAACACACGCTCTGTATTTGGCCTTGTAAATGCCTTTTATTCTCGTAAACTGTTGTACAGGTAAAAAGAGGAGCCTCTTGATAGATTAAAAATGCCTGAGTAACCTTGAATAAGATAAGTGCTTGACTAGAGGGATTCTTCTACTCTGGCCCAAACAAGGAGCTGATAATGCTGGATCTCACTCTGGACTGTGCTTTCACAAAACATTTTATCCAGGAGTCATGTGCAATAGTGTCACTTGTGGGAGCCTTTACCTGTTCCTGGATGCTTGAGGTGTAGGGGTGGGAATCTGAACAGCTCCCAAGTTTGCACGTATCTGAGCCAAGCAGGGACCAGGGTTGGCCTGCAAATTTTCATGAAATAAACAGTGGAAGATTGCACAATTGGTGTGTTTTGTTTTCTTTAAAGGAAATCAAAAACAGTTGACAATTATAAGTTCCTATTAGGATGCCTGGATCCCAACAACCATCCAAAAATACAAAGTGCTGATGCTGGGTTTAAATTCTACATCCCAGAAGATGGGACTAGAAAGCAAAATGATTTGAATGTTTTCCAAAATGGATTTTTAAATGCTGTTGTAGGATGTGGAATAAAAGTCAAAATATGCATCTGGGGAATCTGAATTAATTTGATTGACATGGATCGAGTTTTCCTTACATAAGCTGTCCAAGGATAAGTAAGCCATAACTATAAAGGAAAATATTTGTAGCTCAGGGTTGAAATGAGTGATAACCTGATGGTCTGGTTCATACGTCATGTAAATGTCTTTTCAACATTCAGCTGTTAGTTCAAATTGGTCTGCAAAATTTCTGTGGCATTTTGGAGCTGGGGTTGCTGCTTTAAGTGGTATGGTGACACATGTTTTTTCTTTCTTATCCCTTGTGCTTAAAAGGATGGTTAACTGACACAAGGGTGGGGTTTTTTTTCATATTTTGCTGCTAATTGGATGGATGAATGGAGACTGTTGTCTGCAGCACCCTCTGTAAACAGGTGTCTTGACACTTCTGCCCTTCTGGATGGCAGCCATTTCTGCTTGTAGGTACACATTCCCAAAAGATAGACTGGGCTTAGAAAAGCTGCACATTATAAGGATTATTGTGAGGGGGATCCATTGATAGGGGCTGCTCCCCTACAGCCTGAGCGGGTACAGCTTATAGGTTAGGTGAAAAATGCTACTAAAAACAAGCTCACGGCTGGCATCCTGAAGGCTGGAACAGTCAACTTGCTACATGACTAAGTTAGGCAAATAACACACAAGACAACCCTTTTTCACACAGCAAGGACATTTGATCAATTTATGAAGCATCAAATATACATTTTCATATATACAAAGTGGAACTGATTGGGTGGGTGGGGGGAGAAGGAAAGGAAACAAAAATACAGTCAATCTGAGAGAAGGAGCAGAGGGGAAGCCCCATGCTATAGAAAATACATGGGCTGGAGACACCACCCCCCTCATAAAGGCTGGTATTTATAATATATATTATATACATGGAAATCTGTACAGCAACAAACCCAACACAGGAAGTGCAGTGCAGGGCAAGGACAAAGTGCATGCTCGGGGGTGGGGCACAGGGTAGGAAGACCTGACATGGGGTGTGATGTGGGGGAGAGGAGGAACCCAGGACTTTGCAAGGCGGCACACGGAGGCCTGAGCTGCCACCTGATAAAGATTCCTGGCTTCCCTCTCAAGGCTGTGGAGCATAATTGGTTGGCAGAGGGCAGTGAAGCCTGGTGCTTCAAACATGTGGGAGTCAAGAAACCCGTAAGCCTCCTGAGACCCTCTACCGTTTGCTCCTCTCTAGTCTTCCCCCTTCCTCAAAAGAGTGAGAAAAACCTCACCTTTCACTCAACTGGCTCCCCTTACAGTCATTGCTGTAAGTTTAGCAGGGTGCTTGAGTAGGGCCTATACAGGCCACAGCAAGCCGTTAGGCCAAGCTTCTCCCTGACATTCTCTGCATCACTGACTGAGCAATAATCTTCCTACCTCTGACTGGGGAAGATGGCAGTGGTAATTCAGAGAATCAAGAGGGCAGCTGGTGCGGCCGGCTGGATGAAGTATTTTTTAGCTTGGGCAACCTCTGAGGCTAGCCTAACTTTCTGCAGCCAGTAGAGCTAACCTTCAGAGGTGGCTAGTCTGCATTTTGGTATGGGTCACTGCTCTACTTCCCTCTTCTAAGCTAGGGGAAAAAATAGTGTGCTTCTATTACTAGAAATCTGGGGAGCACCTCTTTGCATTTTATTAAGCAATAAAATAATTTCTTCCATCCAAAATCCATAGCATCTCCTTAAAAATATAAAAACAGGCACTGTTAATTCAGGCATCATTTCCTTACTTTCTGAAATGATGACTTGATATCGTTAATCCAGCCTTTTCTCTCTTTGTCCAAAGCTAAAACAAGAAGACCTAGGAGGAGGCCCACCTCTTAACATTACTAGGCAAGGTAGGTGAGTGGCAGAACAATGTAGCACCTCGAGGGAAGGAAGAAGGTGAGGTCTGGATGTGCCCCATAACCTTGATTTGGGGCAGCAGAAACTGGATGCCATCTTTTTCTGGAAACACAGCGCACAGGGATTAAAGTGCATCTAACTTCCCAAAGGAACTAACTGGGAGAGAATTCTACTCTACCTCCTCATTACCAGGCATTAATGCACTGAGTGGATGAAGAAACAATTTAGGAGATAAGTGTTCACAGCAGTTTACTCTCCCCTCTCCAATTCAATTAGGGGTGGGTGGGTTCATAAAGCCCAAGAATATAGAAGTCTGTATCTTTAAAAATAGATTCAGTGCAAACCCCAGAGCAGGGGTGAGGAGAAGAAGGGAGTAAAAATAGCCCTTTATGAATAAGAACCAAGAGGGCAGGACACATTCCCTTCCCATGTCCCAGACTTCTCCATACTTTGGACTCATCTCTTCCCCACAGATCCTTCACATCTCCCATCTGAGCCTCTTTCCTTTCTCTACTTGAAACAGCAGAAACTGACAAACTCTGCAAATTACCAAGACAGCCTCTCTTCATCACCTCCCCAAAAGGGCAGAGGGCCCCAAGGACTCATCAGCTCCACACACTGCAGGTGACTGACGATGTATCTTTCTCTCTATAGAGCAAGTCAACAGGTACAACAGCTTTCAAGAGGAAAAGCCTATTTTCTAAAACACAAAGTATTTGTCTAGTAATTCCCTCAAAGGCAAATTGAGGGAAGACCGATTGAAAGTACCATATTTTTCAGAGTATAAGACGCACCGGAGTATAAGACTAGCTTAGTTTTTGGGGAGGAAAATAGGGGGGGGAAAACTGCCTATCAGGTATTCATCTGGCTAGCGTCCTTAGTCTGGTCAGCTTCAGCACATTAGTTTGCTGGTTTTTTATCCCCTGCTTGGGGATAAAAAACAGCTTCTAAGGCCCAGCTGAGAGGAAGCAGCAATGAGAAAAGCAGGCAGAACATGGGGAGATCGCTTCACTCGGCTAGCCCCTAGTTAGGGCTGAAAAAAACTTCTAAAGAACAGCTGAGAGTCGGGAGAAAAGCATGGAGATAGCGAGAGTCAAGGAGAAGATCGTTAGCTAGTGCCTCGTTAGTGTGTTAGGGCTGAAAAAAAGCTTTGAAAAAGCTACATTCAGAATATAAGACGCATCCAAATTTTCAGCCTCTTTTAGGGGGGAAAAAGATGTGTCTTATATTCCGAAAAATATGGCATCTAGGACACCAAAACACAGAAGCATCTTTGAGGAGCAACCTGCACAAGGGGCAGGCTGATACCCACAGTGCTGAAGAAATATGTAGGTACCATAGGTGTAGATATTTTTTTCAGATATAACAAAGCACCTGCCTGAGGTTTTCTGTGGTAATGAAACCACCCCCTTTGACAGAGACAGGAAGGCACACTCCTATCAGCACTAATATCAAAATCAGAAGTTACTCAGCAACAACAGTTGCTTAACACCACAGCAGTTCCATGCCACAGCCAGGTGTATGAAAGTGGGTATTAAATAAAACTGCCTTGAAATATTGTCAAGTCATGGCAATAAAGAACATTTTAGGTGAAAACGGGCAGTATGATCTTTTCCTTGCTTGTTATATTCTACAAGAAGTGGCTGCTTTTCCCCAAATAAAGACAGATCATTGGGGAAAATGGAGGCTTATGAGGAGTTGCAAGGGGAAAATGACAGACTTGAGAAGGGCTAAACTCCTGGTTCCTGCTGTACTACTTCTGCACACACAACAAATTCTGTGCCACTTTGCAGAATTTGGCAATGAATAAAGTGTTTTATGCAGCCTCAAAACTTCATCTATGGTCTTTAGAACTCTGTTCTACTTTCTGCATTTAAGGGCTGTTTGCCATGAGGAAAAGTGAGTTCATGGTCCACAGGACCTATTAAAAAGTGGGTTAATCAGACTGAAAACATATTCTTTTGGGGTAAATCAGAAAAAAAAATTCTTCAGTCATTCTGAGCAAAAATTACCACTAGAAAGCAGGATTCATAAATGCCATTTGCAGTTTAAACATGACAGAGAAGGCAGCCACAGGGACTATCTGCTACCTGTTAAAATTTTAAAAATACAAAGCTTTTATTCTTATCAGAAAATTCTGGGGCCAATGAGAGAGAGAAGAAAAGAGACTTCTCAAAAGTCTTGTTTGGATTAGTGCTTTCTGGGGAAGAGTGTCTGAGCAGAAGAAAACAGCTTCCTCTGCACATTAAAAACCACCACACTGGGCAAGATTGCCTGGGAGACTAGCAGGTATCCCACATACAGCAGATAGTATGATTATCTCTGCCTATTTCTGACAATGGGAGCATGTAGCAAAATCATATGACTGATTCCTTTCCTTTCCTTTCCTTTCCTTTCCTTTCCTTTCCTTTCCTTTCCTTTCTTTTTTCCTTTCCTTTCCTTTCCTCCCCATCACCCCATCATGAAGTCATGCTATCAGAAAAGAATTTGCTGCCCCCAAACACACAAAAGTTACTAAAAGTTGGGATGATAAATTTTACCTGTTTGGCCATACTCCTAAGACAACACAAACAGACACTTGCTTTCCCCAACACTGCAGCTTATACTTCTGCCATCCACGGTCACAAAACTACCATGCTGTCCACAGATGCTCAGAAAAAGATGGTAGGAGCGGGGACAGATGACCCGCAAGGAAGAGAAAAGAGGCAGAGCTCCCAAAAGCAAAGCCCATGTGAAGCTGTACCCCCCTCCAGCCACGCACGGCGTTGCAGGTCCAGGTTTTCTTCCTTTCCAAGGGATGCCCTCTCTCAGTTCTGATCCTAGGAAAAAGAGGGATGGGATGTGGAGTAGGGAGGAGGAAAGGGAATGGCCATAAAATCTAGACACCCTCCTGACCTCCATCCTTCCCCATCACTTCAGCTGGAACAGGGGAGGCCCCAAGCTCTGTTATTTATATATTTATAGATCTGCTATCAGTTCCATTGTGGTGGCAGTTGTTCACACAACGGTGCTGATTCTGTTGACCGGCTTAGGCTTGGGATTTGGGGGCCCTTGAGCAGGCATGGGTGGAGGACCCCCCTGGTGCATGGGCATGTGCTGGGCCAGAGGGGACGTGGGAGCAGCCGGAGAGTGGGGGCTGAGAGGCGTATGGGGTGATGGAGGGGGAAGAGGTGGGTAAGAAGGATGCGGGGGAATGGGAGAATGAGGCGGGGGCATTGGGGGTTGGCTGTGGTGTGGCTGAGGATGGCCATGATGCCCAGGATATGGCCCCATGCCAGAGGGGGGCGGAGGCCGCTGTAGGAGCTGTGCGGGATGATGGCTGAAAATAAAGTGCTTTGGGGCCTGCTGCCTGTGCAGGGTGTGCTGCCCACTGATCCCCGACTGATGCAGCTGCTGGGGGTACGTGTGGGCCAGGGCATGCTGTGGGGCAGGGCTGTAGAGGGGCAGCGGCGAGGTGGGCTGGCGCCCATGAGGGAAGGGAGGGTGCTGGGCGGCAGCAGCCGCCATTTGGAGGCGCTTCTGCTGCCCAGGCCGACCGAGAGTGTAGTGGTGGTGGGGTTGTGGGGTAGGGAAAGCGGGCACTGCCTGCTTCTGAGGGGGAGCTGAGAGAGGAGGCTGCTGGGAATGGTGGTAGCGCTGCATCTGAGGTGGCAGAGGGTTGGAGGGCAGGGCCAGAGGTGGGGGTGGGGGTGCTGGCTGCTGAGGGGGAGGGGGCTGCTGGGGGTAGGGGGGTGGCGGCTGGGCAGAGGGGCCATGGCAATACTGGGCATGGAGTGCCTGCAGCTTAGACTGGCTGCCGTCAGGGAGGGAGGGGTGGCTGTGATGTGGGTGGTGCTGGGGCAGATGATGGTGAGATGAAGAGGCTGAAGAAGAGGATGCTGAGGCCTGGCTGGGGGGAGTCTGGAAAGGGCCCTTCCCACGCTTGCTGCCAAACAGGGAGCCCAGGAAAGAGGACGAATTCGAGGGGGGGCGAGGCTGGGGCTTGTATTCCTCTGGAGGAGGTGGTGGTGGCGCCCTCTGATGGGGATGTGGGCTGCTAATGATAGACCCCTGGAGGACACAAGGGATGAGGGTGGAAAGGCAGAAGAAAGAGGAAGAGAAGGGAGAGAAAGACGGGGCATTAAACAACCGGTGTCTATAAGCCTAGGTCAACAGTCTGGACTTCCCTAGATTTGCTCAGTCAGGCTTGGCTCAAATTAAAGTAAAAAGTTCTGGGAAAGGAAGTCAAGGCTCCCAAAGCAAGGGAAGGACTCACATGCTCTTTGACCTCCCTCCGGAGGTGGGCAGAAAAGAAGAGACAGAAGCTGCAAGGCAGGAAGTGGGAGAAGGACAGAGGGACCCCACCTGCATCCCTCTCCTCCCTCCTCCACCCATCCTGGGCTGGTTTTCCTCTAGCCCACTTACTTCAATTGTGCTGTCCAAGGATCCCACGCTGTTACGGCGGCCCCGCTTGCCTGCAACAGAGCAGGGATTAGCGAGACCTGAACTTCACCCCTTCCCCGTTGCGCCAACCCTCCAATTTTGAAGGCGAGGGGGAAGAAAGTCCCCCCCCATCCCATCCCACCAAAGCAGAGCAGCAGAGCAAAGGCAGAGTTAGCAGAAGAAAAGAGGGAAACAGTGTCTTGCCCTTGTTCACCTCCTTTTAGTACAGAGCAGGCCTCTTCTACTGCAGTAAAATCACTTGGGTTGGGGTACACAAATATCGTGCACCCATCACCCCCGACCTCTGCACTCCTGAGACTCAAGAGTGCAACTACATTTCTTCCTCACTCAAAGTTTGGAAGAGAGAAAGAGATCCATCCATCCATCCATCCGTTCACCAGCTATTTGATAAATTCTTACATTCCAAAATCCTGGGGATTTCTTATTTCTGAATCAGTTTTATGGAAGAGAATTAAATGGTGGAAATCTTTTTCCAGACATAAAGGATTTTTTTTTAACCAGTAGAGGGAGCCATAACAATTATATTTTGGGGATAAACTGATTTCTGGGATGGAATTAAGTTAGCGTTTGAATGGAGCTGGGTTTTTAAGAGAGCTGTGACAGAGCCAGTTTTAACAAATTCAAGTGCTAAAACCTTTTCCTTGGCTGCATTGCTCCAGCTTAAAGGTGGTGATGGGTGCTCCATCTTGCAAAGCTCCCCTCATGCAAAATCTTCCTGCAAGTAGAAACCTAGGAAGCCAAGGGAGAAAGGTTCAGTCTGAATTTCTCCCTATTTTTTTTTTACTTGCAGGGATTTCTCTTGTTCATAAGAGAGCATCTGAAGTAAACAACAAGGTGGCTAATCAACAGCCAGGATCCCACAAAGCCCACAAATGCTACCAAAACCTGGTGGCACAGTAACACACCATTTTGAGGTAGCGTATGTATATTCATAGTTAGCTACAAAAGAGGCTTTTTATAGTGTTAAACATTAAGAACACTTTAAATCCCCCTCTGCCAATCCCGGAAAATCAAAAAAGAAATATCAAGTCTGTTGATTTAGCCAAGAGTCACAGCTCTGCTCACTGTGGCCCTTGGCTTCCCCAAAATAGTTCTCCACGCTCAATCTAAAACCTGAAGGAATACAGTCTAGGAAGTGTCCCGGAAGGTTCTGTCAAATGCATATATTGGCTCAAATTCTGGAACCCAGAACCTGGATACCAGAAGGGCAACTAAGCATTTCCACCTGCGTTCCTAGAGAGGCCTCCAGGACACTGATGATGTCATCTGCTACATTCTGCCACACTTTTCCGTTCCGTGGAATCTGGTGATATTCATCATAGGTTCTCCTCAGCATAAATGGAGAAATTCTGGTTCTTTCCTGATCTTCATCCCAGCCCTGAGCCTCCCACGGTCTCTTCTCCTAGAGCCATAGAGAGAACCTAGAGTCCTGAACCCCTGTCCCTCACCAGCATCAGAGAGGTCACGCAGGGAACTATTGAGGGCACTTCTCTTCAGGCCCTCTCCCATAGTATAGGCATCCTCTAGACTGCTCCGGGTCAGGGTGCCATTCACGGTGTCCTTGGGCCCAGAAGAGGGAGAGGCGTTCGGGCGCATTACTCCTTTCTGCTTTTCAAGCTCCGCTGTGATGGAAGAATAAGATAGAAGCAGACTGGTTATTTACAGATTTTAGGATGGTGCCTCAGCCTTGAATGACAGAGCGGCTGCATTTCTGATTAATAATGATGCAATCCAAAGACTACATTTGGAAACAATAGACAAGTACCATGAATATTTGTGAAATATCATCCCACATGGAAGGGCAGTGACTTCTAATTATAGGAAGCTTATGCAATATTCCCACCTCATTTCTAAGCTTTCAAGCACATGCCCATTTTCAAATATATTCCTTGTAATAACAATCTAGACCAGTAACGGCAAACCTTTTTGCCGTCACGTGCCAAAAGCGGGGGGAGCACGGAGGGTCACACATGCGCATGCCCACACCCATAATTCAATACTCCCCATGCTCCCACCGCTTTTGCCACAAGATGGCCCAGTGGGCCCATTATTCGCCCTCCCCAGACTCTAGAGGCTTTCTAGGAGCCTGGGGAGGGTGAAAACGGCCTCCCCCGCACCCTCGGAGGCCGGAAACAGCCTGTTTCCCAACTTCCGGTGGGCCTGGAAGGCCCGAAAATCAGCTGGCTGACACACACATGTGCGCTGGACCTGAGCTAGGGCAACGTTCGTGTGCCCACAGATATGGGCACCTATGTGCCATAGGTTTGCCATCACGGATCTAGACCATAGCAGTTCCTCACTCACATTCCACACGGTATTTCTCCATCTCTTGCACTTCAGCGATGGACTCCCGCAGATCACTTGTGAAACGCAATCGATCCTGCAGACTGGGGGCATTGAAGATGATCAGGACTTTTCGTTCCCCACCGGGGACAGCTGAGAGTAGTTTAATCCCATACTGGTAATCTAGTTGGAAGAAAGTCAGATGATGGGTGACGATGAGCCCATTGCAAAGCAAGGATAGCAATCATGAAATGGGTCAAAGTGATGGGTTATTCCTGAAGGGTCAGCCCAAGACTGAAGAAATGAAGGATAATTAACAGCAAAGAGCAAAGGCCCTTCAGAAGCTGGCTCACAGCAGGGAAGATAAACGTGCCTGCCGCAGCTGGACAATTCCAGGCTAGTTTGGGTCACATTCTCAGCCTGCCTGGGAAGCACAGAGCAAGAAAATTCTGGGTAGGTAGGGGATCCAATGAATCTGTTGCTGTTGTAGTAGCCACTGAAGGGCCAACAAGTCTCCTTTAAAGGGGACTTTAAGGATCAAGATGGGGAGAAGGAGAAAGATTATAATTGGAGCAGGTAGTAATGTATCATGGGGTCTGAGCCCATAGAGAGGTGACTTATAAGGCCTCTCTGTTGGGAATTCAGGCAGGGACACTCACAGGAATTCTGAAAGAGCTGTAGCTGCATCTCAACAAGTGGGAAGCTCTGGCGGAAACTGTAGGTCACAAGGATCTTCTTCTTCTGGAAAATCTTTGTCACCTAAATATCATTGGCCATAAAGGGTTGATGTTGGGGAAAAGAGGATCAATAGGGAGGAAAGAGAACCATGAGTCAACCACCAAGCTTCATTTTCTAATCTAGAGCACATTGAAAAAATAACATAACATGTTTACTGTATGTAATACAAAAGTAAAATGGAATCTCCTTTCATATGGCTGAACACAAGTGACTAGCAACTTTTTTTTTAAAAAGTGCCACATTAGTCAGTCCAGTATTTCCATCTCACATTAGTCATAAACTATACAAAGTGAGCGTGTAATTCATCACACATTTTCACAGCAAAATGGGGTGTTGCTCCATGGTGGAAGGTCTCGTTGATTTCTCTCTCAGACATAGCCTTGAAATTCTAACTTTTAAATTACTTTAAAAAAATAATAATTTTACAACACTATGATGGTACTACCAGTCAAATGCCTTTAAAATGGGCGTGAATTTTTAAAGTTTTTTTCTCCTCAAAGGGCCCCTTTCCTTCCCAGTATGCAGTTTTACCAGAAAGCCTATTTCCATTCATTCTTATCCATCAATCTATCTCCAGCATTGAAATACTCTCAGTACTTCCTCTGTGACGTTGGCTCAACTAGGAAGGCAAAACAGAAAAAGAGATCCAGGATGTGGCAAACCAGCAAATGGCCCCACTTGATAGAAACAGAGCCTTTCTAGGCCCCTTTGCTTCTCGATAATCCCCATCTTCTTCCAAGCCTTTCATCACCTGGGCTTTTCAAAAGTTTTGAATGAGAAGATGGAAACTTTCCCAACTCTATCCCCAAAGAAGCTGAGTTCCCTCACCACCCTTGACCTTACCACTAAGAGGTCATTGAAGAGGAAGACTTCCCTCTGGTGCAGGCCAAGCCTCTGGGGCCGGTTGGGGTCGGGGACCTCATACAGCTGGCAACAGCACACCAGGCGCCTATGGGGCAGAGAGAGAACCTGGTGGGATAGAGAGGAAGAACATGATGGGAGCAGAGCTGGAAAATAAGTACTTGGGAAAGCTCTCTTTGCAAACCACAGTCAACCACCCCTGAAGACAGCTTCCACTCACCGGCTTTTTGCCCACAATCATGCGCTCGACTGCCTGGACCTGAGAAACGTGATCATCGTTGGTGCGCAGTTCTCGGCTCTGAATCCGCTGGTAAATCCCTACCAAGAGGTCACGGGGAATATCCTCCCCATTATCAACCCCTGGCAAAGAAACCAAGAGGGGGAGTCAACAGAGAACAGAAAGGCCACATTTAGTCTGACTAGTAATACCGTAACCACACATATTATATGTTTTAGGCCTTGTAAGCCAGTCACGGCCTTATGCCTCAGCCTAACTTAAAAAATGAGTTTTGCAAGAAATTCATTCAGATTCCTGCAAGACTTATCTCACAGGTCCTGGGCAGCATATCACTAGGGAGGGATAGGGAAAAAAGGGAAGGGGAGCAACGATTACCACAAAGAAAATGAAAATGAGTGACCTGTGCAATAAGTGTTGGTTTTACATCATTTACCTCAACCCTGCCCATTGCCATCATAGGTTACATACTGACAAAAAAGATGTTTTCACACACACAAAAACTGTTCAAAATAAATCCACATATCATTTTCAAAGCTACAACAGCCCTGACAGGCTAGTACAATGTCCATATGGGAACTGTGAGAATATATACTCCCACCAAAGAGCCTAAGGTAAATTTCAGGAATTGCACCCAAGGTGCAATTCTTTGTTCTATTTATTTTATTTTATTTGGGGGGTGGGGGGGCAAATTCATATTTATTTATTTATTTATTTTTATTAACCAGTTTGTCTTTAAAAACAACATTCTATTCTATTTCTATTTGCAGGTCTTTTTGTGATTCCCCCCCCCACCACGTTCCTTCTCCTATTCTTCTGTCTATACTGCCACATCCACTATCTATGTTTTTTTGTCTTTCTTATCAACAAATGTTAACTCTGGGGTGTTATGGGGCAAGTGCCTGTCTGTTTGAATTCTAAAGTCCCAGAGTACTTTAGCTTCTTCATTTTCTATTATTTTCACTATTTTATGGTCCCATCAGTTCTTGCTTGCAGGCAAGTGGTATTTCTTGGAGATATTCCAATGCACCATTGCTGCTACTTTCTCATGCTGTTGTTTATAGTCAGCCTGTGTGCTCTTCTTGCGGCAGTAACTGTTGAACATCATTGGCATTGACAAAATCACCTTCAGTCAATTGCAAAAGACAGCTTCTCTTGGAATAGCTTACATCCTTTTACACCATCAAATAACATCCGCCTATCTCAGGTCCTTGGGAAAGATTCAATAGGTGGATAAAAATGCCAAATCCAGTTTAAACATCTGGCTGACCATGCCACCAAACCTAATAATCATAATCCTATCCAATTCAGCCTTGGGCAACATTTATTCACAATCCACAGAATTCTAGATCTTAAACATTCCCTAGAAACATGATCTGGGCAACTTTTTCTATTATGGAAAACTGAAGTCTTTTAACCGAAGCTGTTCTTTGCTCTGCAATATTCTGGCTGTTATGTTTAGTCCAAATTGATCTTAAGTATAGAAATCCCTTAAAAAAGCATTTGATCAAAACAATATCAATTTCTATTTTGAAATAAATAATACCACTGAGCTCAGGTTGTAGTTCCTTCCCATTTTAATTGAAACTGATAGCTGCAAACTGCTGCAAACCTTTTTTTGCATCTCTCTAGCTTCTGAGATTTTACCAAGCTTGTCCACAAACTTGCATGTATCCTCAGCTTTGAGAACAAGGAAGAGATTGCTGGGCTTCAGGCCCAATGTTCAAGCCTTCCGAAATCATTTTGAATTGTGATTTTGTTCCTGAAGATGTTATCTATTACCCCTCCCACCCAGCTTGATATCATCTGCAAAAATGATATCATAATTTACTTATTCTTTACTTTTATTTTATTATTATTTTCATAGTCCATTACTATTGAGTCTCCTCTAAAGAAAAAAAAAACTAAAAACTTTCTGAAAGGTGCATTTACTGAATGGTGAATGAATGGTGCATTTAACCAGTTCACAATTTTCTGAGCTCCCACAGAATTACATATAAATAGTGATTGAAGAGAGCAGTGAATGACATATATTCCTCATGGGAATTGAAAGAAAAGCAAAGAAGCAACAGCACCAAAGATGTTGGGAGTTCCAAAGACTCTTTTTAAAAAGAGGATTCTTGCTTACCCCGCAGGTTTTTGATGAAGTCATCCAGCTTCATCTTCCTCTCTGCTTTCACGCTGGGGCTGTACATGTCCGTATTGAGAAGGATGATAGCAAAAGCCAAGATGAAGATGGTGTCAGGATTCCGAAATTGGCGCACCAATGGGGCATTGCATACACAGTAGCGCTGGCTGGAAGAAATGGGGTTGAGGTTACAACAAAGAAGCAGGCAATTCAGAGGGAAACAAATAACAGACTTCTCAGTTCTCATGAACTGTACACTGGACTCAAGACATATATGGTAACCCATCATGAAAAAAAAATTGGTGACAGACACTAGTTGAATCTCTAAATAAGTCTTTTAGCCATGAATTTGCAGGTAATATATAAATATATGGGCATATTAAGCTATTTATCAGTTTTACTAGATAAAATCCATCTTTGTAATGTTAATTGACTGAAAGTTTAGATCATGAATCTTTGGATTAATCTGATTAATACGACCTTACAAACTGATTCATGTGTCAATATATCCAAATATTAACTGGTAATTTATTTATTAAATTTATATGCCGCCCATCTCACCATTTAGGAAAACTCTTGAGTGGATTATTCCTGCATTAATCTATTATTAACTCTTTCTTTAGTTGACAGACTTGGTTAATATTCAGAATACATTGTCTCAATATTGAAGTCATGGATCTCCCTCCAAACAGCAGGAGTAAATGAATAAATGAGTATTTTTGTATCTATAAATTAAAAAGTCTTTTTTTTTCTGGACTAACTTGGACCAAAATGCAGTCCCTCAAGATTAACTTGTATTAACTTGTATACATCAGTTCCAAATCCATATAATGCATTTTTATACTCTTTCCATTGTATAAGGAGGCCCTTTAAAAAGAAACAAGGCTAAAAATAAACAGGAACAAAAATATAACAAGTGAAACTGGATCTTATTTAGTCTTTAAATTGCCTGAGATTTTCCTTAATGAATTAAATAACTGTTTGCTCCTTGGTCTTTGATAATTTGCCTATTTATGTTTTAGAGAATACAACAATGCTTACGCAAGCAAAACAAAATCAAACTATATTATATCATGCTACAAGAAAAAACATTCCTAATCTCCAATAAAATGATTCCGTCTAGCCGATTTGATGGATGGGTGAAATCATACCTCCAAATATGGATATTTATCAGACATACTCTTCAATTGGGACAGTATTGCCCAAATCAAACTACTATAAAGTCTGCAGCGATACTTCCTTTTAATTTTGAGATATGGTTTGTGAATTCAGATATCATGCCAAACCATATATTTCTCTTAATTGTGGATTAAAGTTATAATGGTTTAGAAATATAATGTCTGAACAATGCATATGTATTTATATTTATGTGTCATGTACTATGTCTAGATTCATAATCATCTTTTAGTTTAAAGTCTTCAATAGCCAATCTAGAAGCAGATTGTTCTTCCATGTATAATTGTTCTCTCCTACCTACTTTAATCTTAAAGTTCTAATGCTGAAACACCAGTGCCTAGTAAACCATTAGTTAGAAATGAATACTGACTATCTATGAGGTCAAGGAAAATGGAGATTACTAATAAACAGACATGTTACATATTGTGCTTTTACATCTGCAACAAAGCTCATTTTGATTTAACTTAACCGGGAATTCCAGAGTCACTTCAAAACCTGACTTCATATTTTCCACTGAAGGAGGAAATCCTAGTAATATTTTAAAAAGGCTAGATTTCACTAATTATGAATGCAAGGCAATTAAGACAAATGAGGAGGGAGGAACTGGTCCATAGAGAGGAAACTCATATTGTCAAGGCTACTAGCAGTATTTAGGGAATTAAGCTCCATTTCTGAACATGCTTTCCCATGTCCAATTCTCTTGATCTCTGCTTCTTAAAGTAAGTTTTCCAGTCCTGCAATTATTTCATAAAAGTGCAGCTGGTGGTAGCAAAAGAAATAAGGCATTCTATGGTGTTCTTAAAGACTACGTTTTGCACCTTAAACTTGAGAAATTACTTCATTTGTTCAAGATGAATAGCTGGAACTCTTATCACACACTGGCCTGTGGTGCATTGTCTTTCTCTACAATGGAAAAAAGACTGCATTTTCTTTTAATGTGAGCATCCTTTCAGTGTAGGAGAGGATGGCTTTGTCAGGCTCATACATTCCCATTCTACTCTGGTAGATGGACTGAGTGGATGAGACTGATGCCGGTGGACACAGGCAGGCAGACAGACAGATTAGACACACTGCAACATGTTTTATACACTGTGGTGAGTCTGCACATTTAGGAGACTTGCTCCAATGTTTTACTGTCTCTAAAACCTATGCACAAGAATCAATACACAAATATTCCCTTTCATTAGCAAACCATCATCTTTAGCCAGACTGATATTGAAGAGAACCAATTAGCAGAATATACCAACAGGCTAGTATAACCTCAACAGGAAATCCTATAGGAATCATAATTGAAGAGCGAAATTTTATCCAAGGTATTGGAATTACAACTTCCACTTATCATATCCAGCATCATGAATATTTGCTAGGTAGGACAAATGACTAAACATACATGATGATATTATGCAAGCAATATAAATTAGGTAGTTGCATCAGACATTGGGACACATAATCATGGCATTTACATGATCACATGTGCTATCTTGAGGATATGATTTGTTGCAGACGCTGCTGTCCAGCATGGAAGTGGGCAATACAAGGTTAGCAGGGATTCTGGCACAAAGCTATATGTTTCTATTGCCTGTGGCCTGTTTTCTAGACTAGTCTCCCATACTTCCAAATGCTAAAGGAAACTGTGGGAAAATAGTTCCACCTTCAACGTACCTGAAGGCCTCAATGAGACGCTCCACCTTCTGGGCCTCACCTTGCACCCGAATGTGTGACTGGAACTTTCTCAGGGCATCATCCAGGTCCATGCTGGAGAAGTCCATCTCATCTACAACACAACTATGAAGCAGAAAAAACAGGGAAGGAAAAGAGACATATTGGTTCAGAATGAATAAGGTGGAGACTGTGAGCTCTAATCCCACCTTAGACACAAAATGAGCCGGGTGACCTTGAGCTAGTCACTCTCACAGCCCTAGGAAGGAGGCAATGGAACACCCCTTCCAAAAACCCTTGCCAAGAAAACTGTAGGGACTTGTCCAGGCAGTCACCAGGTGTCTACAATGATTTGAAGGCACACATACACAAACGTATAAGAATACTCCTTCCTCTGTCCATCTTCATTTCCAAGCCCGTATATTTCCTTTAAAATGCTCACATAAACAGTAAGGCCTAATTTGGAGAAACTCTTAGAAACCCCTTCACAATTTTTAAGAGCAGATGTAAGAAAGAAAATAATGGATCACTTTATTTAACTATTTTTCTCAGCACAAAATGCACTACATCCCAAATTAGTAGCTGAGTCTTCTAGATATCATTTAGAAAGATAAATTCGGCAATGTCCCCAAGCACGATCACTTGTCAGTACAGTAGGAATTCAGACTTTTTTGATGATGTTTGAATGGTTGCTTTCTTGTAAAATGTGTTCATTTCTCTCTTCCAACAGACATCTTTTTAAAATATCTAACAATCAGTAATACGTCTCCTTTTCTAAAGGCCAATTTTTAATCTAATCTAAAGTCATTTTCTACAAATGTTCTCTTGACTTCAATAGAATAGTATATTTTATTTCTATAGTATTTCTTCTAAATATTCAAAAGACAGGACATGGCTGGATTTTAGTTGTAATTTGGCTGACGAATGAGTCAAAATGTTTGAGTTCATACACAATGCTAAACCAGTAACAATGGCTAAAAAGCCACAATCACATACTGTGCAAAGCTAAAATGGAAGAAACCACATCTTGATTTAGTCCAAAGTATTAAGCCATGTATCTCCTCAATATTTTTCACAAACCTGTAACATGAATTACTACTATGAATGCCATACTATATGGTGGGTGAAGCTGAACAAATACTGGAGCTTCTCTAAGGTAAGATCTGAATTAGAAGACTACCCTCTAGTAATTCATCTTTTTAATCCATGAATTCCCAGGTCTGGGCTCCCATTCAATCCCGGAGGTCACTGCATGGTTTTCGATCACCTTGGGGGGGCTGTTTTGTGGAGATAAAATAAGGCAAGAATCCCAAATAAACCACCATGGCCTCCTAGAGGAAAGTTACAACATAAATGCAATGAACAGAGTATATAGATAATCGACACAAGTCCACTCTTTGCATTCTCCTATAAACATTAAAAATAAGTTATAGCTTTAAATAAAGCTTAGGGGTAGGATGGCATTTATCAATTATGACAATGGGAAGGAAAAATGTATAGATCTCCTTACTCGAGTACATCTCGGTTGAATTGTTTCTGCCGGTTGCCAAGAAATTCTCCAATCATCTGCCGGCTCAGCCCCTTCCGCTCCAGGATAAATCGGGCCACGCCCACCGGCGTATCCGACAAGAAGCCTCTCTCAATTAAATACTGGATACCCTTTTCTGGTTTCCTGCCAATGGGATGAGAAGAAGCCTGTATTCATGCTTGCCTGAAATCGCTTTTGTCCCAAACCCATTTTCCTCCTACCTCTTTTATTAGAGAAGAAACACTGGCCCTTTTCCAAGTAAGCTTCTGTTTCCAAAAAAGCACTCTAACTTCGTTTCTTCTGTATATTAACATTCTAGATATTCATTATGAAAGTATCCTGAATGCCCAGCCTGATATAGTTTTGTGTCATTTATCTGGGAGAATAAGAAAGCTAATGGAAGCACCCTTAGTTACGCAATGTTTAGTTATATTTATTGCAGTTTGCTAAACATTATAGACAGTTAATGAGTTTTCGTTCATTTTGATCCCTTCCCTGAATTCCATCGGTCACATTATGACCGAACTAAATTTAAAATATGATAATGTAGAATCAGATATTCCTCCTTTAAAGCAGCAACAAAGCAGAAAGGCCCACCAAGCTTACATATGACGTTTCATTGCCATAGTTGACAACACATTAATGAGCCCTCAGGTGTGCTTACTTACATAAGGTATAACTGGGGAGAAGGTGTAGATGAGCTGGGAACTAAGTCATCCCATTTACACCTAGTGCCTTCCAGATGCTGCTGCTAGCCAGGTGGTTGGAGAAGATGGGATCTAAAATCCAGAATATATGGAGGTCACCAAGTTGCCTCCACTGACTTGGGTCAAAGAGAAGAATGTTAATATTTCAACTAAATGGATTGTTCAGATGGCTAGATAGATAAGCTAATGATATCTAGTATAATTGATGATGTCATTTGAGAAAGTAGGGCCATTCTTTAAACCCCCCTTTTCCACTTGGGGTGAGAGATTGGTTTTCTAAAGCCTTAAATAGTAAGGAAGGAAGGACTATAAGGCTTTTTGCCATTTGCCACTGAATATTCACAGTGTGATCCTATAGAAAATGGGAGAGGGAGGCTTGGAAAAAATGGAATGGGTGGGGGGGAGGTGGAGTTGTTCATCCTTGCTTTAGAGAAATGGTGATCTGATATCTGGAAACCTCAATAACATAGCTGATGAGGACCACTGAAGGCCTCAGGAGGCAGAAAGATTCAACTTCTATTTAAAATCTATTCTTTACGAAGTCTTTTCTGCCACCTATCTAGCTCCCTTACAGCCACAAGATGTCAGCAACACCATTTTCAAAACACATGCTTGAGATTTTTGAAAAGAGGTGGGAAGAGGGGAGGGGGCAGGGCCAGACAAGGAATTTCTGGATCCGCAAGAAATTAAGTGGAAAGCAGTCAAGCACCACCAAGCCATATCTTACCAAATTCCTTATCTGATTGCCCAGAACGTAATATTTTAAGGGACAAAAATGAGGCATTGAATTAAAGGTGTTCTAGGGATTGCAAGTCCCACTCAATGCTGTTAAGCACTAAGTCTCCAAAACAGAGAACATAATTCTCTGAGCTGAAAGAGGTAGCAACAGGAGGCAGTGAGCTTAGACTTGTGGGCATGAGCAGCTTTTGCTCATGATTACGGGTTTTAGAGCAGAGAACTTCCTCACAGACCGTTGTCCACATCTATTAATCTGTATATAAGTCTTGGGGAGGTTTAGATTTCCTGCCTTTGGTACCAAACAGCCCTATCATGGACCAGATTAATTCCTCAATTTGCCAGATTGAAGGATGCACACAGAAATAAATGCTCAAGGATCGCCTCCAGGAGGAAGGGCACAGAGATCTCCTACCCTGGCACATTGCCCCAGGCTTCAATGTGAGTCATGATCCCAGCTGGTTAATACGATGTGATGGCTGCTTCCCAGCCCCCAAGAGCCTGCTTCCTGCCAGTGAAAAAGATGCTGTCTGGCTCAGGAGCAATTAAAGCTCTAAGAACCGGAGGAAGCTAAAACCTAAGCCTTCCACCATCTCTTTTGCTTTGGCCTGAAGACCTGATAGACACCATAGGGAGCAACCGCCCAAATGGAGTAGCTGGAAAAAAAGTCAAGTCAAAGCAAAAGGAGCACAGAAAGGTATTAGGTGAGGTCTTCACCTTCAGACTGGCAATGGTCCTGTCCTTTAAAAAAATAAAACTCTCCCATTATCATTTATTTCATAGCATCAGGCTGGAAAAGTTTCATGTGCTTTAAGTTTGGCACATCAGGCGCCAAACATCAGCCTGTGTTATTTATTTTTTTTAAGGTAAAGGTAGAAATGGGTAAAGAGGAGCTATATTTAGGATTAAGATCTCATGTTTCAAAATTTGGGGACGAGAGAAACTAACTCCCAACTATGCTGAGAAGGAAAGGGAATCAAATTTTTGGAAACCAGAATTTCAATTAAAATCCAGTTGCTAAAATAACCCTCCTTCAGATTGTCTACTGGATGTCTCCAGGAAAGCCTTCAGAAATAGAAGGCTGCACGTGTGAAGAATAAAAATTGTTGCCCAACATATACTGTGGACACCATGTTTTCAAGGACTGTCATAAAATATCCAAATTTTACCAGCAGAAGTCCTTCTATAATGTGACCTGTTTATTTCTTGTAGGCCATATTTCATCCAATGATGCCCAGACCATTAAATTCTGCTCCTTGTGTGTTATTCAACCACTACATTAGTGGTCCAAGCTATACAAAGAACAGATTCTTCTCCATATTGCCTATATTTTGGAGAGCAGTTTGGATGCTACAATAGGCAGAAGGACTTCGGTCAAATGGCCTTGCTAAAGAGAGAATGCCATAACAATTCTACATGGCAGTCGGACATGGGGATATACCCAATGCATCCATGGAGATAAAGACTGGGCTTGCACCAGGGAGATCCAAATTCAAGTCTCCCCTTGACCCTTGAGCTCACTGGCCAGTCATTCTTTTTCATTCCAATCTAACCCACAGGAGATGAAATTAGCCATATGTACAGCATGTCGCTTGGAGCCCTCAGAGAAAAGATAAGACATATAAGTAGCAAAAAAAGTGAAAAAAACACTCAAAGCTGACCCACCATCTCTGTCTTCAAGTCAAGAAACCACTCACAATCAACCCCCCCCCCCCAAAAAGAGCTAAATCCAGCTGGATCTCTAAGGCCTGTAAAGCCAGACCAGCCCTGGAGCCTAACCCAGCCTTCTGCTGAACATGCTTAATCCACTGTTTCCCCCATGGCACTCTGACCACACCAGTCATACTTGTTGAAAAGGTTGAGGCCGATGCGGTACTGGCGGCGCTGCACCACGTCGTTGTTGAAAGCAGGAGAATCCCAGCTGTGCCGCGTCTCACGCTGGTAGGTCTGCTTGCAGGGCCCCCCGACAGTCGTGGTGGTGGTTGGGGCAGGTGGAGGTGGGTCGCGCAGGCTGTCCCGTGAGGAGGATCCTGAGCTGCAGTTGATGGTCTCGTTGGAGTTGGTGGTGCTGTTGAGGCTGTCGTTGTCGCCATCTGAGTTGTCCGGCGGAGGAGGCGGAGGCAGGCGGCTTGGGGCCTGAGGGGGTGGGATGGGCAAAGGTGGAGGAGGCTGGCTTTTCTCGGGATGATAATGGCGGTGTGGGTGTGGGGAGCGTGCAGGCCCTCCAGGATGTTTGAGGGTGCCATGGGGACTGCAGCCATCTTGCTCATACATGAGCCCCCGATTGAGTGAACCCCGATCAGAACGGTCGCTCAGATCCACTGAGCTGTCACTGGGAGGCTCAATTGTGAGCAAGGGCAGGTGAGCGCCCCGAAGGCGGTAGTCCCGGCATTCCATGCAAGGTGTGCTGCGCCGGCTCCCGCCCCCATTCTCCCGGCTGTCCTCCCGCTGGGGCGCCCCCCAATACTCCGGCCGTGGGGCTGGTGGGAGGGGCACCCCCGGAGCAGGCTCTGGGGGCTCAGTGCTGGGGGGGCGCTCCAGAGAGAGGGGTGACGTGGGAGCGCCTTCGTCCAGATAGAGTGTGACATCACTGAATGAAGTGGCAGCACTGTCACCCTGCTGCTCCTTGGATTCACTTTTTTCCAAAGTGGGGCCACCAGGTCCTCCCTCCTGGCCAAGTGGGTGGCAGTTTAAGGCTTCATCAATCGATTCTGCCAAGGACTTCACCTATGGAGAGGCAGAGAAGGAGGTCAGCCAGGGCAGATTCTCTTTGGCACTATAATGGTGCAGGGGAAGACTTGGGAGACAGGAGGAAGAGCCACAGACTGGACAAGAGTCAGATAAGACACAGCTGAGTTTGCAGAAGGAATGTGGACATAGCAAATGTCTCAGAAGGCACCCTCCCTAATTTCTTTCGCTATAAAAGCAAGTGGTGGGGGGAGAACATACTTTCAGATTTGCAAGATTCTGTTAACCTTACCATAAAGTTAGAACTAACACTTTGGGGTGCGCTTCTTAACTGGACTACCTTGCAAGGCTGACAAAGACTCAATACATTTTGTGAGAAAGAAATGGGGAAAAACAATCCCCTACTAATTAAATCAATCCTGTACCTTATTTTAATTAATGGATTCTCATTTGAATAATCTTTTATGAAACATATGGTACTGCAACAGTGAGAAGACAAGTAAGTTATCAAATCAGAATGCAGAATTGTTATAGTATCAAACTCATTATATTATCGATGTACCAAAATGAAATCTGCGAACACAAGTGATCCAAAGCATGATTTATAGGCAAGATGCAGTTAATAGTTTTATTCACACTAAAATCCTTCAGTACTGCTGTGAAATTGTTTTTCTTCCATTAACTGGGAAAAAAAATCAAAACAGGATTCCATACAAGGTTTTCATATAACCTATCCTATTTGCAAGGACTTTTTCTGATAGTGCTATTTTGGGGGGGGGAGTCATCTGCAGTGCAATGTCTACTAGTGTTGTTGCTTTAGGAGGTTATTAAGAATGGGAAACAAAGAGAAAGAAGCTAATGTGGAGCCCTTTTAAATTTCATTGCATAATAAGTTGAAGTGAGAATGGAAATATTTTCCATTCAGATATTCAAAGACACAAAAGGCACCTGTGAATTTACCTGATCTTACTTATTTGGTACACAGTGTTTCAGGCTTGAGAACAGTGTATGACTTGGAGTGAGTAGAGACTGCTTCCAGATCAGTAGGTTACCATAAAGTAGTTATTATGCATTATAAGTCCCCTTTGCAGGAAAAATATCAGACCCCATTATCATCTCTTTGTTGTCTTGTCAGAAATGTCCATCGTAGTACTTATTTGTCAAGGCTAAAGATCAATGCTTTTTCTGTGCCAAGGAATCCCTAGATGCACTTGCACAGATATTAAGCCTACTTTGTCTTGGCTGCAAAACCCAGACAACTCCTGGATATAACTCTTCCTTCCCATTTAATACCGTGTTTCCCTGAAAAGAAGACCCTGTCTTATATTTTTCTGAACCCCGAAATAAGAGCTTGGCCTTATCTTCAAGGAAGTCTTATTATTTTGGGGCACATGGAGCAAGATGGGGCTCCTCTTGCCGTCTTACCCGATTTCCAGCTCTGTCTCCCTAACCCTAACCAGAGGAAATGGCAGGGATTGGACGCGGTTAAATATTTTGGGGAAGGGTTTATTATCCGGGGAGATCTTATTTTTGGGGAAACACAGTAGTCAGCTGGGTTTCTGCAACCCAATTATGGTACAAAAAGCCCTGGGTGCCCTGGGCAGAGTATGAAGAGGTTCTAACACGGTGAAAACAGCAGAAACAAACACAAATGGTAATAAAAGGAACTCAGTTTATTAACTGTTCTATAAAGATAATTTTAATAACACCAAAGTGTGTTAACTGTTTGATGCGGAACTTGGTTGGTTATCCCTGTACCTTTGCACACCACAACAGAAATACGGTGTTGAATATCTACTATATATGAATTAGTTGTGGTTCCTAGGAGGAGTCAGTAAAATAGAATTTCAGAGTAGAGGTGAAATTCCAACAAGGGATTTGCTAAGTCATGACCCATTTTTCGTAGCTTGTCTCTGTAAATACTAAACAATTATTCCTGCTGCTAATAAGAGGGATAAACATTGCGGCTAAGCATTATGATTGTAACATTTTCAACCATCAAACCAGGGAGCCTTGGTATTGTGCTCATTAGTTTTCCAACTTTTTTCCATTTTTTCTCTTTGAAAGAGGCTTACAATGTAAAAAAAAAAAACCACTACAACTGAAAACTCAAGTAATATCAAGGCAAAAATCAAGCATGCTTCAGCTTACAATGCAATCCCAAATGGGATTATCTTTTCTAAAACAGCTCATCCTGATTAGGGGCAGAAGATTTGTGAGGACACAAGCTTCCCTTTGCTTGCCCTGTGGGGTTATAAGCAAATGAATTCTTGCTGCTTTGCCTGGGTGGGGGGGGGGAGAGATGTGGGTGAAGTGGAGCTGCAAAAACAAATGAAAATATTGGCTTCTGTCAGATTCAACTGAGCCTACTTTGAAGTGGAAACCTGGACTCTGATGAAATAGAGCAGCTTTGTCATCCTCTGCTTCTCTTCTATATAGATGAAACAAAGCTTAGATACAGCATAAGGAAAAGGTCCTTCTGGCTAGAAATGAGACCCACAGACTGGAGGTCCCCATCTATGCATTGGCTTAGCTCAGGGACAGCAGAAGATACTTTGATACTGTGTTTCCCCCAAAATAAGACCAGGTCTTATTTTCTTTTGACCCCCCGAAAAAACGGTTAGGCCTTCTTTTCAGGTGGGTCTAATTATTTGACTCACCTTGGGTTGGCTGCACAGACGGCCCCGCCCAGCAGGAGCTCGCTGCCGGCCCACTTCTTCTGTGGCTGCTTGCCATCGCTGGCACGCGTCGCCCCTGGCATGCATCACCCCTGGCCTCCCTTTCACCGTCAGAGCCTTCTGGAAAGCCCTCTGCAGCTGAGAAACGGGCTCCGGATTGGCGCACACGGCACCCCCTGGCTTCCATTTCGCCTTCGGATGCCTTCTGGAAAGTCCTCTGCAGCCGATAACAGAGGTCTGGATTGATTGTTATGCAGAGGGCAACTGAAGGTGAAATGGAAGTCAGGGACAATGTGTGCCAGTGGCGACAAGCGGCCACAGAAGAAATGGGCTGCAGAAGATGTGGGCTGCAGAAGGAGGTGAGGCAGGTGTCGGGGTGTGTGAGGCCTTGTAAGTAGGGCAGCTTCACCACCCCCAAGTTTAATTTTTACCTTGCCCCACCCCCTGCACCCCGGAGTGGGTGGGGTCTTAATTAGGGCTAATTTTGGAGGTAGGGCTTAATTTGAGCGCATGTGTTCAAAAACATGATATGGCTTCTTTTCGGTGTGGATCTTATTTTAGGGGAAACATGATAGCAGAGAAACAAAGAGGTTTTTGGAAGGGTTGAAGAAGCATCAGGGGTTATAATCAAGCTGGAGAACACAAAAAGGTCTCATTTGGGGAAAGGTGCTTTCCTTCAGAGTTTCAAGGAAAGCTACCTGGAAATGTGAAGTTTGGGCCTTACCTGCTTGGAGAAGGAATCCTCCAGCTCCGTGATGTCATTGCAGAAGCCTCCAGAAGAGGAATGCAGGGAGCTACCATCCAAGCCGGTCCGGCAAGAGCCACCGTAGGGAAGGCCGTGATCCAGGAGATGAGGTCGAGCACTAGCCATGGAGCCCTCATCCAGAGAGGCAGGTTTACCTTCAAAGTAAGGGGCATTCTGGGTCTTGTCATATTCTTCAAACGAATATTGCATCCGCATGTTGGACAGTATGATGCGCCGTGACATACGGCTCTCTGATGCCGAACTTCTTAGACGCTCAAACTTTTTGTTCATGCGATATTGGCGAAAGGCTGTTTGAATTGTACGAGCTGCCCGCCGGCTCAAGAAATAGCCCCCATACTTCCGCTCCAGCATCTCCACCTATGATGGGCATCAAAAGAGACGAGGGATTTGGAAAAGACAAGAGGGAGATGAGTGAGGAGAATAGGAAAATCGAAACATGAAGCTAAGAACAAGCCAATCACCCAAAAAACCAGTAGGTTCTGAGCAAAATATCACACTGGGTTTTCTCAGAGCAAAAGGAACCACAGGATATTATCAATTTCCTGAAGAAATTGAAGAAGCTCCTTGGATGAGAAGAGAAACATCTTCAAAGAAAAACCAGAAAGTCCAGTTGCCTCTGGAAAAAACACCTTTGGGTCAGCCTTGGTAACTTTAAGATGTCTGGACTTCAACTTGCTGGCTGGGGAATTCTGGGAGTTGGAAGTCCAGACATTTTGAGGTTGCCAAAGTTGAGAAACATCGACCTACAGACCCTTCAGGTACAAAGCATATGCTCTAGTATTAAGCACTCTCTCTTAGGGTTTCTGTCTTTGCCCTGGATCTTTCAATCTTTTAAAGGGCTTTTGAGGGACCCAGTTTTCCTATTTCATAGATAGTTCCCACACTGGCTCAATCTACAAAACCTTTTACTGCAGCCTTCAGGCCAATCAGGTCCATAACTCCCAAAATGCCCCACAATAATGCTGGCTCATTGGACTTCAAGCAAGCCACAGGATCTTATTCCTGCATATCAGGAACCCTGGAAGCAAGGGGAGCTCTCATAGCTCAGCACAATCTACAACCAGGTACCTTTTTGTCCTGAAGATCCGTTGAGAGCTCATAGCTGTCGGATAATGCTGATCGTTTGCTATCCTCCTCTTCCTGCTTCCTCAGCGCCACGCTGGCTGGCTGTAGCCGAGCTCGCTGGGCCCACGGAAGCCCTGGTGACGGAGCGTGACAGACAGAAGAGGAGGAAGATGGCACTAAATCGTAGTGCTCAACCTTGGTCACTTCAGGGACGCATCGGTATGGTTGACTGCCCAGATTGTCCACTATGGTTCCTGCCTCGCTTCCCGGAGGGTCTCCTTCCACACTGCAAGAAAGAGAAAAAAAGCTAAATGAATGTGGATGAACAAAGGTTTTTTAAAAATCATAGATTAAGTATGTACCAACATTATTTTGAACTCAGAACACTCTTCATAATGCTTAAAACCAGCCATTTTGCATTTGCAAACAGTCACTTTCTTCTCAGAATGGTGGTTTCATGAAACATTTCCCACTTCCTTAGCAGCAACACACCGATACTGTACTTTTATACTGTTTATTGTACCTTTATGTCATATTATAGACTGGCCAATTTAGCCACGGAGAACTACAATTAATCTGTTGCACAAATTCTTTCATTAAATGAATCTCCTGATTCTTCATAAGTCCCTACTACAGGTAGTCCTTACTTACTGACTGCCTTATTCGCCGACTATTCAAAGTTATGATGAGGCTGAAAAAGTAGGCTTACAGTCAGTCTCGAAATTTGCAATATTCCCAAAAAATCAAGTGGTCTGGGACAGTGGTGAAATTCAAATTTTTTTACTATGGGTTCTGTGGGCGTGGCTTGGTGGGCGTGGCAGTGGAAATATACTGCAAAATCTCCATTCCCACTCCACTCAAGGGGAAGGATATTGTAAAATCCCCATTCCCACTTCTGGGGCCAGCCGGAGGTGGTATTTGCCAGTTCTCCGAACTACTCAAAATTTCCGCTACCGGTTCTCCAGAACTTGTCAGAACCTGCTGAATTTCACCCCTGGTCTGGGAGCTTGGGTCATTAAGCACAACATCCTGTGATCAGTATTTATGACCTTCACTGCCAGCTTCCGACAAATCAAGTCAGTGAGGAAGTCAACAGGAAGTAATGTTACGATCACATGATGTTGTGCTTAATGATATGTGGTGCTTCAATTAATAACAGCAGAACAGATGCTCTAAGTCCAGCATAGTCACCTGTTTCACTTAGCGACTGCATTGCTTAGCAATGGATCTGTCAGTCCCAATTGTGATCAATAAGTGAGGACTTCCTGTAATCACAATAATTCTGGATTAACTCTTTCCCAACAACAGTTTGTTATCATTCTCCTGACCTAAGGAATAAACCCTGAAGCTTCCATTAGCCCCATTTGGAAAGCATGTACTTCCTGAATGTAGAACAGGAGATGGAGGTGGGAGAGGCTGATAAATCAGAGGAATAACATGAAGGTAAGGGTTAAACCTTGATCTAATCGACTCCAACTGTTTTGCTTTTGTTTTTCTTTTTTAGGAGAAGCAATTCCTTGTGTCCTATAAAACCCCTACTGGGATGTTCCTTGTTTCTCTCAGCCCACATCAGCTTGCCTGGATTCTTCCTAATGCTATCTCCGAAGACTACTCTGTCTCCTTTCCATCAGAATGGAACTTTTGTAAAATAGAAAATTTCAGGAGAATTGCAAGTAGATGACAAATGGCTGACCAAAGACAAAATAAATTCTATCCAACGCATCCACATCAGCTGTGTGCATCAAATAACATATGCAGCAACATCACACTGCAAATTCTACTTCTTTTGTAGTGTGTCATGACATCACATGCATATACATTGAGAAGCAGAACTTATGACATCATGGAAGAACAGTTCATCATTTCTATGCAAACTCTGGCTTTATCTGGATATCTCTGAATGCACCAAGAGGGAACCAGTTTGGAGAAGGCTGCTCTGTTCAACTTTTGCACCATAATTTTGACTTAAACAAGTCCAGACTCCCCTGAACAGATACAAGCACAGAAAGCAGGCATGTACACATCTGGTTTAGATAACTATACCTGGTCTAATGAATTCAATTATACCTTTCTAAAACTTCTGCGCAGCTTGAAATCCACAAAGACAAACAAAGCTCCCTTGGCATGTTTGTAAATAAAATACTTACATTAGTGCCAAGGGAACTCGGGGCAAGATGGTTGCCAAGGACAACCAGTTATCTGGCAAGGGATGAATTCTGACAGGATGTGAATGTGAAATGTGGAGTTTCCTGCATGCAGAGGTCCAGAGAGACCTGGACATGGCACTGGGTATTTGCTAACACTCTCATTTTGTAGTCCCAGGCAAACTCTCAAAAGCAAATGACTGAGGCTGAGCTTTTACTGCCATGGAAAACTAATAGATTACAAGTTATTAAGGCCTGCTTCAGGTTTACCAAACCAAGAAGAGATACTCACTTCGTTGGGTAGGAGAAATTTACACTAGAATCAACCCATCCCTGACTGTATCTTTGCCCACCACCCAAATGCATTCTCTCATCATCATCATCATCCATAAGGAAGGCAACTCTCAATAGAAAAAATGTTGCTTAACATTCCTAACAGTCACATATGCAAGATGGGCAGTTGCACAAACTAAATAAACAAATATATTCTATCAAATATCAATGAGGGCTGTGTCCCACAGGGGTATTTAGTGGTGGCCAAATAATCTGGTTTGCCATTCCTAAGGGATGGTTTTGGTTTTTTTGTATTTACATTAAATTTATTAACAACCATAAAAAGAAGGGATAAATTTGTCAGCCATTGTCAGAACATACAATTGGACTAGTTAGGTCAGAGGACTGATCCAGGAATCCCCAGGAGATTGCATATATTCTTGTTCTTAAAAAGTAAAATACAGATAAAAAGGAATTTTAAAATGTGGAGGTTATAGTTTCCCAGTACATCATAAATTAGCTATAAATAACTGATCATACCACTATTAATTTTATATTACTATTAAATTAAGTTCTAAGATAAAAATTAATACCAACAACCATGATCAAAGCAGTATAATTTACCAAGTAAATTATAAATTATAATTTTATAGTTCATAAAATTCAATCCATATTACTAAAAGTCTGTTCTGATTTAAATAAACTTGTAAAACTGAATTATAGGTCACATATACAGAGAAACTTACATTTTGGATGTGGTGCAAATCCCTAAATTAAGTTGTAGTTTAGGAATGGTTTGAGTTGAATTCCATGTCAGATTTACAAAGTTATTATAGTCATCAAAGCCTACTCCCACAGCTTTGGTTAGCCATTTTCCACGGAGGAGATCAAATATCCTTTTTAGTAAAAAGCTTGTAATATCCTTGTTATAGTTAGCATTTACAAAGATAATTCAGTAAACTTACTTTGAAGGAATATATGTCTTAGTAAATAGTCAGAATATTGCAAGTTGAAATGGAAATTGAACTTCGTTTTTTATGCTCTTCCCACCTTCCAGAAGAATGGTCAAAGGCCAAAGTCTGAGTTGTTTTACATTCTAACTGATGCACAATAAAACGAGTGTAAGCAATTCTACTTTGCCCTGAAAGTTGCGCCTGCTGATATCCCTAATTCTTCATAACAATTATACAGCCAGTGAAAAATCCCTATCCTTTCTTTTCCCTTTTGCAAATTCATTCTATTTCTAAATGCTCTTGAAAAGCTGAGTTCTTCTGGTTAGGAGTATAGTATTGGCACTTTATCCTCATTGGAGCCTGGTTTAGCTCAGCAGACTAAATGCATAGTGATTTAAACCAGCTGCCTGCAATTACTGTAAGTTCAAATCTCACCAGGCTCAAGGTTGACTCAGCCTTCCATCCTTTCTAAGGTAGGTAAAATGAGGACCCAGATTATGGGGGAAATAAGATGACTTTGTATAAATATACAAAAGTATGAAGGCTATTGCTTAACGCGTTGTAAGCCACCCTGAGTCTCCGGAGAAGGGCGGCATTTAAATCAAATTTTTAAAAAAAATTGGACTAAAGTGCTTTTTCTACTTTCAGCCCAACAATACCTTTATTCTCCTATGCAGATCTTTCAGAAAATATATGAGAGTGTAGAGGGAAATTTCCACTATACTTTTTCTCAGATTGAGATGATGGTCTGTAGAGGCCCTGGACAGGAGACATTGTTGGCGTAGATTCAGCCTACTGAATTAGATGACTGTATCATTCCTCTACTTTCCAATCTATCAATCTTAACAATATCTAAAATAGATCATTCAAAGAAGCTGTCTTTACTAACCACAATATAATGCCTCTTTCTCTGTTTATTCTTGTGTGGTATGTTCACATATGCTTTTCCTGGTCTGGTCTGAATATCTAAGCCCTGAATATAGATTGGCTTCTACTCTAAATATTTATTGCAGCTTTACCAGCACTACAGGTATGAGACTCTGGGGAAGGCTGACTTATTAAAAAAAAAGTTATTTAGCAACCAACTGCATAAGCACATGCAGTAACTTTCCTGGTCTGAAACACCTAGAAACCTTCCAATCATTCATAGCACTTCCAAGTCACCAAAGGATGCAGTACAATAGACAAGTGGTCTGTTATATGTCTAACACGTGTTTGCAATTTTAAGCAGGGAGGCCGGCAGGCCGAAGCAATTCTAGGGATCTTCTTGTGACAGTATACAGAGTCAAGGGATAGTACTCTACGTGGCAAAACACAAGTGGTTAAAGCCTGATCTAATATGATCCCTTAAGAGTCAACCTCAGGTGGTGACATGAGTACTCTTAAAGGAGTCCAATATGGTTTACAAAATGAAAGTGATGAAAAACTGCCATTAAAATAGTAGTGCTGAAAAGAACTGGACTAAGAAAAAATTTTAGCACAAGGATGCAAAGTTGGTTGATTCTTTACATCACTGCCCAAATAATTCCACAATGCTTTAGCAGACAAGTTAAAGGAAAGGAGGCTCCATGAACCTCTCTTACGAGGCCTGTAGCATTAGAGGCCTATAGCATTAGAACTGCAAAAGTAAAGCAAACTTGCTGGCTTGAGATGGGAGGTTGCTCCCACAGGAATCAATGTACCTGCAATTTTGGGGAATTAAAGCTCCTAAAGGCTCAAAATATTCAATACCAGCATTTCGAATTACAGACAAAGCACTGCAGTGCCTCAAAACAGTTATTAGTTGACACTGTATGTTGTTCTACAGTATATCAGTGATCAGATTTGTGGCTTGTTAGATGATGTCTTTCAGAAGCAAACTGAATGTCTTTCTGAGATGCACAGGGTAATGGGAAGGGGAACTTTAATTACACTGGGAATAAATATTGCTATGTATGGTCCTTCAGGAACATCCTGATTTGATTCCTGGCAGCCTTCTCCTTCACAGTATAAAGATGCATAAGTATCATCTATCCTTGGCACTAACCAATAGGGAAGGCTTAATTCATGAAGTGGAAATAGCAGAATACTAGAAAAATGACATCTAATGCTAGAATTCTTGAACCTTGATTACAGAATTGAAGTATCAGCAAAAGGAAGATTGTAATGAAAGAGCAGTAATTAGATTTCATAGAAATTCTAAAAGAGAGGAAACTTAAAAGTCCAGTTGCAAACAACTCCAATGAAGGGAAGAAACAGAAGACAACAGAAGAAGCCAACATGGGTGTAACATAATAAATACTGGAAAAAAAGGATGCTCTTAGAAGATGGACAGAAGACAGGTCATCAAGGAAAAGGTAGCAAGATACAGTAGAAGCAACATCAAACAGCCTAAAACCCAGGTAAGGTTGGTGAAGAATAACAAAGAGGGCTTCCTCAGTTATATTTAAAATATATACATCATCCATAGTTATTATATTGGTGTGCTATAGAAATAATAAAAGAAAAAAACATCAGATGTTCAAAGAATACAAATGCTTATAGGTATCAAAGGAAAAGGCAAACTATCCAAGTTTTATTCTGGTTTAGTCTTCTCCAACAAGAAGGTCTGTGTTCAACCAGACAAAAGTAAAGAGCAGGATGAAGGAGTAGAACTGAAACTTGAAACTGAAAAAAACCATAGCAAGGAAATAACTGTTCAGTAATGTCAAAATCAGCATGGATTTGTCAAGTACAAGTCTTGGCAGCCTAACCTTATCTATTTTTTTTAAAATTAGGTAATAGATTAGGGGAATGGTAAAAAAAAAAACGTATCTTTACTTTAAGCAATGGACAAGAAACCTCATGACTACGAAGTTAAATAAGCATGAGTCAGATTCCGTGACAATTAAACAAACTACTCAAAATTTTACTCAAAGAGGGTGGACATATAAAAAAAAAAGATTCAGTCTTGGGTCCTATATTCTGCAACATGTTTATTAATAGCCTGGCTAAGAAAGCAAATGCACATGACACCAAATTGGGTGGAATTGCTAAAACCCAAGAAGACAGAAATATTCAAATTTATATGATATATGATATCTTGAATAGTCAAAACAGAGAGATAAATTGAACGCTCTTCACCTAGTAAACAAAAAATAAGATGAACAGATGCAAAACAGGATGGAAGATTTTTATTTTATTTTATTTTATTTATTAATTAATTTATTGGTTCGATTTATATGCCGCCCTTCTCCGGAAACTCAGGGCAGCTTACAATGTGTTAAGCAATAGCCTTCATACTTTTGTATATACCTGCTTAGTAGGGCTTTCGCACATCCCCAAGCGGTGTTCTTTTTTATACAAAGTCAACTTGGATAGTACAGTGGTCTAAAGCCCTGTTATTAACATCAGCTGCCTGCAATTATTGCAGGTTCGAATCTCACCAAGGCTCAAGGTTGACTCAGCCTTCCATCCTTTCTAAGGTAGGTAAATTGAGGACCCAGTTTGTGGGGGCAATAAGCTGACTTTGTAAATATACAAAAGTATGAAGGCTATTGCTTAGCGCATTGTAAGCCGCCCTGAGTGTCCGGAGAAGGGCGGCATATAAATCAAATTAAAAAAACAAAAAACAAAAAACAAAAAAAACTTATTGCCCCCACAATCCGGGTCCTCATTTTACCTATCTCGGAAGGATGGAAAGCTGAGTCAACCTTGAGCCTGGTGAGATTTGAACTTGCAGTAATTGCAGGCAGCTGGCAGCTAAGTGCTACTTAAGTGCTACTTAACAGCACTTTAGTCCGCTGCTCCACCAAGGCTCCTGTTGACAATAGCTTGGCAATAGTATTTGTGGAAAAAGATCTGCAAATGGAAGGTGGCTACAAACTGAACATGATTCAGAAGTGATGTGGATGCAAAAAAGGCAAATGCAATTGTAGACTGCATCAAAGGAGCCATATTTTCCAAATCACATGAAGTAACAGCTTCACATTATTCCACAATGGCCAAGACCCCACTTTAAATACAGAATCCAGTTTTGGATAGTCTACTTTAAGAAAGATTCAGAAAACTGGAACAGGTTCAGAGAAGAGAAATAAAAATTAACTGGGAATTAGAAATTAAATTCAGTGAAGACAGATTAAAGAAACTGGGGAGGGGGTGATTTGATGGCACCCTTTAAGTAACTGAAAATATTATACATAGACAGTTTATTCTATATTGTCAGTAGAAATATATGTAAAACAATGGGTTTGACTTACTGAACATTCTATTTAGGTGTTCAGAAAAACTCCTCAGCTATAAAGAACACTTTGAAAGTGGAACCCATTAACTAAGAAACTGTTGGGCTCTCTTTTAATGGATGTATTCAAGCACAGGCCAGACAGATGGCTGTCAGTGGTGCTCTAATTTGGATTCCTAGGCTGCCCATAGTTAAAGATGATGGCCATAATGACTTCTTAATACTTTATGATTCTATGCTGTCATCTGCTCTAGCTAAAGTTTTAAAATCGCCTTCCTTTCTCAGATCAGACTAAGAACATGCCATGCAAGAATCAAGATCTTGGTGTTTGCCTTGGTATCCAACCCTGAGCCAAGGCTGTTCTGGTGGTCAACCTGGGTACTAATCTTGCATTACTGCTTTTTTTAAAAACAAAAATGTTATTGAAATTTTCAAATGCAAGAGTAAAAATTAATACAAACTAAAATATAGTTAAGAAGGAAAAAAAGAAAAACCAGAGGAAAAATAGAAAAAAAATTACAAAGAATCTTCTTTACAGGAGCTATAAGCACAGGTAGTCCTCAACAAATTTGTTTAGTGATTGAAGTTACAATGGCACTGAAAAAAAAATGACTTATGATCATTTTGATTGTTGCAGCATCACCCTGGTCATGTGATCAAAATTTGGAAACTTGGCAACTGGCATGTATTTATAATGGCCAGTGACTATCTGATGAGCAAAGTCAATGGGGAAATCAGATTCACTTAACAACTGGGTTACCAACTTAACACCAGCAGTGATTCGCTTAACAATTGTGGTAAGAAAGTTCATAAAATGGGGCAAAATTCTTAACAATTGTCTTGCTTAATAACAGAAATGTTGGGATCAATTGTGGTCGTAAGTCAAGGATTACCTATATAACTGTGTGTGGATTAACCTTGTTCTCTAAAGTTATATTGTGACTCTCATCTTTCTCTCATCTGCTTTATCTAATAAACAAAACCATAGATCACAACTTTACTTTTTTCCTATTTAAGGAAAAAGTCCACAAGAGGTTTCTAATCAGCAACAAACATCAATGTTGTCTTTTCTCTAGTCTGACAGATCAGTTTGGCCATCCCAGTAAGTTACATTTTGCATTGTTGTTTGTGCACAATATGCCAGTCACCAGTTTGGGCTAGTTTTCTTCCTATACTTATAATGAGATAACTTTGAGCTACCTGAAAGACGGCTAAGGCAAAATTTAACAAAATAAAATTAGGACAATCTGGATCGCAGAGGAACTCTTATATGATAATTCAATGAGAAAAAGAGATCATGCTCACCCAGCACAACTGATCAAGTTATTTTTCCTCTGCTCTGTATCAGCAGCATACAACTGGATGACTCAGTTAGACATTAGTTGGCCATTTTTAAAATAGGAGTCTGGGAATTCCACATCTCTTTTTAATTTCCCCACCATCAAGATATCAATGCCTAAATTCAAATTGGGTTATTTATCACAATAAACAGCAAATAAATAAATGATACATTGAAGAAGTAGAAGTTAGAGAAAGTCACAAGATGCATGCTAAATCGACAAAGCCACTAGTAAACCTATAGACTGCTACCAGAAGACCAACAGTAATTATATGTAAATTATAATTTATCATGTTAGAATATTTAAAATTAAATAATAGTTTAACCAGTAATTATATCATTAAACTAAAATCATCCCAAAGAGACAAGAAAGGGATCAATTCATTATGCATTCAATAGATTTTGATGGAAAAGAACTCCCCACAATGGACTACAATTTGGACTACATGATTCTTTAAAAGAAAAAGGATGATCAAGTAGCATTCTGGTAAAAATCACAAAGGCAAACAACAGACTGTGCTGTTTTGAAGGGAAACATGCAATTATATCAAAGGCGAGTTCTGTATATCTCATCCAATTAAGCATACATATATACAAATAAGATGCTTTTTAATTTTTATCAACACAGTAACTGTTTTGCAATTAAACATATTTGAGTACAATATGCAATAATATTTTATAAGATGAACATCTCTGAAAAAGATGTTAAAACCAGGCCCAAACTTCAAGAGATTGAAGCAACACAGGAAATATATTATTTAAAACACAGATATAAACACACAGAAACCAACATGGAGATTACTAAAGAAAATATACACAGATAAACTGAAATATCAGAAATAAAGGAACAAAATACCGCTATGGAAATCCAAATAAAGTGCACTATCCCAGCATATTACTCCGTTCTGACAAAACACTAGTGCCCCAATACTTGGCGACACTTCTTGAAACCAAGGATCAAATTGAGCCTATTTGTAATTTTTTTTCATCAGCTGAAACAATCACTTTGGTATTTGAGACAGCTGTGAGTTCAAATCATGACAAGGCCCTATTCTGCCTTCACTTGGTCAACCCTGGAGCAGCTGCTTCTTCTGCCTCAACACACCTTCCAACAATCTCAATACATTCAAGCCACATTCTTTTCTATCAAGTTCCTGGCAACATCCCAGTCCCTTAAATACCCATCCTCCTCTCCAGGTTTCATGGAGAAGCAGTGTTCCTTGATTTCCTGCCTCCAAATGTTATGGGGCTGAGAGCCAGCAGTTGCTACAGCCCACCCCAGAGGCAGTTGCATCTTGCACAGGGTTGAAATTTCAGATGGCCAACTTTCAAGCGTGAGTTCCCTTGGAGTCAAGATGAAATGTTTGGGACCATGTGTCAAGCTGTTTTCCTTATTTTATTATTGGAGGCAAAGAGGGAAGAAGAGACATTTTGACACTCAAATGGCCCCAGGGATTCTTGAAGCGCTGGATTCAACTGCTGGTGGAACAGCATATTGAAGATTACAACCTCTCATATGTCCCATCCTTTTCCAAAACACAGAGACTTCCAGACAGTCTCAGTTGTTTCTGGCAGTCTTTGAAAGAAAAACACTTTGCTTTGCATGAGGAATGTATGCTATTCTCCTCTCTCCCCATAACATCATAGGGCTTCTGTGGACCTTCAGCAGCTGCACCATTCAACTTCTAGCTCAGCTGGACCACAGGAGGAATCAGAAGAATAGTTTGCAGCCATAACTCTTGAGCTAGATTTGGGGAACACAGTTTCCCATTGGTAGGAATGTTTTCCTTGTTACACCTCTCAGCTCCTCAGCTCCCCAATCGCCCGAATTCCAGAATGACCTGGCACTTTGCTACCAGTTAATTGTCACAAACTGTGCAGAGGCATGTCTGTTTCTTCTTAGCCAACAAGTGTGGGTAAGGGTGGGACACTGGCTGAATGCTCATGTTTGTGTTTTCTTTTGGCTTAACTGCAGGATCCAATGGTCAGCTCATTGTGAATTCTTTGAATGGGGAAATGATGTAAAAAGTCAAACATTGATCAATGGGAGGAATAAGCATATACCACAATTTAGAAAGTAAAACAAAGAAGGGACGTGTCAAAAATTAGACCACTGTTGGTTTTATACAGGAAGGTAAATATTGCTGGTTAAGAAAGCATTCACTTTTTATATTGGGTCTCTTAGCATAGTCATGCCAACTAGTGCCAAGCAATAATTTTTTTTCTATAAGTTTTCCTACTTCTTCTTGAGCCCTTGCAAGAAAATTTGTTTTTAGAATTTGATTTTAAAAGTCAATAAAAGTCTCATGGATGAGATGAGAATGTGCAGGTGATATTGCTGTAGTTACTTATTTACAAATAGATCAAAAGGAGTATATAAACATTCATTGTAAATAATATCTCCAACAATCTGACAAATCCTTTTTAATATCATGAATGAACTTTTCCCATTGGTTTTCCCCCCAGTATCACTGTCACCACTAATGGGAAAAGCTGATGTTGAAAAATTAGAGAAAGTGTCCATTCAAATTTTCTGCTCTTATAATTGGTGGAGAATTTTGAAGAGGCTTTTGAGCCTACCTATGATGTCAACAACATCTCAGACAAGTTGAATTTGATCATATTTTTCCAAGGAAGTGTTACAATTTACTTTACTGGAAGAATGTAATATGCCAGCAACCAAAGCTTCATGTTGCAACAGGCAAAGCAGCTACTTCAAAACACAGAGATTTCTTAGAGAAACCTCTTAATTCTCAAGAAGGGGAGAATTTATGCCATTCTATTGGAATATTTTTTCTTTCCCATTAACAATCCTCAAAGGAAGAAAAGGGCAGATTAGCTGCAAAATATTTTTTTAATAGGCATACTGCACTGGAAGCCTTCAGCCTAGATATAAATATAAATGCTAAAAGGAATAGAAGCAAACAACTAGCTTAAAACAAAACAAACCAGAATAGTATATGTGCACTTTTACAAGGATATTTCAACTTCCAAGATTTTATCATTGTGCAGAATGCTATTAGCCTTTCCATTTATAAAAACATACAAACCTCTTTTACATTTGGAACTGCTGAATTGGCTTTTAGAAAAATCAGCCTCAACTGACTGGCAAAGTGGCTAGAATACATGTAAAGAATAAAGAGCAAAAGGAACCAATAAATACCTAGAAGGTATAGGAGAACTGAAATGCTCAATTACAAAGATGAAGTTACTCTTATGGTAGATTGACTTGACTCCAGGTAACGGCCTTTATGCCATTTTCTTCTCAGGGTCATGGACGTGGCTTGGTTTTTTGTGCTTCCCAATCTAACCAGCATTCCTGGAGCTGCCCGGTAGTTCCCCATCAATTAGTCCTCAGGACTGATACTTCTTAGCTTTTGAAAGCACCCGAGGTCAGATAAATGATGCCCCTTTTGAGGTCCAGATAGTCAGGGGTGGGTTCCACTTACCTTTACTACCAGTTCGCAATGGGAGCGCGCATGCATATTCGCTTCACTCACGTGCTTGCACTTCTGCACAGAAGCTTCTGCGCATGTGCAGATCATTCATGATGATATCTGGGCGAGTAGGCGGAGCTTACTGCCATTACTACCAGTTCACAAGAACCGGACCGAACCGGGAGCAACCCACCACTGCAGATAGTCCTCAATTTACAACCGTTTGAAGTTGCAATGTCACTGGAAAAAAGTGACTTACAACTGGTCCTTGCATTTACAACAATTGTAGCATCCCCGCAATCAGATGGTTAAAATGTAGGAGCTTGCACACAGCATGCATTTATGATGTTAGCAGGATCCTAGGGGTCACGTGCTCACCTTTTGCAACTTTCCCAGCCAGCTTTAGACAAGCAAAATGAACGAGGGAAACCAGATCTGTTTACCGCCTAATTCACTTAACAACTGCAATGATTCGCTTAACAAGCATGGCAAAAAGGTCAGAAAATTGGATGCAACTCACTTAACATCTACCTTGCTTAACAATGGAAATTCTGGTCCTAATTTTTGTTGTAAGTTGAGGATCACTTGTAATGCTTCATTAATTTGATAGCCACAGTTTTAAAAGGTTTCCACAATTAGGCAGTTGTATATATACATGCTATAACTTCAGATGACAAGCATTAGTGTAAAATAGGCCCAGTTCTATATCTTGTATCTGGGGGGAGATTATTCCTCTTCTAACAAAGATGCTTGTCATGATGACAAATATACTTACCATCTAAAAGCAAAATTGTGTTGCCTATGTATAAATCTATGTAATCTTAACGGATTAATCCTGATTACATTAAATTCATATCATCAGTTGACTGAATGATTTTAATTTTGGCCTATGATGCTAATCGGTGTTTTTTCCTCAAACTGAAATCTATCTGGATGGGATTTGTTTGTCTCTACAACAATAGAGAATCTGTTCTTTGAAAAAGAAAAAAGAAAGCACATCCCCAGATGTGAATCTGAATCTGGGCTAGAACAGACACAGAAACAAACAAATAAATCCTGCTAGTTAAACAGATGAGACACAGAATATCTCTCTCCCTCTCCTCTCTCTCTCTCTCTCTCCTGCTAGGTCCATATTTCAACTGTGTAAATATGGGACATCCAGACCTATCAGATAAGCCTTCCTATCCAAAGAATTGCCTGGTGTCCAACAAGATTCCCTTCCTGGAAATGCCTTCTGAGAAGGAAAGTACCATAACAAATCCAGTAAAGTTAAGTTTTTTTTTATAATAACAGCTATGTAATTTGGTTTTTTCCTCTATCAGCATAATATAATAACAAGCTTAATAGATCTTTATAGTCTGCACAATGCCTTTTGCTTTAAAAATACCAATAGAATACTGACACCCCACTGATCTCAGTAGGAGTGTGTTGAGCCCATAGTTTTACTGAATTAACTCAACCGCCTATATTCATGTAACACTATGCACCATAAATTAATTGTAAAGGTTGAGGCAACCCAATATACCGAGCCAGAAATTAGCCGAGCATGTTGTACAAAGCCAATCTTAATAGCAGGTTCAGGATTACAGGCAAACAAAGCAATCCTAAAGGAAGGTGTAATTACAAAGCTTGGCCAGGTCATGCTTTTCAAAGTAAGAGCCCAGTAGATCTTCATTGTTTTAGAATCCCAATCCCATAAAACCAGTAGGAAATTTCAGACAAGATACAGTATATTTGCAGCAAGCTAGCATAATTACAGGAACAGATGTGGGGGCTTATTGGTGAAACAGAGGAAATCTCACCATAAAAATACCTTGGTGTAGGATCTATTCCTGGCAGGAAACTACTGGTAATAAATATGTGTTTGCAAAGTTTTCTATGAGCAGAGTGTACACTGCTGAAGCTGACATGCACTCAACATAGGTGGAATTCTGTTATAAATCATTACTCGATAAGTCAGCTAACCTTTTTAAAAAAAGTAAAATAACTAGTACCACCTTGGTCAATCTTTCTGTGATGTTTTCAACCTCAACCTTTGATCCTCATGCCTTGTTTATTCAGGAGGATCAAAAAAAGTTTAATACTTTATTTCTCCTCTGATATTTACATGCAATATATAATATTGATTTACACCATTCCTAACATAGACAAAAAAAGTTCTCTTCCATATGTGTATATTTATATCTATTACTTTGGGCACTCATTTAAATGAAAAGAGAGCCTTGCAAACTGTAGAAATTGACTATTTTGTATTATTACCAATCTTATTTTGCAATATTTATCACTTTGCTTCATTTGGTTCCTTTTCATAAAGAGACCTAAGGTGAGGGTACTGAAGATTACTGCTAGCAAAGATGTATATTCAGATGCAGGTGAAGTGATTTAGCAAACATTCCCCACATGACTTTCCAGCTTAAATATTAGTATCTATATCTATGTCAAAAGAGCTGTGAAGGAAGAAAACTGAATGTGGATGGAACTGATTTTATGGCTGCTGAAGCAATAGGAATACCAGATTTTTGGCACATTAATCCATCCCCCTGCATAGTCCATTTCTGGGACTCTTGTAAATTCTGAAATCCAAAGTACAGAATAATTTGTTCATATAGTGAAAAATGACTAAGTGAAGCAGAGTCCAACCTTTTGTACAGAAGATATGAAGTGGAATTCCTTGCACAGAGACCAAGGAGCTCAAGAAATAAAAAAGCTAGATATGGGTCTAGGCTTGCCTTTTTTAAGCAAAGAGAAAGGAAGCAGAATTCTTGGGAGATTCTCCATTTTGAGCCATTCAAGTTAAGAGAGATATATTCAATGAAATATTATTTACAAGGGAGGAGGGGGGCTTACAGAGAATGCAAAAAGAGCAGGAATGGTTATATAGTTAGTGTGGATTGGGAGAGGGGGCATACAGAGAAGTTTCTTGGCAGGGTCTGTTCTGGGGATGCAAACAGATGGAAGGAATAAGTATGCAATTATTAGCAGAACAACATTATCAGCCACATAAAGGGTGAATCTGGAATGTCTGCTGAGAAACCCAAGAACGTGATTAAAGACTCAGAAAATTCACCCCAAGAAGGTGATGCTTTCTGCTGAGAAAGATTAACAGGTTATTGAATCTTCCAAAGTGAAAAAGGAAAACAATGGAGAAGTATCCCTTTTATTATTGCTAAAGAAGACAAAAGAATTATCTCCTGGCCATTTGGGGATTCCTGCTGAACCTTGTGGTGGTTGGTGAGATGAGGAAGGGAAGAATCGGGGAATTCGTTAACAAAGGCAGGAATTCGGCAGCGGGAAAGAGTTTCTCTCAGATTATTTCAAAATTTCAAACAGGAAGGGGTGCTGAGAAGAGAGGGGCAGCGAGGGATCTGCCCAAGCAAAGCTGAAGGAGAACCAATTATTATCCAGGGAAGAGGAAACCTATCAGGAAGGGGGAGGGGGAGAGGGAGAGCGGTGTTTCCTGCGGAAGAGGGCCGCTATTTTGCGGTCTGCAGCTCGGAGGGGGAGGCGTTCTCCGCCTGGCCGTTCAAATGCCTTGGCTTCCCCGTCTTCGGCTGCGGGCAGAGCGGGGGCCGTTCCAAGTGGCCGAAGAAAGGGACGAATGCGCGGTGGGGCTTTGGCAGCGGCGACCAGAGCTGCTCCCCCCCTCCCGTAGGAAGGGGAGGGGGACTTGCAAGGGAAGGGGGGGGTTGCACTCACCAGTGCAGGAGCTTGTGCTGCAGCTGTCCCGGGCGACGCTCGGACGAGCATTGTAGGCACCACATGGCCGCTTGCACTCTGCAGCCCGGGATTGCCGCCGCCAGGGACTTGGTGAGGACGGGGATGGAGGATCCAGATTGGGTCTCAGTAACGGCGGCGGCCGCTCCGTGCCCCGAAGCTGCCCAACCGCTGCTTGGGGTTCGCCATCCTCGGCTCCTCCACGTAAAGCAAAGGAGGAGCCGGGACGGTAGGGCCCGCCCTTCGCCGGAGATTCCCCCTCCTCCCTGGCCATTGTTAGTAGCCCTCCAAGGATCCCCCCGCGCCGGCCCACCTTCCCTGCCTCGCAGCTCTCCACAGTGACGCCCGGATGCCGCTCGGTATCCCGGTGCCCGCGACGCCGACGCCGCCGGGGTGCTGCTGCATGGCTGCGATGGGAGCAGAAGCGGCGCGGTGGTTCCTCCAGAGATGCCTTAGCCAGCTGCCAGGGCTCTGCCCCACCTTGTCTCCAAAGAGATTCCTGCGTCGTGATTGCTATTGTGTGCCTGATTTCTTGAGACTCCGCTAAATCCGGGTTTCCAAGAACAGCCCCCAAAGCTGCCCGGCTAACTCGCAACCTCTCTTCTGCCGCTCCCGAAATTCACGACAGTTGATGACTGTGTGGCTTTGTTAGCGGTGCTACTTTAAACGTTCATTTTCCACGTGCTGGAAGGCCAGGCGTGTCTCTATCATCAACTTCCCCCAGTCCAGAAATACAGACTTCTTCTCCTGCCTCCTTTTATCCAGAGCTGTGTTAGTGGAGGAGTGTGATTTAATGACTAAACGGTGGCTGCCAGCCAAGATTTCCTAGATGCCTTTCCAAAATTCAAAAAGCTTTAGATCAGAAAAGCCACAAAGAAGGTGGAGCAGGGAACCAAGATCCATGAATTCCACCCCAATGTCTGGAAGAATTAAGCCAGGAAGAGAAGATGCCCCCTTACACTGGCATTTTCTGGCCAGGAAGCTTTAATGGAAAGGGGGGGAGAGAGGTGGTAAGCCAAAAGTTTTGGCATCAGGTATGAATGTGAACTAAATCAAGAAACAGATTGATCTGACTTAAGGAGCACATCCTCTGCAACAAGCTGTCTTGCACTAGCCTGAGATTTTACAAAAGCATCATTATGGACTGGCACATCTCCTGTTCACAAGTAGGTTTGCTCAGGAATGTGTGCCCTATGCTATTTTAGTAATTAGAATAGAAGTAGATGCCAGCTGATTTTCTTGCTTGGGTGCCATGAAGTTTCAGGACCTCAGAGACTCCAATTTGCCCCAATGCAGATACCTTTGGTCTGAGGAAGATGATATGCAAGAATGGTAATTCTCCTTTACATCCTAGACTTTTCTGCCATAATCATCCTTAGAATCATGGAAGACCAAGGTTAACCCCCCAACTGTCCTAATGAAGATGTAAAATATTTCTTCATCACTCCAAGTATCATCTAGATCTAGAATGAGGATTGCTGGAAGGATAAGGTTAAAATCCTCCCTAGTCATGATGTTAAAGAAATCTATATTGTAAAGATTTGGGGGGAATATGAAGTCAACAATATTTATTATGTAGAGTTTCAAACATATTAGATACAGATTTTAACTTTGTCTTTTACCCAATTAAAAAAAACTCAAGCCAGGATTTTATGAACCTGGACGGTAAAATAGACGTTTCTGTTTATCTTCTGTCTTATTCTAACCACATGTCCTCAAAAAGAAAATCCTCTATTTCTAACAGGCAGCATTTTTTATAAGACAATAAAAAGCAATAAATCCTCTATTTGATGCCACTTTATTTTCATTACATGGACAGTTTTTTGGGTTTTTTTGTGCCCTCAAGTCACTCTTGTCTCCTGGCAACTGTTTGGATGAGTCTCTGCATTTTTCTTGGCAAGATTGCAGAAATGATTTGCTATTGCCTTCTTCCCAGGACTGAGAGAGAGGGACTGGCCTGAAGTCACCAGCCGGCTTTCTGTCTAAGCTGGGATCAGAACTCATTGTCTTGTGGTTTCTAGCCTGACATCTTACTCACTATACCAAACTGGCTCTCAGTTTGGACAAAGGATAAGATTAATATATTTTTAGGACAAATCCAATAGTAGTGGGACGGAACAAGGGATACTGTGATTGCCATTCTATTAAGAAACTAAAATCAAAATGATAAATGATTTTCCAATTCTATCGTGCACATGATCTAAACCAAGATTATTTAGTTCGGTGTTCTCTCAAAATTGGCAAGTAGCTCAGTAGCAAATATCCATCTCGCCCGCCCCACACATACTTTATGTAGAAAAACAAGTAGAAAAACAAACACATCCATCCCTAAGGGCAGGTTGGTAATTTGCTCTTTGAGAAAACCAAATTGAAAAAGGATCTTATGCTAGCAACAGGAGCCATAGTCCAATGCAAAATTTTCTAATCATCTGTGTTATGATTGCAATGCAGACATTTTTTTTCCTTCAATGCTGAGAAGAACAAGAGGGGGAGAATCCTCTAATTACATTCCCTTTTTTCCCAGCAATTGGCCCAGGACAAAATATAAAATAAAAATGTCCAGTGAACAATATTTTTCTGTTTAGTGGTTAAATCCATCCAAGTTGTTTAGTGCATCTTTCTAGCACTGTAACTCAAAAGTTACCCAACACAAGATTTTATTGCCATTGATAGCACATCCTCCATGAACAAATTTAGCTTCAAATGTTCTAATTTGCACTAAAACATTGGCCTGAGTTAATGTTCAACATTCCTTTGAAAAAATACCATATTATGTAGCCTTTCTGATAAAAAAAAAAACGAAAAGTGAAATAAAATCCTGAATTCAGACTCATTTATGTGGTGTGACTCTATATGCCATTGGAGGGTTCAAAGGCAGTACAGTAATGATCACAAGCAGCAGACTCCTGCAGGAAAAAGAAAAGGTGCTATCAAAGTTAATGGCTATGTAAGTAAAAAGTTATCTCAACAGGTGGTTGATTTGGAAGAAACCAAAAACAAAACCAGGCTTGACTGGAATTTGTATAGGAGACTACAAGGAGATAAGAGTGAAGGTTCTTTCTCCGAGCTTGTGGGTTGGTTTCCAAATGTTTCATTACCAGGATAGGTAACATCTTCAGCAGAACTTAGGGTGTGTTCTATTTATAAGGGCTTTGTGTGGTCAGTAGGTCTTCTGAAGGGTCAGGTGTGGGTGTGTCAAGTGAGGGTCTTATAATGGGTTTTGTGCTGGGTCAGGTGTGAGTCATCCGTGGGAGTCTTGTGATGGGGAGGTTACATCAGGTGAGGGTCATTGGGAGGAGTGTGCTGGTTGGGGGAGGCTTGTGTGGGTTGGTTGAGGGTTGGTGCTGTGTCTGGTTAGCTGTGCAGTTGATTTTGATTCTGAGGGGTTCATAGATTGGTTGTAGGTCAATTTGTCTGTTGATGGTATTGCTTGTGGGGTGCCAGGCTTTGATGAACTTACGAGTGTGGCAGGTGGTACCATGGGCGATGATCTTTGTGTTGCTCCAGTCGAACTGGTGCTGTTTGCTGTCGGTGTGGATACGGATTAAGGGCTTGGGATCGTGGCATTTGACTGCCAGCCAATGTTCATGGATCCTGGTTTTTAATTGACATGATAATTTGTCCCAAGTAGAGTTGGTTGCAATTGTTACCATTTTGATTTTGTAGATTACATTGTTTCTTTCATCCTTCTGTATCTTGTCTTTGGTTTTGGATAATTCCTGGTGTAGTATGGCTGTGGGCTATTGAATGAACCTTCACTCTCACCCTACACACAAGCTATAGATATTTGCCACTATTGCAAAAATACAAGGAGATCTTAGAGCTATATATTAGACCCATGATGGCGAACCTATGGCACATGTGCCAAAGGTGGCCCACAGTGCCCTCCCTGATGGCACGTAAGCCATCACCCCAGTTCAGCTCTGCTGCGTATGCGCGTGCACCTCCCACCAGCCAGCTGGTTTTCAGGTCTCTGCCGTGAATGCATGGGGGGCAGGATGCATGCAGGGCACACGTGCATGCATGGGGTGCATGCACGTGGGGCCTCGCACGCATGCACGGGGTGGGGGCTGCATGTGCATGTACAGGACATGTGCATGTGCGGGGACGCACAGATGCACGGGGGCGAGGTGCGCGCATTGCATTTTGGGGGTTCAGGCATTAGTGCCTGTGCGTGCTTTGGGCACTCGGTCTGGAAAAGGTTATCCATCACTGTACTAGACAGATAAAAGTTAAGTCCTAAAAGGCACTGATAATTAGCTACTTCCATATTATCCCCAGATAAATTATACAATCTGATCCTGGTAGTCACAGTATTCAAGTTTGAATCAAGAGAGTCTTTTAAGCAGAAATTTTCCAATAAGGGCTCAAAAGAATATTTTTGTACTTCAGTCCAGAAAAGAGGGAGCCTCTGAAAAAATTGACAAGGAAAAAACTATATCTGAAGTTTATCCAGAGCAAAAGGAGCTGAATTCAAATGTACACAACTGGTTACAACAAAACTTGTCCAATACAGAAAATTACTAACAGGCTGAAGCAATTTCCACATAAGGAAAGTCTGAAGTTTTTTTACCTTCGTAAAAAGATAAAAGCAGAATTCAGAAGCAGACAAAATGAAGCAAGTAAGGGAAATTCAGTGCATAGTCATGTTCTGGAATTCTTTACAAACACAATATAGCGATGGGTTCTAATTGTTATGGTTTGGACAAATGCATAGAAGTGAAATCTGTTAATGGCCAGTAGTCATGATGACTATATACTGTCTTCGGCATCAGAAGGGGAAGACATGCCTCAATAGCAGTTTTCAGAGAACACAAGAGGAAGGAAACTTGGGAACACGTACTTGGGAACATGGTAATCTACTGCACAAATTCAGATGCAGCATAACATTTTATTTTTTATTTATTTTATCAAATGTAGATACTACCCATCTCATTCACAGAGTAATTCTGGGCTGCCATTAACTCTAGGTCTGGGAACAAACTATATTTAAAAGGCTTTCTGGACCTCAAAGAGTATGGGACATCCATTTCTCTGGAGGGATATTTCAGAAGATGGAGACTGCAAAACAAAATACACACTTTCTAGATCCCAAATCTGGCAAAGTTTGTAAGAAATAAACTGAGAAGCACCCACTCTGTTGGGACATCAGGTTGGCAGAAACAAATGCAGAAGAGCCATTTTAGTGTAGTAGTTAAGGTGTTGGCCTATAAACTGGGAGACCGTGAGTTCTAGTGCCACCTTAGGCATGAAAGCTGGCTAGGTGACTTTGGGTTAGTCGCTCTCTCTCTCTCAGCCTAACTCACCTCACAGGGTTCTTGTTGTGAGGAAAATAGGAAGAGGAAACAGTATTAGTTACCTTGAGTTACTTATAAAGTTATAAATTTTATAAATATAATAAATGAATAAATAAATTCCTTAGGTAATCAAACCTTGTGCCAAGAAGGGCTTTAAAGGTAGCAATCAGCACCTTGAATTGCACCTGAAAGAAAACTGGTAAGCAATGCAATTCCCACAGCAATGGTGACATGTGGGCACAAGACGAGTCCTTTACACAGCTCATGTTGCTGTATTTTGAATGATCTGTAGATTCGAATGGTTGAGTGCGGCTCCATTTAGAACACACTGCAATAGTCCAATCATGAGGTGACCAGGCCTGAGTGACCATCTGCAAGGTCTTCCAATTGAGGAAAGGGCACATCTGACACACAAGATGAACCTGTGAAAAGGCCCTCCTGGCCACAGCTATTACTTTCCCTTTGATAATTATTTAGTTTTATACAGAAATCTTACTTTTGCTAACACATCTACATCTAAGCTATTATCTTTACCATATCCATTTTAAGAATGTGCATATACAATGAAGTTTTGCTTTTGAGTAAATATCCATAGAATTGCATTTTAATTTGTTTAGCATCACAAATTCTTTGGCCCTTGGGATAGGGCAGGCTGTAATAAATCCAGACACATATAAATACGGTATACAAATGCAAAAATCACACACAGCACAAAATCCATACATATCATGATGTAATACACCCGAAAGCTATACACATATATAAGAAATGCCTTCCTGATCCTTCACATATATGGTAACAGCGGAAGAAACACAAATTTAGTACTATCATGTCATTCCTCTCTCACTTCACACCACTCCTGCACACACCTTTAAAAAAAAAAACTAGCAATAATCTTTTCCCCCACTTTCCTTTCTGAACTGCAGTTGCCCACCCCTCTTTTGTCCCTTACATCAAATAAGAGATAGCAACACCAGAGTTAGAAAATTATTGATGAGGCAGAGCAGGTCTCTGAGATGGTTGCCATAGGGATGAAGGGAAGGGTGAGATGCTGGGTTGCTATGGATCTTGCAAGAGGGAGGATGGGTACCAGCATCACCATAGTAATGCAACAGTACGGGAAGCTGGGTGGAGACACCCAAACACTAGCAAAGAAAGTGTGACAGCCGCTGTTTGCAGGGGAAATGGCTCTAAGGAACAGTGAGACCACTCCCTCTGGGGATGGACTAAGACACGACATGCCTATCTCCATGTCTGAAAAAGATATAAGATGAGGAGTGGAAATTCACTCTCTGCAGTTCTCCTTTCTAAAACCTAAAAGAGGAGGTCTTCGCCAGCTGCAACGTGCAGCAAAGGGGTGGAAAGTCTTGGAACTGGACTTCCAGTCTGAATCTGAGGAAGAACTGGGGCAAAGGGAAACAAGGAAGTCTGGTTTTGGATTATAAATTTGCAAGTGGAAGGAAGTGCCTTTTATATCTCAGCAAAAGCCTAAGTGATAATAGGGCTGGTGACAATAAGACAGAAACTTTGGGATCAAGCCTCACGCCTTTTTATTCCTGTTATCAGGTATTATTACCTATGTCATCATTTCTATCTTCCAAATAGCATCTCTAAATAGACTACTATTTTTGAGCCGCCATAACTGCATTGTTGTATGCCTGCCTATCGTCATAGCAACGCCTCCAAAATAGATACTTCAGGAAAAGAAAGAAAGAAAGGGGGGGGGGATATCGACCTGTTCAGTAAATAACTCTTTCGGGCCAACTTGGTTACTCCCTATCATTGTAAATGCTGCTAGGACCTAAGGTAATCTCCACTGCTTTAAACAAGTCACTTTGCCTCTACGAAATAGAGCACACATGTTGAGAACAGTTGGTCTTTGGTGTGTCTGCGCGCACACACACACACACAATTGCTAAAGCAAATACTGACACACATATACCAGCATAGAGGGAAATGCAGATGCTTCCTTACCAAACACATGAATACCCACAAATTTATTAGCATGGACTTTCTGCTATAATAGGTGAAACAATTGAAGACACTGTTTAAAGAGAGTCATGCTACTGTGATACTAGCGTAAGACAACAAGACTCATATGCACAAGATACAAGGCCAAAATCTATATATACCAAAAGCTTTTTTTTTAAAGTACATCAGTGTCCAACATAACCTCACTTGACATTAGGACAGTTAATTACAGCTAATAAATAAATAAAGTCATTAAACGTCACTAAGCATTAACTAGCTCTGAACATTAGGGACAGAGCAAACAGAAGGAGACGCTGCTTTCATGGCCCACTTTTGGGCTTCCTGAAATCACCTATCTGATGCTGCTGAAAAAGAGGCGTTGAACTAGACAGACCGTACAATGCAATGTAACACAACTAATAACACTTAGCAGTGAACAATTACCTAAGAATTGAAAGTGCTTTGCAGGCATTATTTGTACGACGGTCTTGAAAGATACACCAAGGTTAATCTTAGTGTCCCATGTTATAGATACAGGTAGTTCTCAATTTACAACAGTTTGTTTAGAGACTGTTCAAAGTTATGACAGCACTGAAAAAGTGACTTACGACCGTTTGTCACCCCCATGGTCACGTGATCAAAATTTGGACACAGCATGTATTTATGCCATTTGATCCCCTTTTGCGATCTTCTGACAAGCAAAGTCATTGGGGAAGCCAGATTCACTTAGCAGCCATATTAGTAACTTAACAATGGCAACGATTCACTTAACAACTGTGGAAAGAAAGGTTGTAAAATAGGGCAAAACTCACTTAGCAACTGCCTCTTTTAGCAACAGAAATTTTGGGGTCAATTGTGGTTGTAGATTGAGGACTACCTGTAGTATACACTGAGATTGTGAGACTAATACTTCTAAACCCACCTAAGACCAGTTTAAATTCAGAGCCACGATAAGAACTCAGCTGAAGACTTTAGCAATTACAGTTCTTTCTCATGTTATGTCAGCTCTAAAATAACTTAAGTTCATCCATCCATCCATCCATCCATCCAAAGCACAACTGCTAGTGATGTACCTTACAGGAAAACACCCACTCTCTCCAACATTCATCATCAAAAGCAGATGGGTCTCAGCCTGAATGTATTACACAACTTAAACACATTTGCAGTCTAGAAATAGTGCTGTTCTTCTGCTTGCAGCATGTAAAACCTGATGCATATAAGTGTCCTTCCTGCCAGCCAAGGTGTGGGAGGAAAAGCAAGCTGATAAATCTGCTAAGAGTTCCCTGCCCCAAAAGTACATATTGAGCCAAAACATCCCAACTCAAGACCAGACTGTTGCTGTTGTTTTGTTTATCCTTGTGTTAAGAAAAATTCACCTCTGGAACTAAGATTCTGTGAAGTCCTTCATCTGGGACCTTGGTGGCGCAGCAGGCTAAAGTGCTGTTAAGTAGCACCAGCTGCCTGCAATTACTGCCAGTTCAAATCTCACCAGGCTCAAGGTTGACTCAGCCTTCCATCCTTTCAAGGTAGGTAAAATGAGGACCCGGATTGTGGGGGCAATAAGCTGACTTTGTATAAAAAAGAACACCGCTTAGGGCAGGGCGAAAGCCCTACTAAGCTGGTATATACAAAAGTATGAAGGCTATTGCTTAACGCATTGTAAGCGGCCCTGAGTCTCCGGAGAAGAGCGGCATATAAATCGAACCAATAAATAAATAAATAAATAAACTATGTCAGCATTTTTTGGAAACAGAAAATCAGTACATAGAGTAAAATGGAACTGATTAAAGATGATTTAATATATTTTTTTTTTCAGCTAAAACTGAAGTTGTCTGATCATCATGTTCAAGATTCTAATAAGTGAAAAAGAAAGAAAAGGAAAGGCTAATAATACTAGTGTCTCTCTCTCTCGCTCCCTCCCTCCCTCTCTCCCTCCCTCCCTGCCTCTCTCCCACACACCCCTATAGTAAGCCAAACCCAGGACCTTATTCTGCTTACTCAGTTGAAGCCTCTCTGTAATGATCCACAATACACAGTAGCTGCAGATATGTCCTCAAACGAGAATCAAAGCAGGCTGGGTGGTCTTGTGATTCTCAGGTACTAAAGCAGAAGGTTGCGTGTTGGTGGCTTCCAGATATTCCTGCTAGGCCTGTTTGAGCAAGGGAAACTTAGCTTCAGCCTGACATCTGTTGGTCAAGTGAATTCCTGCTAAATGCACCTGACCTAACCAGAGAAAGGGATAAGTTCAGTTGTGGCAGTCAATGGCTAAGGAGGACACCTCCCAACGAGTCACACATGCCTTTGTTTCCACACCCAGCTTACAAAGGGCATGTAGTCAGGCACACCGTCTATAATTCCTTCTATACAAATGCTGCATGCCTAATTAAATTCATATTGACTGTGTTTGCATAACACACTTAACCCGGTTCTTGAGCTGATTCCCTCCTCTGCCTTTGTATACCACATATAGAGCAAGAAACTAAAACTAATCAAATGAGATGGGGCTCACCCAGCACACAGCGCCACATAAAGCCAAACCAAACTACTAATCCTGCCTGCATATTATACAAATGTCACTGGTATTATAACTGACCAAGCACAGATAGCCATGCAATTGCATTGTCTCAATATAGTCCTAATACCATATTTACCTGATAGGGAGACTGCTTTGAAAGTAAGACGGTGATCCCTACACCCACTTATGTCCTTTGCAGTATTCTCAGTGAATCTAAAATAATCCTCCCATTTAAAGCTAAAGGGGAGGGGGGACTGCCTTCTTCTCATTTAAATCCAGTGTTTGCTTTGGCTAAAGAAAGAAAAAATCTGACTTACGTTCTCTCTGTCACTAGAATTTACTCTTCTCTGACAACAAGAAATACAATCCAGGTTCATTTGCTTTTGGCCATAAGCAGAGCGACGATCAGAAATAAAAAAATCCTCCGTCAGTCACCTCTTCGGCTTACTTCTGATTCAGGACATAAACCTGTGCCTGACTTGCTTTGCTTTAGAGGATAACATGAGATTATCAACAGAATGCCCTCTCATACAAAAGCCAATTTCACAGAAACCCGCAGATAGAAACCTAGCATATGAAGGAGCAGAGTTTTATTCTCACTTTCTCTCCAGGATGCCTAGTTTCTACATGCTGGGTTATCTGTTAAAGGGAGGAGCATTCCATCCTGGGAAGTCCAATCCATATGCTAAATGGGCTCTCTCCAGGAAGTGTGCTGGATGGAAAAATACAGGATACTTGCTAGCCAAGCCAAAACTGAAGAAGGGCACCCCACTTTGAAAGCAGAGCAGGTGGATAGGTTAGTAAAGTGCTAAAAATGTTGCCTTTAACCTAATGCCTTTTGCTCAGGGCAACCGCCAATGTAATAAACCATGCATGTTTAAAATGGAACAGGTCATCTATGGCTCATGTTTGTTATGATAACATGGCTTTCACCCTCTCATTGGTTATTGATGCAATCTGATATATAAAAAAAGATTATGCATCCCCAATGTTTAACCAGGTATTGCCCCGTCCAACAGCAAAAAGTATGTTCTTGAAGGAAAAATCTGGAAAAATAAGGGAACTACAATTCGAGATGCTTTACTTCTCCCTCAGTGGCTACACTGCCATTATTATTATGTTTTAGCCTTTTACAGCAGCCTGACGAGGAGCAATTTAGCCAGTGAAGCATTTCCTGCCACTTCCCTCTATGTCAGGAGAAATGTCAATTTGCTATATATCTGTGTTGCAAAGACACTAGTGACAAAGGCTTTTTTTTTAATGACAGCTTAATCCTAAATCTGGGAATGGAATGGTAACTAATAAATTAAGTAAGGTTAATGGGCTGGAAATAAAAAAGACCTAGTGTTGATTTGGATAACATGTTAAATGTGGGTGGTAAGTTTATGGAACCCTGAGAAAATTGGATTAATTGAGTAAACCAGGCACAACATACATGTATAAACCCATGCTAGGTTTATACAACATGCTTCACCAGCTCAGTTAAATTAATTTCTACACAAACTACTAAGAAACTGACCTTTAATGTTAGGGGTAGAGAGTGGAGGTTTCTACCTGGCACAAATCCAGCCTGTTAAGTTCGTTTTATGCCTTGTTTGATTGCCCAAAATGTGGCTTTAATAACAAAATGTGAATTAGTATGAATCTAGCTGAAAAGTTTTATATATAAAGCCAAGCAATAGGGCTAAGAAAAGTAAGAGCCTTGATCCTGTGTAAACCACTACTTACAGTCTAGAAAATGGGTTCTCGGTAAATACGTAAGTATTCACCAGAACTCCAGATGGCATCCAGGAAATTCTGTTAAATTGAAAAAATATATATTTCATTTAAGATGAATTAAATATGAAATCAGATTTACTCTCAAGAGCAAAATAACCAAAATCCCATGAGATTTGGCTTCTCATAAGATTTAACTCATTTAAAAAAAGATTGGATGGGTACTTGGGCTGTTACACAAGATCACACACTAGTGTCTGGCATCTAATCAGGAGTTAACTCCAGCTCATGTGCAAATTCAACCAATTTTTATTTATCCAATAAGCTCTTGACTACAAAAGCAGTAACTCCAGGTACTTACAATGAAGTTCTACTACCATACATTTGTCTAACAATTTGTACACTATCTTACTGCACAAATATTTTTAAAGGAAGGAGATTGCTGAGAGGAATTAGGGCTATTAGAAGGAAGACAAATAGATTTGTAGAGAGAACAATGGACAGTTGAGAAAAAGGAAAAACATGTTTGCAATCTATCAAATTATGTTTACATGCTATCTTAAACCATGCAGTAGTTTAATAGGTTTTAATTGAATAAAACTATTATCTGGTTTTGTGTCATGTGAAGCCATCACCCAAAATTTACAAATTAATCCCCCATTATACTATGATTTAGCTATTATATGTAAATCCATTGTGTACCTCTTTCCAATCCCCCCAATATCTCCTTTATGAACTCAGAATGAATTAAAGGGGCAGGGAGCATTCAGTGAATCTGCATAATCTATATTCAGATTCATAGGAAAAGTCTAATGCTCCACTACCCGCTTTGAACTCCCTAAGAGAACAAGAAACATGTATTTTAGCTTCTCTTGAAAGGCATTGCTGGGCACTGACTCAGCCTTTTGAACGTGGATCTGATAGTTTCAGTTTTGCTGGCCGTTGTTTGTCCTAAAAACAGTAATTGCTTCCTGCACTTTTTTGTCTAACACCAACATCATACTTGTAAAAGTTGTCACATAGGCACAACCTCTGTTAATGACATAGGAGCTAAACCGCTTCATTCCAAGTTGCCATTTGTTCATTAAAGTATTATAGTAATCCCCACTCCACCCCAAACCAACCTCACCAGTTTATCCTTCTCACCTTTACTTGGTAAAGTAAAATAGCTTTGTTGCAATTTTCAGTACAGCATGCTGAAGTGGTCGTCTCCAGCTGGGACCTTACCGAGATAAAGCTGATTATTCTATTCTTATCTAAGCACTTCCGCTTTCCAGTTCCTCTCCGGTTACACCCTAGTCACCCAGTTTCCTTGGCCACAGATAACCATCACATTGCTTAATAAGACATCACATTATTATATACAGTCAGGAGAAGCAGTATACAACTGCTGTCTCCTTTGACTAGCCCCATCAGCCAGTCACCATGGAAAAATCACAACTAAGATGGAAAGACTAAGTGGTCCCAATAATCTACAATTAATAGAAGTATGAGCCACACCCAATCCCCCTGTATCGCTTTCATTCATTTAACCTGTACAGCTACAGAAACAATCTCTACGTGATGTTGAAGTATAAGTCAAGTCTCTTTTGTCCTCTGGTCTATTGCTTTTCATGGTACTCAAATCAACATCTCACTTTTTCACCTGGCAAGAGATGGTTGCAAAGATGACCCAAACATCAGTGGAACACCCTAGGAGTGTCCTCAGCATGCGCCAGCATAGCTTGAAGAACCAGTAGACATCAAGATCTGTAGCCTGCCTATGTACATTCCTGTCATAACAGAGAAGGAAACTCTATGTCCCCCAGGCAGTTCCTCTCTTTCTGAGTCACCATTTCCTCCTCAGCAACTAGACAAAGCTTGTCCTCCTTATTTCCATGTTTAGCTTATCCTTGTTCCACCCCCTTCATGCTTATTAGGCAGCTTGCCACTCAGGGAATGAAGCTGTGTACTTGTGTTCTTCTCCCTTGGGTTCAATACCAATGTTCCAGATGGCTGTATCACCTAAGCACGTCAATTTTCTTGACTAGTAAACTTTGCACAATTTCCAGACCAGCTGAGTCCATCCAATGGTCAATATCACCATTCTCTATTATCCTTTATATTCCTCTAAATCTGCATGTTGAAAAAGTTCTTTATTGATAGTCCTCACTTACAACAATTTGTTTAGTGACTGTTCAATGTTTCAACAGCATTGAAAAAACCTGACTTAAATCTAGTTCTTGGATGTAACTTATGATTGTTGCAGCATCCCAATGGTCATATGAGCAAATTTGGACCCAGGGCAACCGCATGCCCAAATACCCCGGGGTCACATGATCACCACTTGCCACTTCCCAGCCAGCTTCTGACATACAAAATCAATGAGGGAAGCTGTGTTTGCTTGTCAACCATATGATCTGCTGAAGAACCGTGGCAAAAAAAAAAGATCATAAAATCAGGTGTGACTCACTTAACATCTGCCATGATTAGCATTGGAAATTCTGGTCTCCACTGTAGTTGTAAGTTGAGGAGTACCTGTATATTTGATTCATGGCAAAATTCAAATCATCAGAGAAACCAATAATGAAAGTGAAGGGAGATGAGACAGATAAGCAGCAGCTAAACACAAAAGAACATCTGTGTGGCTGATCGTACAGCATTGTTATGGGATACAGGTTTAAATTTGAACTGAACAATGGTCCCATACTGGCTGGGCTTCAGGTTTCCTACTTACATCTCAGTTGCCTAATCTGTGCAATGGGAACAGTAAAAAAGCACAAGGGATTCTATGGTATAATGTGACACTGGAAATATGACTGATGGGACAACAATGTGTAATAAGGCCATTACAGACCTAAGGATAAATTAAATATGTGCCAAATAATGTTGAAATACCACATTTAAACAAAACAAAAATGGTAGTGAGGAAATGTTCCAACTAAATTTCCAATTTAATTCCTCTAATCCATTGATATTTTACCACCATTCTTCACAAAAGAGGAGTTTTTTTCATTTCATTAAACTGAGTGGTTTTTTTCTTCCCTGATGAGCCAGTCTGAAATTCTAGATATGCCCTGAGAAGGATAAATAGCTTAGGATCGTCACTGAGATGCAGACTGAAGGACATTTTTCTATGCTGTGAAAGAGAAATGTTTCCCATCCCACCTCAATCCAAGATGCAGAGGAACAGATTTTGACTGAGTTGCCCACATCAGCCTGCAGGGTTCTTTCGAGAGTATCAATTCCTCCCTAAATGTTTGGGCTTTCTCTCCAGACTTCCAGCCCCATGCAAGTGAGCAGCAGCAGTTGTTCCAAGTGGAAAATGTCAGTGGAGGAAGAGAGTTGAGTTCCTGTGTGCACTCAGATAGCCCCCAAGCAATTCAGAATTACACAATTCAAAGAGGTCTTCCCTGAATCCTTGTAAGCAGCATCCAGGATCCTCCTCATGTTAAATGTATTCATAATCAAAAACAAGAGACCCAGCCACATTGAAATCATTCCCTCCCTCCCTCAAGGGACCTTTTTTATTTTGGGTGATCTAATGTGTATAGATTTTTGAACACAGGATAACAACAGCAAAGGGTCTTGTGGCATCTTTAAGATTAACGCTTTCATTGAAGCATAAGTGGCTGTGGATTGACGCAGCCCGGTTCTTCAGATGTATAAAGTGCCCTCGTGATGTACAGTAAAAGGAATGATGATGAATCATTATACAGTAAATGTTTATCAAGCCCTAATTCTGTACAGAGAGATTGTGATTTCAGTGTTTATCTGATGTCAAAAAGAAACTCAAGGAGCCAAATATACTTTATGTTAATTTGGAGGTTTAGGGGATAAATGGATCTCTGCATGGAATATGTCTCCTAGCTGATATCCCACAAGGATTCCGCTAAAGGGCAAAATATACTGATCTAGTCTTTCACTCAATTACCCCTATTGTTTAGAAAGAAAATGGTAATTGTTTTCAGCAGCAAATGATCTGTCTGTCTAGTTTGTTGCTAACTTGTTTCATCTATCTCATTCTATCAGTTCAGCCCTGGTCTCAAAAGTGTGCAATGGTAGGAAAAGAAGTATATGGAGACTCCAGGAGTTAATGCATACAGGGTAAGATGGAGGAGGAATTCTGCTATTATATATCTGGCTTTTGCTGCTTAAAAAAATGACTTTGTCTAATAGAATCATACAGATCTGCTGTCAGAGAAACTAATTTGGTACTATTTCCTGAGACAAGCTTTGCCTTGACTACAAACTCACAAGGTGGCTCACACCTAACCTTTGTGCTCTCTGTAGTACTGAGATTATGATACAGATTACTAAACAGCTATGCAAAGATGACCGAGATAACATAGATGAACTGCTTGGAAAAGCCAATAAAGTTCTGAATTCTTGCCAGAGTTATTGGTGGTGATACCTGGCAGCATGGGAACACACACACAAACACACCAGACCTGCTAGCATGTTTGACCAAGCAATATTAGCATAGGTTTCCCACAAGCAGTAAGTAGATTGATCACAACTCCTGGTAACAATGACAAAATGCATAGCTTTTCTCTCCAGTTCATAGCTGCCTGGATTTGAACCATGGGAGATTTTCTCCCCCCCCCCCCTTTCTTACTGTGAATTGTTCTCCTTGCTAAACATGCAAATAAGTCTGAGATGGCAGCGGGGGCTAGAACATTTCCATATGGTCATATGCCACAAAGGCGCTGCTAGCCCTCTGGAGCAGAAAATAATTGGTATATGAAACATTTTCCCTGTGAGCTTCTTTTTATGAAGCACATGGCTGAGGTACAGAGTTAAAACATATTCATGAAAACATCGAATCCACTTCTAAAAATACTGGGGGGGGTTTCCAAGAAAATCAACTGACTGACAGGCACTCAATAAAGTTGGACACAAATAATATATTTACTTTAAAACTAGCTTCACATGGCCCATTTCAGGGAATCCTGAGATCTCTAGTTCTACGAATATTGTTAATGATCTTTAATTAGACATTATCCTTATCAAAGTATAATGTAGTATAAATCTATCAAATGGTTATTGGGAGCTGTAGTCCAGCAAATGTGGAAAGTAATGGGTTAGGTTAGAATTGCTCTAGATCGGCCTAAGAATAGAGTCCTGTGAATAGAGCCAGACTAGGCTGGAGACATGACTTCAAGTCCCGCACTCGGTAATGATCATTTCGTATCACAAGACACCATCATCTGTTAATTAGGATTTCAGGCTAAATTCTTAAAGCTACATGGATCTGGTCCCCAGATTTAAAAACAAAACAAACATGGAGGATATACATAAACTGTTCTTAAATCTCTTGCAGATTTATGGATAATACATCTGACATCCAACTTACCTAAATATGAACCAATTATTGCTAAAAAGCAAGCACCTCAAAACTAAATATTTATATATGGTAATTGCCAGGTAATTGAAGAGTATTTTTAACATTTTCACTAATTGTTTATTGCCTTATGAATTCAAATGAAAAGGTTGTTAATTCCTTGAATTGCCAAGGCTGAAATTACTGGTTCAGTTCAATGAACTGAAATATGGTTTATTTTGTTTTGAGAATATATGTAACTCCACCTATAATTGCTTGTGAATCATGATTTAAACATATGCAGTCTGCATACAAATAATAAAAATAACTCATTTTATACACACACACACACACACACACACACACACACACACACAAAATATATATTGAGAGTCCGCTGGCAAACAAATACAATAAATTATTAAATTTGTTTTACTGAGTTTCAGTCTTATGAGTATTGCTGCCAAGAAACGGGCAGCCCTATAAAAAATAATAAATATATAATAATGAAACTGTGCACAGCTCTGTGTGTGGTAAAACATATTTGCACAGGGTGGCATTGAGGAGGAGTAGGAATACTTCTCACAGGATTGTAACATTTGGATATGAGACTCCCAAATGCCAAACGTCTGTGCCTCTTTATAGTCATAAATGGCACCCAATCCTGGTTTTCTTAACAAAATACAGAGCAGGGGTCTGATCCTTTTATAATCCTTATTTCCAAGTATTCAATCGAAAACAATGATAGTTCCGCAGAACTGTTTACAGTTGCTGCAAGTTGGATATTTCTAAATCCAAATTTAAATACCTGGGAAGAAATATCCTTCATAGATGTATGTTGTGCTCTACATCTGTATTGGCCATGACAGGGCATATGGATGGGCAAGTCCAGAACTACAAGTTCACCTTTACTTTTTCCTTCTCCGTATGGATGTCTGAAGCATACATTGATATCCTCCTATGCCCAAGGTAAAATTCCACAAACTGCTTCCACTCACCTATGCCAGAAGAGAAAAAGGTGCCTGTACATGATTGAAAAATTCCTGTGCAAACAAGCATGCCTCTCCTTACTGTCTCAATGGCATAGCTCGATTACCGTAGCAACAGCTAAACTGATTTCCCTCTCAGTGAGGATCATTCCATAAAGAACCACTGGGCAGTGGGTTAAAATGCAAGTGGGCCTGGATCTTTCTGTCTAGTCATACTTAAACCATTGGAAATAATATAAGAAAATGGGACTCCATTGTAGATGCAGTCTACATATTTCCTCCAGCCCAAATTTCAGTTCAGTTCTTCATATTATCCCTGGAAGTACAAGTAGTCCTTGACTTATCATTGGTTACTTAGCAACCATGCAAAGTTATGAAGGACCCTCCAAAAGGTACTGATGGCTAAAGTGCAGTGTTGCAGGCAAACTCTGCCCACAGCTTGGAGTTCAATCCTGACAGGGCTCAAGGTTGACTCAGCCTTCCATCTTTCCAGGGTCGATAAAATAAGGAAGCAGATTTTTGGAGGCAATATGCTGACACTGTAAACCATCCAGAGAGTGTTATAAAACACTATGGGGTGGTATATAAATATAAATGCTATTGCTATTCCTATTGCTTGCTATCCAAAGTTTGAATACTGCCCCTCCTTGCCATCATGTGACTGCATTTCAAGTGCTCAGCAACTGGCCTGCATTTATGGCCATTTGCAATATCCCAGTCATGTGACTGCAATTTACAAGCATTTACTTCCAGTTTTCAGCAAAAATGCCTCATAGCAAACAATTGCTTCACTTACAATGGCTGCAAAATAAGATTGTAAAATTAAGTCAGTCACATGGATGACCCGTTTGATGACTGTCACAACTTACAGTCATACGTCAAGGACTACCTCGTATGTGTATCTGTATGTATAGCAAACTTTCCTATTCTCATAAAGAACAGAAGGGAAATCTGAGTATTTTATTTCTAAAAAATAGTGCATTAGCAAAGAATATAATTCTCCAATATCCCCAATTTCTAACTCCATTGTCCAGTGTTATCACCTAGTTTATATCACCACATTTATATGCTTAAAATAAAAACTTGAGAGAAGAGGACCACATGGTGATAATCAAGGATGAGGAAATGGATGAAAGGCACAGGAGAAAGGACAGTATTCATGCATTTGTTTTAATGCTGTGGTAAGTCATAATGCAGTGATTAGATCCAGGGTAGTCCAGAACATATATTACATTGTAGTTTTAGGGGATTATCTAAACGAAAGTTTGTAACCATGCTTAGTAGTAAGTTTACCCACCAAAACCATATAGCATGCCATTCAAATGCTAATGGGGATGAATATTAATCCCTTGTTAACTTTGCCTTCCAATTCCTGAAAGAGTGATGCGTGACAGTCGGCCTGCTGTAGTGGCTGGAGTGTTGCACTAGGATTGGGGAGATCCACCTTCAAGTCCCACATCAGCTATAGAAACTTGCTGGGTAGCTGATACTCAGCCTATCTCCAACAGCCCCCTCTGCCTACCTCTAATGCAGGACATCTGGCCTTGAAGCAAGATTAGTACTATGATAGTCACTCAACGCTTACCACGTCAGAATTCACCCTGCACTCTAAATGCCAAGTAGTATTATCAGGTAGAAAATCTTGGTAATTGTATTAAGAAGACAAATGTGCCATTGTGAGAAAAAGCAACATTGCTTCTCTTTAGTTAAGAATGGCAATCAGTTGATGCTGTCAGGCACAATAAATCAGGAAACAAGGAGGTTCAGATGACTACAGGTTGGTTGATTGCATGCTAATGCTCCACAAGAATCTGAACTACTAACAAAGCAAAAGCAAATTGGTGGTGTCAACGGACTTTTCATCGGCAAGTCAATGGAATTTAAGATATATTTTTTGCACAAAGGGACTTGAGACTGATGACATGTTTGACTCCTCCCTCGGCTCAGCCTGTCATCTCCTACAGATGTGAAATTAATTTGTTTCAACATTGTCCCTGAAATTCTCATCTGTGAATTATGATGTTGAAAATTTCATTGGATATTCTCAAAGCATCTGCCAATTTCTCTCCAAATATTTGACTGGATCCGAGTGCCTGTGTTATTTTATTTTGATATTAAATATTTGACAGTTGACATTTTAACAAAACTTCCTATCTGGGAAGCAACAGCTGAGGAGATTTCACACTGGATGCCTTCTGAAACCAAAATAAACAAACAAATGATGCCAAAGATTTTTACCACAAAGATTTAAAATCAAGTATTTCAGACAGTGGTCTAAAAGTATAATTGCTATCATAATGATAAAATTACATATTCTGAATACTGATGGCTTCAGAAACCTCAGCATTCTCACAAAGGAAGTTGTGAACTGTCAGTATTTGCATTTGAATTGTTAATGTTCTCACAAGTTCGCAAGTAGGAATGCCGAAATCTTTCATCATTTGGCGATTTTGTGAGATTTCTGCCATTTTATAATACTGTAATTTATTTTATTCTGAGACATTGCAACTTGCATTTAGGAGTATGATAGATGCATTATCATTTGCAGGCCTTCCAAAGGCCTTGAAGTCCTCTGCCCTGTCTCCTGGGCGTTGGGCCACTGTGTTTCATACGTCCTTCTTGTTTGGGGAATGTGGTCATGCTTGAAATTTTCCCTCAGTTTTACTGCATTTTGTTTTGGCGGGTTATTTGTATTTTTATATTTGGGGTTATTTTTATTTCATGCTTTTAATTGCTGGGAGTTGCAGTTCACAAGTTGAACAGCCATACAAATCACTTGGCACAATCAATCAATCAATCAAACAAACAAACAAACTTTTGAACTAATCAATACCTTATTCAGTACAGTGGTGGGTTTCTAGAAGTTCACACAGGTTCGGGGCCTTGGGCGAACCGGTAGTGGTAGGAGGCTCCGCCCACCTACTCGGACGTCATCACAGACACTCTGTGCATGCACAGAAGTTTCTGCGCATGTGCAGAAGCACCACACACACAGGCTCCCAACTCTGAACCAGTAGTGAAAGTAAGTGGAACCCACTACTGATTCAGTAGCTGTGGATCAACAGATCATATAATGTATAAATCTAGTCTTTGTTTATTAATTTTAAAATTCTCCGTACTCCACTTTTTGTTCTGTTTTTGAATATGTTTAGATATTGAGGGTCCTAACTTGGCCTTTATTAAAGCTATGGGACATTGTGCTAATTTTAATTTCATAAAACCTTCCATGGGGACCCTTATATGTAAAACTGAATTGCAAATGCATTGTGCAAACATGGATAATAAAGATCTGTTTGGGTTCTACGAGGGTGCCTACAACATTGCTCAAAGTCACAATAGTAATGTCAGGCTCCATGCATAAGGAGACAGCTAAAAATCTCCAAGTCAAATATGGCATAATTTGCTTGTAGGTTAGTTTTTGGCAGAAACCTTTCAGATACACCTTATACTGTAGTGCAGCTAGATAGCAATTCTTATTGCCAGTTGATTAAAGCCACTTTTCATCGTTGAATTACTTTCTGTCAATGTGAAAATGCAGTTCACTCTTATACCCATCAGAGTTCAAACCCACTCTTCCTTCTTCTCCTTCAAATTACCAACACTGCCCTCTGCTTCATGGCCTATAAGCCAAGTGTTGTTCATTACTGCCCCAAAAACTAATGGCTCTTGGTTTATTACTCACAGGGAAACTCTACTACACCACAATATTCCATTTCTGATTTATGTGAACAGGGAACATAGAAAAAAGGAAGATGGTTACAGATTGACAGCCCCTAGGGTTAAATAAAACCACAAAGGCACTTTTAAGGTATTGGTTTGTACAGATTTGGATATGCTGAACTCATCATGAAAACTTAAAAACCAAAAAAGGTGCACATACTAAAATCCCCCTCCCATTTTTAAAAAAAAATATGTGACTTGTAGCTTCGGTTACAATGGTTTATCGAACACCAGAACTGGAATTTATTCAAAGCAAAACTGGAGGAATTCTTTAACAAAACAGAAAGTAAAAGTCCTGTCTCAGTGTTCTCAAAAGCAGTTTTCACTGTCTAGAGTTTACAAGTCTAAATTCAAATTCCACCCACCCCAACTTTCCGTCATCTCCATAATGGGGCAGCAGGAGTACAATTTTCCAATAATATTCATATGTGTCCTTCTGTCTATCTGAATGTACAGTTCCTAAACTGGCCCCAGTTTAATAGCTATTCAAAATGGAAATTAGAACTCAGATTTTGCTGCCATCTGGTGTTAAGTATATTATAGAAGTATATATGTTGATAAAATACACTGAAAGCATAACTGAGTAAGTATATCAAACAATCTAGCCTTCAATTGGAGGCCCAGACCTCAGTAAATCTGAAGAAAGCAAGATTAAAATTATATAATATTTCCAGAGAATTAAGATACCAAATGAAAGTAGGGGAGCATAAGTCCCCAATAAGTCCTTCTTGTGAGGGAGCCTTCTCTTTTTTTAATTCCTCAGCAGATTCTGTGCCATCAATAGGTGCAGCTTTGCTAGGATTTGCCATGTGACGCAGAAAAGTGCAGCTGAATTTCTGGCTATGATGTGGTAATTATAGCCATTGGAAATCTATCCCCACCACAAATCTACTATCAACCAGAAAGTCTTCAGCTGCAGGATTGTCACCTCACTTTGGAAAAAAAGAGGGGAGGAAGCTTAATAGTCGGCTTTTACATTGATTAATATATATATATATGCATATGTAAACCTACCACGCTGCTTAATGCCAAGTGTTGAGTTAATGGGGGGGGGGATGCAAAAAAATTAAAAGACCCAACAGGGGTGAGAATATGCCTATTTTTCAAAATGCTGTAGAATTTCAGGAGTTGCTCCTTCCTACATCTCTATAAAACTGTAGCAGCATCTGCTCATCCTCAGAGGACCTTTGTGTTTTACCATCAAACAGTCCTGGAGGGGAAGTTCAAGAACATTCAGTTCCAGCCCATGCTCAGACAGAACAACTGAAACAGTTTCTGCTTGCCTCGTTGTATTGCCCCATCTATTATCCTTGATATTCTGATTTGCTATTTCCTCTCTCCTCTCCCCTTACTCCTGTCTGACTCTTTGGGCTGGCCTACAGAAGAGAACTTTTTTTTCTTCGTATTGGCAAATCAGTTTACAGAAAATTCCTGAAAGGTTAGCTGATTTTGCTCCAGTTATGATCATTGAAAGAAAGTGCTGATGTGTGTGGTGTCATTTAATACAGCCCACAAGTCTTGTTAGTTACAATTCATTTTACTGATAGAAGAGATATTTGTAGCCCTCTGAGCTTGAATGCATTTTTGCATACATTTCATTACCAATCTATAATCAAACTGGTAATCAAACTGATGATATTACCTAGTTTGGTAATGAAACGTCTGCAAGAAAACAATCAAGCTCAGAGAGCACCAAGGACAGTTCATTTTGTTGATTCTTTGATTCCTGTCACCATGTTAAATTGACATCTCATTTCACATAATTTTATTGTTGGTTTCTGATCCTTGGGTCATAACTAAATCATCATCATCATCATCATCATCATTCTAGGAGGAGAAAATGAGCAATCTAAGACTGGGATTTGAAAAGACTCCAAAGACTTCTACTCCCAGAATTCTCCATCAGCATGGGGGTGGAATTCCACAGCTCTTAAAAGTTGCTGAGGGTGAGAAGCACTGCCATAGAGGATTGGGGAAGAGAATGTTTAGTGAATTAATCATTCACTTGCCCAAGCAACAGTGAAAATGCAATATTGCTGGAATCAGGGAAAGGATCTCCACTGGAACTGGGTCTAGCTAAAAGGGAAGGTTGCTTAGCTGCAGGGAACAGTTTTCACACATGTGTGAGGTGGGCGCTAAAAATGTCTGGGAGTTGCTAGGAAAGTAATCCATGATCCCCACCATATCACCCAGTTTCCTTCACTTCCTTCCAGCCAGAAATATGTTGAACAGCCTGCCTTCTCTTACTTTTTCTTTGACACCAGCAAAGGCTACATAACAAGCTTGCATTCCAAGCTCATCACCTTTGACGTATTTGGGAAAAAATCTGATAATATCATTGTGAAGCATTACAATATCCTTAAGGGATCTCAGCAGCAGAGAAAACAAGAGGTACATATTTGCTTTGAGTTATTACCCTGGGAGTAAGGCTACTGGCTACTTATCTTCTCCCCCACTATGCATGTTCCCTCCTAGAGGGGAGACATGTTTCAAATGCTGGGATTGGAAAGTAACAGAGAAACATGCCAAAAGTGCCAGGTAAAACCAGCTCTGTCCTGCTCATGTATGGCTTGTTTTGCCGGTCTCTGGTATGCAATGGTCATGGCCACCAGTCCTGAGGTTGAGCTCATAGTTGGTTCTTTTGCAAAATCTCCAATTTTCTTTCTTTGGTGCTTCCATTTCAAATCCACAATGTGATACAAATTATGAAGGCAACACAGTCAAACAGATAATGGAGATCTAAGGTAGCCATTCCCAACCTGTATTCTCCAGGTTCTCCTGTTCTTCTCCCTTAAACCCTTGGATCCCATCTCCTGTCCTCTGCAGCCAATGTGACAATGATGAGAGAATGGAGGGCCAGATATGCAAAGATCACAAGCGTAGAGAAGACTGGGACAGAGAACTCAATGTCTCACTGATTTACTTATAGGCACTTGGCATCTCCAAATAATTTCAGGACTGAACTAGATGGGCTGGGTTTTCCTTAGGCTCATTTGATCCAAAACTACTTATCCAGTGAAATGGGGAATTTAAGAATTCCTACCTCCTTAATACATTTCATTCTCAAAAGCTGTTGCTATGCCTATGAGGACACAATTAGAGAGAAGTTAAGGACCAAATTGGTATCCCATAAAAAAAGACGTCCCAGAGTGTAAAAGCTGAAAATTGTCAGACTGCAAA